>OU015492.1:34733324-35130824 GCA_907164885.2 Dolomedes plantarius | reverse complement strand
TTCTTATTTCTGCTTCACCAACGTAGAATACATAAAACATAACATTATTTTGGTTTGTTTACATATAAAGAAAATTAGTTCTTTAGTTACATAATAAAATCACAGTTTATAATAAAAATCACACTTTCAATAAAAATCACAAGATTTAATAAAATCACACTTCAAATATATCAATTGTATATAAAAATTACAAAACATATCACTCATTATCTAGTTTTCGTATCTTTATTTATCTCATTATTTTTTCTTAATATCCATTATCTCCTTTATTTCAATATTACTTATTATCAAAAGAAAAAATCTCTTTTCCATACCACTTTTATTTCTTATTATTCTCATTTCATCATTTCTTATATTCATTTTATTTCGACAACATTTATTCATTCCAAAATTCTATTCAATATTCTTTAATTATACATATTCATATTTATTCTAACTTTATTTATTTATTTATAACTTTATTTATTTATTCTCAATACTTTTCACTTTATTTTCAAATTATTTTTTTACTATTCATTTTTGTATATTTATTATAAGTTTATGTGGATCCATTTCCTTGTTTTGAAGGTACCTTGTTGTATGTGTGTTACCCAAACTCTTAGTCTCAAATTCTCTAATTCTACCTCTAAGCAGTGAGGGTTGTGTTTATGTTTGTGTAACAAGTGGGTTTTCTTTCTCCATATTGTTCTCTGACTAATAAGGAGGAAGAGTCTTTTAGCCGTACAGTGGACTAACCGTAAATCTCCGAACAGGATATGACTGCGTTGAAAAACAGCATCTTGTATAGTACAAAGATGGAGAAAAAGGAAAAGGTGCAGTTGTCATACCTGTGGGAGTATAATATATAGAAATGGGAGGACAAAAGGAGTGGCCATCCCAGCCCTGTTTTAGTCATTACTCAAGCATATAGTCTTCAGCACTTTCAGTGACTGAGTTGTTGAATTAAAAACAAATAGTAAAAAAAATTAATAAGATCTTAAACAGTTGGGACGGCATCCAACGCGCTTGTAGAGTTGGGTGATAGGAAAGTGTATTCAAGAAATAGGAAATTTACTGAAAGGTTAAAGAAGTAGAGTTGTCATAGTCGGTGTTTAAATTGAGATCCAAAAAAAATTCACATATAATAGTATACTTAAGAAGAAAGTTTAAGTTAGACAGTTTTTTTTTATATATCTTTAGTAGGACAACACATAATTAATTATATCAATTAAAAAAAATATAATGATGTTAAGCATCACATAGAAAAGAAAGGAAAATGGATCTAATGTTTGTCATTATTCGTGGTGTAGTTTTAAGTTCTCTGGTGCATTATAATATCTCAATCTGCAAGCATGGACAATTTCAGAATCTCGTTTAGTGTGAAAGTTTGGTCTATCAATTTCATAATTAACTTTTGACATTTGTTTTAGAATAGTGTAAGGTCCAGAATAGGGTGAGCTTAATTTTCTAGTATTAGGGTAGTGAAATTCTTCGAATAACACTAAATCTCCAACATTAAATTTAGATTCTACAAAACGTGCATCATATTTTACTTTATTCCTATTATGGTAATTAATTGTCCTTTCTTTAGCTAATTTTCTCGCCTCATCTACCTGAGGATAAAAATCTTGTTTTTTAACATGAGGTTCATAAGGTAATATTCCAAAAAGTAGGTAAGTTGGGGTCATTTGGGTGACTGAATGAGGCGTATGATTGTAGTCATTAATTACTTCATTTAATAGGGTTGTCCAAGGAGTTTTGTTTGTTGAGTTATGTACTTTGCACCTTAATCTAGTAATTATTGTTTGATTTACCCTCTCTACCTTTCCATTCGTTTGTGGATGATGACTCGAGGTAAGTAATTGTTGCACATTGTTATGCTCTAAAAATCTTCTAAACTTTGAACATGTAAAAGCTGCATTTCTGTCGGTTAGCAATTTTTTTGGTGTTTGAATTTGGAATATTTGTTTTAAGCAATTCGTATAAGTTTCAGTAGTTACGCTTTTTGATGGAAAAGCCCAAATATAACGCGTTGCATGGTCAATTATCAAATGTAAATATTTCTTTGTGGAATTATAGTAATTAAATCCGCCTACTGTGTCTAAACTTAAGCACTGAAAGGGTTGGTCTGTCGGAGGTACTTCTTGCAGCAATCCAAACCTTTTCTGTCTTTTCTTTTTGTTTAATTGACAAGTATGGCAATGTTTAACATAATTACTAATGTCCTCATTGATTTTGGGCCAATAATATTGGGGTGTGAGTAATTGCATTGTTTTATTTATTCCAGGGTGTCCATAATCCTCGTGGGCTCTTTTTAAAATTTCTAACCCCAATGAAAATGGTACTACAATTTTTAAAAATCCTTTCTTTCTCATGTAGATTACATCATTTAGTTTTTTATATTTAAGTCCCTGTACATTGTCTTTATTTTGAAATTCTACAATTTTTCTTAGTTCAATTAAATGGTTTATTTGGGTTTTAGGTTCTAGAATAGGGTTTCTTGAAAGCATGTCAGCTTCAATATTTGCAGTTCCCTTCTGGTATTTAATTTCATAGTCGAACATACTTAGTTTTAATGACCAGCGAAAGAGTCGACCTCGAAGATTTTTCACATTTTTAAGCCAAACTAAGGCAGCATGGTCTGTGTGAATTGTGAACTTTTTCCCGTGGAGATAATGATAATACCTGTCTAAACTGTCCACAATTGCCAAACACTCAAGTTCAGTAATAGAATAATTTGCCTCATAGTCCTTTAATACACGAGAGTGATATGCTATGGGATGCAACACCCCATCTTCACCTGGTTGTTTTAAAACAGCTCCAACCTGATGTTTACTAGCATCCACAAATAAATGACAGTCTTTGTTTACATCATACAATTGCAATATTGGTTTACAAATCAATAAATTCTTAAGATCCTCAAAAGCTTCTTGGCACTTGTCTGACCATCCCCATTTTACCCCCTTTTTCAATAATGTATTTAATGGATGTCTTACTTTTGCATATTTTGGAATAAACTTATTATACACATTTATTGTGCCCAAGAATCTTTGGAGTTCTTTTACATTAGTTGGTGGTTTCAAACACTTTATCTTTTCAATGTTAATGTTGTCTGGGGCAATTTTCCCATTTGTTACATTATATCCAAGAAAATTAATTTGTTGTTGCAGAAAAGTACATTTAGTTAATTTTAACTTGATATTCTCTTTTTGAAAATGTTAAATAGTATCTCTAAATGTTCAAGGTGTTGTTCTTTGGAGTCTGAAAAAATTATATCATCATCGAAATAGTGGCATGCAAAGTTAACTTTATATTTATCTAAAATTCTCCTGATAGTCCTATTGAATATTGCAGGGGCGTTCTTTAAACCAAATGGGAGTCTTAGCCATTCGTATAAGCCAAAAGTAGTGGTAAATGCCAATTTCTCAGTATCTTTTGGGTGGACGGGTACATGCCAATACCCTGAGGTAAGGTCTAAAGTTGAAAAGTAATTAGCTCTGCTTAATTTATCTAGAATATCATCAATTCTGGGTAAGGGTTCTGCATCTGTCTTAGTCATTAAATTTAGTTTTCTGAAATCAATACAAAGTCTAGTTTTTCCCTCATTTCGCTTTCTTGCCAAAGTCACAGGACTTGAGTATGAACTATGTGATTCTTTTATGATTCCTGCTTCTAACAAATTTTTAATTTGGGTCCTGATCTCTTTTTCCTCAGTTGGCGAAGTCCTGTATGCTCTTAGACTCACTGGTAAGTCAGAATTTAGGATTATTCTTTGGGGTTCCATCCTTATTTTGCCTATGTCATATTTGTTAGCTGAAAACAGTCTATTATTTTTGTGCAATAAATTCTTTAATTCCCTATCAACATCTAAATTTTTGATTTGATCATTAATGTCAACATTTTCATAATTTGGATTACTTTTTGCTTTGATTCCACCAGAGCTTTCATTAGAATTGTCATTTACATCATAATCAATACAGAAAATATCATTTTCTTTCTGCGAGTTTTCTTCATAAGGGTTAAACATATCAGAAACTTCAATTTCATGACCATTACTATTATTATTCACATGCTTATTATCACATTTATTTTGTAGGTGTAATGAAATTTTACTTATATCACAAATATTAACCATTTTCAAAGAAATTCTACTTTGATACACACACAATTGGTTACAATCAATTACTAATTTAAACTCTTTACACTCAGGAAGTCCCAGAATAAGATAAGGCAAGTCATTGTCCACAACATATGCAGAAATGTTTCTAATTATTTTCCCTATTCTCAAAGTTAATACACATTTAGTTGTAATTAAGATTTCACCCTCAGCTTGCCTGACCTTAATTGGAGAACTTGAATAGCATTTCAGTTGACATTGCTTGACCAGTTTTTGTGACATCAGACTAATAGTCGAAGCAGTGTCAATCACACAATTTAAAAAATTCTGTTTCTCATTTTCATATAGTCTTTTTGTTTTGTCAACCCTATTATTTCTGATAATGTTTCCCCTCAATGACAGTAATTGTCATTCTGGCGCCTGATCTCTTTCAAATTCAGGTTCCTCATAATGATGTTTATTGTCTGACACCGACATCTTATCAAATCTCTCATTAATAGAGCAAGTTTGTTCCCAATGATAAGCATTACTTATGCCAAAGTTAGAACATTTTCGACAGGGTCTAGATGGTAAGTCTGCATATTGTTGGTGGTGATTAATTTGGTTATTGGGATTGGGTGCAAAATTTCTATTCAACCTTTGATCTCTGGGTTGCCATTGTCTGAATTGTTGCTGCTGACTATAATTAGGTCTAAACTGAGTTTGTTGATTATTATTAGACCTAAATTGAGGCTGGGAAGAATAATTTTGTCTAAATTGGTGAGGTGGGCTATAATTCATCCTAACTTGAGGTTGGTTGTAATA
Source organism: Dolomedes plantarius (assembly GCA_907164885.2). NCBI lineage: Eukaryota > Metazoa > Arthropoda > Arachnida > Araneae > Dolomedidae > Dolomedes > Dolomedes plantarius. The sequence goes on along the minus strand of OU015492.1, from coordinate 35,125,924 downwards.
ATTCTGTCGTAATTGGTTCCTATTTTCAAATCTAGTGTTAAAAAAGTTATCCCGATCCCCTTGATTAGTTTTGTTTCCTTCATTATTTATTTTGATTAGCTTATTAGCCAACACTATCCATTCTGTTGTGGTTTGAGGAGGATTTGCAGCTATGGTCATTCTCATTTGAGCATTTAGGCCTTGTGTTAGGCCTTCTAGTATTAATTTCTGTGATAACCCCAATCTTTTTCCTACATCAATTTTTTATGAAAATATTTGGTTAAGTCATCATTATATTCAAATTTCAAATTGGAAAATTCAGAGAATTCCACGCTATCTGCCTCAAAGAATAATTCTTGCAAAGTGTCTTTTAATTCTGTCCAATCTTGAATGTCTAAACAATTGTTAATAAAAACTGTTAGAGCCTTCCCTTTGAGAAATTTTGAAATATATCTTAATTTTTGTTCCTCTGGAACATTTGCTTGGCAAAATTTCTGCTCAATATAGGCAAGCCATTTTTGTAGTTTCATTCCCCCCTCTGGGTCAAAAGGAATAAAATCCCTGAATTCCCTCTCTACATTTTCAAGTTGAAAATGGTCTTTGCATTCTGTCTCAATTTTATTATTTGCTGTTGTTTCCCCCTGAAATTCTGTCTTTATAGTTTTATCTTCCATCTTATAAGTTTAACACAATATCACAATTATATTTCAATTTAAAACAAGAATATAATATCATACAATCATAGTTTACTAAACAATTTTAAAAAGTTTATGATGGTAGACATACAACCTGGTCATGTGATGCTTGTCTTGTTACTGTAAAATTCTCGGTTGCACAAATTTTTATTTTTATTTTTTCACGGTACAGCGCTAGGGCTTGCATACCGGCTAAATTAAATTCACACACAAGAACACATCGATGATTTTTGAATGGTGGGGATTACGCACTTTTTAGAAGACACAGAAAACTTGTAGAGTGGTCGTGTAGTAGCAGAAATATCCAGTTCCAGTCACAGTCCGTAATGAATGCACTCCTGTGTGCATTGGAGAGAGAAGAGAAGAAAAAAAAACCGACTAAAATTCACAGGAATGTTGTCCCAACTCTGCATACGGTTGCACGAATGAAGACAGTTTAATTATATTTCATGAAAATTTGGGAAAATGAGCATGAAAAACACTGTGCTGCAGCAAAATCCTTACGATGACGTCTTGGCAGAAGAATCCATGCACAAATTTTATGAGTCCGTAGAACCAAGGTTGTTTCAGTCGCCATTGAAAAATTCTATCATAGTAATCTTATATGAAACCAAAAAAATTTTTTTTTTATCGTGCTAGAGTCATCAGAATATTGAATCAGGTACAGAATGTAGTGTGCCAAGGGATTGTATTTATGAAACTGAGGGGGATTCTCTTTTACTATCATTACTCTCGTTGAGAGAAAAAAAAAGGAGAGAAACACTTTCGCCCCAGCACCGCACGCCTCGACGCCGGTAGTTGAAGAATCCTCGTCGTTAGAAGAAAGAAAAAAAACAAGCGAACCTCCTCCGTCAGTTGAAGAATCCTCGTCGTTAGAAGAAAGAAACAAAAACTTGGAAAATCCTTGGGGTGTTCACGACAGAGGTTCGAGTCCTCGCCGACTTTTGTAACATGGGAGACTGACACTGGCCCAATAGATATCGAAATCTCCCATGTCACGGTGAGAAGAAGATATTAATATTACAATTCATTCCATATCAAAACGACGCACTCGGCTTCTTACGGAAGAGACTTTATTACGTCTATTCAAGTCAGTTACATGATCAAGAAAGCGTACATGTACGTGATCCCAAACCTTATATAAACTCATCTCGTCATGTGATCGTAGTAGGGTTTAATTGGTTAAAAGTTAAGAAAAGGCGTGACAAATGCGCTACAGCGTTTAATTTTCTGCCCACGCTACGCCAGTTTAGTTTTCATTTAAACAGGCAGCCATTTAATTTTTTTCCACTAGAGGCCTTTTAGGACTTAGATTTGAAAACGAAAGTTAGCTCGTACGCCCGAGAGAATTTAGAATAATGTTAGATTTTAAAATGGAATTTAACGCGAATGCCCAAAGGGAATTACCTGTTTCAAGGAATTAAAAAAGGGTTTGTAATTTGGAATAGTAAAGTGAGGAATTAATAGTTTTTAAATGTTAAGATTGTTGAATTAAGAAATTACTAGTTTTTAATATTATATATATATATATATACATATATATATATATACATATATATACATATATACATATATATATATATATATATATATATATATATATATATATATATATATATATATATATATATATACCCAACAAACACAGAGGCATCGGGCCGGGGTCGGAAGATTCCGGCCAACCGATTTCACCACTGCCGGGCCGGCGCATTAGGTCAGTATCGTTTCCGTCACGGCTGTGTCCTCTCGCCCGCGACTACCCCGTCGACTTCTGGGCCGCTTCCGGTAGGAATCGAGCCATCGTTCATCCGACTGCGAACCGTTAGGCAGCCGCGATTAAGCCATCGATGCGGACAGATAGCCGGAGCGTAACCGGAGGTTGACGGGCCGGTTACGGGAGCAATAATTGGTGTCGACATACCGTCATCTACCCATCCCGTAAACAGCAATGTTCCGTAGGTCCGGGCATCATGCCAGCATTCTACCAGAATCGGACCGCCGGCATTTTTTTAAAGTTTTGCGTAGGACCCTTTCGTTTATATGCTTATTTTTATTTAATACATTGACGAATAACCTCTGATATCAACCCTTTCACTTTTATTATTTTTTTTGCCTTCATATTTCTAGTATTCTTGCCAGTTTTGCCTTATGTATTTTTAGGTATTACCAAATACTGATCTTTGTTATTACCTAAAAATTTTCATTTGAATCACAAGTTTACTTGTTAGAACAAAACCTCCTTTTGTATTAAGATACATTTACCCAAATTTGAAAGTTAAGATAACATTAATACCAACCATTAAAGCTAAATCATCTTTCCATTCGATCTAAGGTTCCCGTTTTTTTTTTTTTTTTTAACTTAGAATGAGATTATAGTATGTAAAACAGTACTACTTTAATAATTAACCCAAAAAATTTGTACTTCCCCAGTATAAAATTTATTGGTGTAGTGTGTATGATGAAACCCATCTTTGTGAGCTCATGAAAACTTGCTCAGAAGAATTTATTTAAATTATTTTTTGGTGTAGAGTTAATAAATGCTCTACAGATAAGAAAATTATTTTTTGCATAGTTTTGTGAATTAAAGAGTAATTCATTAAATTCTTATAAGTCATTTTTAAAAAATATTTTCTTTTATATTATATTGGACATTCAATATCCAACACTTGATAGTACTATTTTTGAGAAATAGTTCTATGATAGTAATATTTCTACAGAGTAATAGTTTCTACAGAGTTGATAGTAATATTTCTATTATACAAAATAGTACTATGATAGTAATATTTCTCAAAAATAGTACTATCAAGTGTTGGATATTGAATGTCCAATATAATATAAAAGAAAATATTTTTTAAAAATGACTTATAAGAATTTAATGAATTACTCTTTAATTCATAAAACTATGCAAAACAAAAGATAATTATAGAAACACATGTTTTTAAATACAGAAAAGAGCTGGTTTAAAGTAAAAAATAGTTTATTTAGAAAGTACATAGCACATTTACACAATTTGTTCTACGAAACAGGATCCTTTCGCTGTGCCTCTGGCTCCATCTTTACAGCATCTAGGGAAAAAAAAGAAAGAGAAAATCAGTTCATAAATTTATGTGAAAGGAAAATGACTCCCATCCCCTGATATAATTTATGAAACAAAAGAAGAATTTATTTAAATTATTTTTTGATGTAGAGTTAGTAAATGCTCTGCAGATAAGAAAATTATTTTTTGCATAGTTTTGTACATTAAAGGGTAATTTATTGTTGTAAAAATAGTTGATTGTTGAAAGTAGTTGAAAAAATTCATTGTTGATAAAGTAGAATTAAATAAATCCAATTAGGAAATATAAATTCTGAGACAGGGGTTTAAAAAAACTTGATATAAAACAGCACCCAACACATGAGTGCAGTTTTAAATCTGTTGTCATTTTATTGATAACTACTTCCAAGAAGTAAATTCCTACCACATTTTTTTGTAAAACCAATTACATACTGTGAAAACTACATCATGTAATAAATATTTACTTGATTAAATAAATATACTAATAGAAAATAGTTATAAAATATTTTTTAAAGAGAATTCCCCTTTTCACTAAATTTCTCTCTGTACAGTAGAAAATCCAACCATGTCGATTAATTTGTTATTATAGATATAAATAAAATAGAGTAGATTGCCTTGATAAGAGTACAATAATAAGTTTTTAATGTTGAGCATAATTTCAGCTCAACACTGAAAGCTGAATCAGAGACTTGTCTAGAATGACACCAAAATTTCCTCTTCACTATTGACAATAATGCTTTTGAAAGTAGAGAAACACAAGAATAAAGATTGAATGCTAAGTAAAACATTAGCATACAAAATCTTAAATTTCTAAATTTGATTACAACATGCCATAGAGAGCATTAATGCAGATGCTGGGTCAGATTTAGAAATTTAAGATTTTATATAGTATTCAATCTTCATTCTTGTGTTTCTTTACTTTCAATGTGAGAGTGATTCTCGATAGTGAAGAGAAAATTTTGTTGTCATTCTAAACAAGTCTCTCAGTCAGCTTTCAATTATTGTACTCTATCAAGGCATTTTAATCTACTTTATTTATATCTGTAATAACTAATCATATAATTGACAGGATTGAATGTCTTACTGTACTCAGAAATTTAGTGAAAAGGGTAAATACTCTTTAACAACTAATCTATTACTACAGAGGCTGTTCACACATTTTTTAGACGATGTATATTGTATTCACAAAACTATATTACATAAAATTCTTGTGTTTTAAATGTTCTATTCGACATCCCTTATTCTGACTATCTTTCGACACCGCAATTTCCAGGAAAATCTGCCTTTTTAAGTGACAGAAGAGGATTCTATCCCATTCCTCATTAACAGCTTTCCAGAGTCCTGTAAGGGATTTGGGACGACGCTTGGAGCAGATTTTAAAAGTCCGAAAGCACAAAAATCCATAGGTGTACATCGGGAGATTTAGTAGGGATATCAGTGAAGGGTATGGCCTTGATACCAGTTTTTGTTCCATTTCTTTTAGGAAATTTACAGTGGATTTTGATGTGTGACTGCTAGCTTTGTCCTGATGGAGTCTCACAGATTGATAGCACTGTGTAAAGCGATGGTATTTCATTCAAAAAATTGGCGATAAAATATGTTCCTGATAGTATTTGGAGTTAATCTTGACATTTTTTCCACTCTCTTTATTTTTAACTTGAATCATGAATCCTTAGAATTAATCATGAATCCCTTAGAAAAACTTTCTTCGATTCTTTGAACCATGTACTTAAATTTTTTTCTCCCCTTTTATGATAATAAATGGCTCTTTTTTTGTTGCAATCATTTAAATACACCCATAATTCATCTATTGTGACAATTGTTTTCCATTTTTCTTGGATAAGTGTTTCTCATATAGAATTCTGCACACGTGTCCTGCGTTCAACGATATGATTTGGAACAAACGATGCACATTGCGTTTTTCGCTTTCTTAAGATTTAAATCAACGTTTATCATTTTGTTTACAGTGAACATCGAACATTTTAATGATTTAGCAACTGTCCTTGACTAGGGGGATTTTTTTTTCTTTTAACATTAACATTTTTCCTTGGATACTTGTTTGGCATTTTTGTCCCACTTGAGGCTCCAATTTGACGTTTTTTTCCTTTGTTGTTGACGATATACCTATCGACGCTGTATATATCACAAAACCATGACTCTCACATCGTTTGTGGATAACGGAGTATGCATATTTCTCTACGGAAAGAGCATAATGTAGCCTTCGACCACTGCTTTGTTAAAATCGCCATTTTGAATAAAAAAAAACTTTCATGCCGCAGACCATAATTTTGACTTTTAAAAACATAGTACAATTGCAATAATTTCTTTTGCAGCAAACGCTTTTTTATTACCCGCTTACCAAAATCGTCTAAAAAATGTGCGAACAGCCTCGTATTAATGAATAAAGTAACATATTATATGATTAGCTTTCACAGTAATTGGTTTTACAAAAATGTGGTAGAAAGTATACTTTGGGATGTAACTTCTGCATAGTTTTTAATAGAGCATATATTTTGTTACTTAATTGTCAAATTATGGTGGAGATCTGTGTATAAAATATTTTTTATTTGTGAGCAGCTGTTATTAGGGATAACCCCAGTAAGTAATTATTCAAAATATACTATTTAGATTCAGTAATACTAAACAATTGTTTGTTAGATTGTTTGATTAGTCTAGGTTAATTTGAAAAATGAGGTGGGTAATATTGACTAGCTGTCAATGTTGAGTGAAATGGCATAGATTATATTATAAAGCGTGAAGAAACACTTACACTTTTTGAATCAAGCTTCTAACCAAATTTAAATTTAAAAAAAATATTTTGCTAATGAGAGTATTTTTACAAATCTTAACTATGGAATAGAAACCCGTTAGTCACAAATTCATGGATAAACGATTCAGTTCTAAAAGCAAAAAGCCTGGTTTCTGTATACTGTTGTAACATGATTATTATAAAAGTATACAGAAACCAGGCCTTTTGCTTTAGGGCTGCTCTTTTATCCATGACTTAGTTGACCATACAGTGTTTCTGTTCCATTCTTTAGATCCATGAAAATATTTTCAATTTTAAATGTTTTATTAAAATTATTTAAATTCTGGTTAGAAGTACGGTTTGAAAAGTTAAAAGTATTTTATTGCACTTTGTAAAATAATCTATGCCACTGCACTCAACATTGACAGCCAGTCAATTTTGTATGCTTGCAACATTTTTCAACTTAACTTAGATAAACCAAATAATGCACCATAAAAAAGCCTACACCTTGCAAACATACCTTATTATAGTCAACAATTGTTTAATAATTAACTGAACCTAAATAATATTTTGGAATATTTTTTTACTGCCCTTATCCTTACACTTTAAAATAACAGCTCCTCACAAAAAATATTTTATAGACAGATCTCCACCAAAATTTGACAATGAAATAATAAAAAAATTAATACTAGGCAGAAGTTAGTATTCCAAATGACATTCAACCACCTATTAGCTCATCAAGGAATGATCTAATACATCTAAAAGCAATATTATTATTATTATTACTTCGTAAGGAATTATGAATGAACCTCTAACTACTTCTCATGAAATTCTGATAATTAATTTAAAAAATATTTAACATTAACTATCAAGAGTAAAATAACCCTTTTCATTTTATATCTTTACTAGCTGAAAACCCGCACTTCGCTACGGAGTACATTCAAGTAAAAACATCGGTGAATGTATGCAATTAATGCCAATATATATATAATAAATACAACGATCAATGTATATAATTGATGTAAAATAATATATATTTATAAAAAAATCGTAAGGGATATTTTTATAGACAAAATAATGTGAAGAAGATATTCAAATTAAATCTAATATAAAGAATACTAAAGAATATAGTACAGTTAATATAGTACATTTTAGAACATTTCTTTTACTGTATTTTAATATTTTTTTGGTAATGTCCAATCGTCTGCCGCATTAGCAAGAAAAAAAAAAATTATTTTTGTCTATTTAGTTTTTATGCACGTGACGATAAATTTATTTAAAGTACCAGAAAAAGAGTCACGTGATCAGCATTTTAATAAATTCTCTAAAAATTAATCTTTAAAATTCACCAAAAATCAGGAAATGAAGGTAAAGATTCGAAAAGATTTCATTTTAAAGGATTTTTTATGATCTTTCTCGTGATATAAATTTTATAACCCTCAAATTATTATTTTAAATGCAAACTCAAAAAAAGTAAAAAAAACAGCTTAAAATTTTTTAAAAAATCTAAGAAGATTTTTCAAAATCTCTCTTAGTGCACCCCTACACTATAAAAGACGCCATGCAAATTTCAGCCCTTTAGGTCCACGGTTTGGTCTGTGCGTTGTATGTCAGTCAGTCAGTGAATGAATGAATGAATGAATGAATGAATGGTCAGTTACGGAACTGTTTTATATCTTTATATATAAAAATATAAAATTTTTTTTGGTAAGCAGTTATGATAAAAGACTTTCACAAGAGTCCCGGTTAACTGAAGTCCCTGAACTGCACTTTCAGACATACCTAATACTTTAATAACAGGCTTGCCAGTTAAAATATAATGAATAAAGGAAATCAATATCAATCCACAAATTACTGCAACCAAAGTTTATGAGAATGTTCGGATTAGCGTATAAAATATACAAGAGAAATTTGAAAATTTGAGTTGTTTATTAATTAAGAATTATGTAATAAAAATATTTTTTATGGTTTTTCATAGAAAAATTCAAATTTAAGTACAAAAAATAAATTAAAAAAAATATATTATCAACTTTGTGATTTTGCCCACAAGTTCACTGCTGAAAAAAAAAGGATATCTAGAGAATTAAAAAAAAAAATGGGTTCAGTGAGGTTAAATCAACTTACAGATTATGAATCGAGCACACTGCCAAGTGAGTTGTGGAATCTTTTCATGGAAATCACAATGAGGTGAAGATGGATTCTAGTTTCAGAATTCTGTAAAGAAACCAATATTTCTTATAATGCCATTAATAAAATTAGAGTGATTTGTGACACCAAGAAGTATTGAAAAGCAGAGTTCACTATTTATTTATTTATTTTACAAATGCCACACACTACCAAAAATAGCACCTATGCCATGAGTGCACGTGCTCTCCAATACTTCTCAACAAGATCAGTAAAACGTTTTAGTGCAGAGCACTCGTCTATTTGCTTATCAGTGAAATAAAAAAGGTAGTATGACCCCCTTACATGTATACTTTGGACCATAGGCATAGCGTGCTTCTAACATTTGGGACGGATACAAATTGAATTCAGCTAGGGTCCTTCTCAGCGCATTGACTACCGATCGATCCTTAAAATTTGAAATATGATTTTTTGAAATTGAGTAACAATAGAATTGGTTTGAGTAGTATTCAAAAAGTTATACAATGAGGAAAATAAATGTAATATAAATAAAAGAAGAAAAAAAAAATGTAGCATCGAATTTTTGTTATGGATCATATCATTGTTAAAAACTATGTTAGGGCTAAGACATAATCGGTATTTTCAGTGTCAGTTTGAAAAAAATGGGAAAAAAACCAACTTTCTTAAAAGTTTTCTACAATTTTCTGATTTAACTGAACTTCTATTAACATTTTAATTTATTTCAAGTTAAGTTGAGGGGGGGGGGGGCACATCTATGCTTTGGACCAGTAAGTTCTTATTTATTTTGCACAACATGACAACTAAATACTCTCTAAAAGTCTTGAAAACAAATAGCTTATAAATCAGTTATTGAGGAAATTCTCACATTTTTAATGAAGATTTTACAAATGACAGATTTTATATTTTCTAAATAAACCTTGGCATTTTATACTTTTATAATATAAACCTCTTTTTCAGCAAGAGTTAAAAAGACTTTCACAAGAGTCATGTTAACTTAAATCCCTGGACTGCACTTTCTCACTCACCTAAAACCTTAACAACAAGCTTCACAGTTAAAAAAGAATAAATAAAGTAAATTAATATTCAATCCACAAATTATTGAGACCAACATTTATGAGAAAGTTGAGATTAGCATATAAGTTAAAAAAATTAATTTGAAATTTTTAGTTCTTTAATAAATATTTTTATAGTTTTTTCATAGAAATATTTAAATTAAAGTTCAAAATAAATCTAAAAAATATTAAAAACAGTAATTTTGGCCACGAGTTTACTGCTGAAAACAAAAGTATATGTCGAGAAAAAAAAAGTTACAAACTTACAAGTTATGAATTCAAGTCAGCTTTGGTCTTCCAAAACGACTGCAATCTTAAGCTAGATTCCACATTCAAAATTCTGAAAAGAAACCAATATTTTCTTATAATGTCATAATAAAAATTGAACGGTTTATCAAACTAAGAAGTATTGAAAAGTAGAGTTCTTTATAAACTTGCTTATCACTAAAATAAAAAAGGGGAATATGACCCCTTTACATATAACTTTGGGCTAAGTTCTTATTTATTTTGAACAGTATGAATAAAGATTTTTCCGATGACACAAAAGTTTACCTAAAGTTTTAATAACAATCTAACATACATGATGTTATCTAAATAAAAGTTCTCATCGTTGTTGGGTTCTTCAAGATTTTAAAGCTGAAACTGAGAAATAAAATTATATAAATGCACAATGACCAATAATTTAATAACTTAGGGATGAAAAATGGAATAACCTTTTGCATCTATATATGATTAAGCAATAACAAAAAATAAAAACAATTATAATCATTAATATTCACATTTATACTGATATGTGCATGAGTATTTTGCATCCTTTACGCACTCATGCATACTACATGATGGGGCATAAATCAGAATTATATGGTTTGTTGTGTTAAAAGTATGCATGATCTATAAGTATAAAATCAATAAAGTTCTGTTAGAATTTATAAAAATTATAGCATGAAATTGAACCTTCTTAGTTAGAATTGTGAAGTGTATATAAATATCCATAATATGCTAAATTTTTTGTTTCTTAATATAAAGCCCAAGTTAACATACAGGCAAAATGTTTGCAATGCTGGATATATTATATTAAAAACATAAATAATGTTGTAAATTTAAAAAAGTTTCATTGTAATAGTATAGCTGTTTATGGATGAAGTTCTATGTAATGTAATATAAGAAATTGTAAGCAATTAAGAATGTCTGTTAAGTAATATGTTTATGTAAAGGTTTAATATATGGTAATTTAAAAGTTTTTTCCCCTCTCTTATGGCATGGCTCCTGTACAGTGATTCGCAATAAATATTCGAAGAAAAATAGTAACTTTCTTTATTTTATAATTTTCTCCTCTGGTTGACTGGAGGTTGAGAAAGGAACAAAGTCTGTATGTTTAAAGAGAATACTTTGATAGACATAATTATTCTAAGCATTCAAATATTTACTATATAATATACTACAAAATATCATTGATTCAGAACTATAATGAAAGGCCTTTTTTTTTTTGGTTAATAATAAAATGCTGTCTATATTACCATTAAAACAATGAATAATGTATTTGGATAGCAGTCAAAATTATAGCACCATTGACTCTTTTTTAAAAATTTTTAGTATTTCAGATCTGGTATTATGAAATACATCAAATGTTCAAATGTTTTGATTATCTCATGGATTTCGTAGGCATTCATGAAAAGAAAATTTTAATGTTCATACAAACTGATGAAAAAAAAAGTTAGGTTAGAAAGAAATTGTAGTGGATTTTATAAACAGATTAAAAACATCCTACTGTCATATTAAGTCTTTTTTTGTTATTTTTTTTTTACCAATTTCATTGTACTTATTTATTTTAAAACTTTTTTCATGCTACTAATTGTGTGGAAAAATATTTTTCTCTTACTTTAGGGAATACTGCATTTATATATCAATAATAATTGAAAATATCATATATTCAATAGTTATATACATTATATATCAACAATTTTTAATATAAATAATATAACCACAAGTAATATTGGTTGCTTTTGACATTCTTTTAATTTAACAATCCTACAACTGCTTGTGTGTGACAAGGGGGAGTTCTTAATTTGAGTTGGGATGTTTGTTTATGGGCTTATGAGCTAATTCAGTGAATGAATGAATGAATTTTTGAGTAAAATATCATAGAAACAAATGTCAATTACATTAAATTACATCATATGGATCATAATTATATTGTGCAATAATTTAATAATTATTAAAATTTAGATATCAAACTAATATTTCATTGATTTATCATACAATACATTGAACATGAAGAAAACTATCAAAGAAAATGTATAATGATGAACAAACCATTTACTTCCTTTGTCCATCTAAAATATTAACTGAAACACGAATCATCCGAACTGAATCCGAAACAAAATGTTTTTATTTATACATACGAAAGTGCTCGTAAATGCCATAAGTATTGCTAATATAAGTATTAGTATTGCTAATTCAATACACTCAGTTCAGTAGAATTTGATCTAAAATACGGTCAATTCATATTATAACTTGGATTAAAACACTATCATATAACAGTAATAGAATAATGTTCACTATGTAAGGGTGTTAAATAAAATTTAAAGGCAATAATTTAAGACTAACGAATGAAACTTACTTGTGGATTAATTTCAGCAAACTTGTCTTGTAAGCAATCTTTAATGGCGCCTTTTCAATCACGTGCAACTGAATGTCCAATCAGATGACACTAGTGCATTGTAGTATCACGAGGCGAAAAAAAAGATGTTTTGAAATTTCATTATGCTATAGCTTTCAAAAACTGCCTTTTGGTATTGAATATAAAATTTTATTGCTCTACTGAAATATTTTTCAGGTGCTTCAAAATAGATATTTTTGTGAAAAGAGATAAAATTCTTTTTTTCTGTTTATTTTATGGTATATTAAATTAATAATATATATTTTTTGTAAATAAAATATTCAAAATATTTTTACAGGAAACTTAGGTATTTCTAAGTATTTCTAATTTTTAGATGTCATTACAGAACAACTGATTTGTAGAATTTCGCAATTTTCATCATCTTAATTTTGCAGTAGTATATTCTTATAATACACATTGGAATGAAAAAAAACAATTTTTAATTAACGGACCTTAGTTAAAATAAACAAATCACATTTATTTAGAAAAATATTAATGCAATGTCTTTAAAGGCAAAGTGTTATTTTGAAATAAACATTCATATTTTTCAAAAGTCCATAGTAATCATACATGGTATGCTTTACTTATTTCACTGACACATTGAATTGCTTTCTGTTTGTCATCAGAAATATGCCTCTTCATAGGAAGTCATGTTACTTTAACACCATTCCATTCAATCATATCAATATAATCCTTGGCATCAAAGTTTATACGTTGAAATAAAAACTTTTTGATGCCACCTTCATTTTCAGCCCTTGCTTTTAGATTCCGGGGTAATCCAAGCTCTCTCTTACATGACTGCGATCATCTGATATCATACAAAGGACGAGATTTTCAGAAGCAGATTTCTGGCACTGGAAAATGTATATAAGATAGCATAATAGCATTTTTCAATGGCAACAACCAGAATTTAAACATTACTGTAATTGGAATGGATGGAACTGCCGTGAACACTGGATTGAATAATGGTGTGGTTCGTTTCTTTGAAAAGGAATTAAGAAGGCCACTGCAGTGGTTGATTTGTCTATTTCATGGAAATGAACTGCGCCTACGTCCTAATTTGGAGGAGAAATAGGTAAACAACTAGAAAACTGCTATGAACTTCCAGTAATTGAATTATCACCTATTGAAAATGGCATTCCATTACTAGAAATTAAGGATGATTTAAGTGTGGACCCAAAATATTTGTTAGAAATGTCTAATGCAATCTCTGTTGGAAGGTGCTCTTCTGATTTGTCTATGAGAAAACCAGGAAAACTTTGTTATTCATGATAGCTTACATTAGCAAACCGAATACTTCACTTGTATGTGGGAACAGAATGTACTGCAAAAAAAATCTCCGAATACTGACTGAGTACATTTTGTAAGTATATGCATCTGTTTCGTTTCACATAAAGCTGAAACTATCTTATATCCATGGATCGAAGCACTTGTGGAAACTTGTAAGCTATTCACGTTACCTCCATCAGACTCTTAAAAATGTAATTGACCCAGTCATTCAAAGAAATTCGTACTTCGCTGCTTCTGAAAATCTCCTCTTATGTATGATATCAGTTGATCGCAGCCACGTAAGACAGCTTGGATTACGCCGGATTCTAAAAGCAAGGACTGAAAAATGAAGGGGGCATTGGAAAGTTTTAAGTTCAACGTATAAACTTTGATGCCAAGGATTATATTGATATGATTGTACGTAAAGATGTTAAAGTAACAGAACGAGGCATATTTCTGATTATAAACTAGGAAGCAAAATAATCTGATCAGGAGAGTCAACGTACTGACTTCAGCAATTTTCCATGTCACACACAAGCAGTAGAAAGGATTGTTAAATTCGTTACCGAGTCACCCTTACCCGTCCGTGGCACTTCTGCAAGAGTTGCATTGATAAAAACGAAAATACATTCTCAAAAGATAATGCCAAAATTTAATAATAAAAAACAAAACAAAACACAATTCAATGTGTCAGTGAAATAAGTAATGGAAACCATGTGTGATTACTATGGACTTTTGAAAAACATGAATTTCTTTTTTTTCAAAATAACGTTTAACATCCCCAATCTCAAAGAACTTTTTAATCTTATGCACAGTAAGTGTGCGTTTAAATTTTCTTCTACACCCACTTTTGATTATATTCCTAAATCTGAAAAAGTTAAACCTCTGAATCAGGCTGATGAGCTTAAAGCAGGGTGTTTAACCTTTTGCAGCATCCGGGCCACTTGGTAAATTTTTTCAAGGCAGGCGGGCCGCATAAAAAAGTCAACTACATTCAAAAGTTTAGTTTTATTATGAAAATGAAAAATACATTGTATATGTAATGTATAAAATATTATAATCTTGGTATGCAATGTGATGTGGTAATTTTGAACGAAATCGAACATAATGTGATTTTTTAAATTTTGGTCTAAAGCGAATTGCTCTCGACTCTAACTTAACTAGCATTAATGATCGAATCAATCTCTCAAACCAATTTTCTATCCTAGGAAACTGTCGTAATCCGGAGGAAAGAAATTCCCGCTGCTAATGATGAATTTCCTGTTAGGCGGGAAACCAAACCTGAGCCATGTTTTTTTTTTTAATGGCGGAAGGGTACAAAGATACCCTCAACAAAATGTACAACCTAGTCAAAATTCAATATCCCAAATCAATTTCATGAAACTTTCTCAAAATCTTATCTGAAAACATTACTGCAATTGGATTAATATCGGACCTTTCAAAATTACTTAATTTACTTACGCATTGAATTTTTTTGGAAAAAAAATCCCAAAACCGAACGGCGACTTAAAAATTAAAAATTTATGTTCCGATCTTAATATTTCAAATCTTACCCAGTCCATTAATTGTTCACAGGTTAATTCTGATAGTGTTATTCTGATAGTGTGGTTTCTGATAGTGTTTAACATTTTTCCTTTATTTTTCTGTTCCATGCGAGGCAGTTTCCTCTTATTGAAGTTCCACACTTGATACCCTATCAGGGAATGCTGGTGTGGGGCGTTCGTTTTTGCTTCCCATGCTTCAGTCCTCGGTTCGATCCTGCAAAGTGCAGTTCTGTTATCTGTACTCACGGATGTTCAAACCTGCCAATTTAATTTATTAAATATAACTTACTTATTATTTTAAACTTAATTGCCTTATTTTTTATTTCTAACATTTATTTAAACTAATTTTTTTGCCTTTTTTTTTCTTATTGTAAATATTATTTCTCGTATCCTGATTCAATTACAAAAAAAAACAATGTAATATATATTCTTCAATGTACGTACTGAGGATAAAGGGTCTTATTTTTTGATATTTTTTGGTGTCTCATGACATCTACTGTCTATGTCTCTGACATTACATTACATTAATATTTTTCTAAATATGTGTGATTTGTTTATTTTAACTAAGGTCTGTAAATTTAAAATTCTTTTTCTTTCATTCAAATTTGTATTATAAGAATATGTTACTGTAAAATTAATACGATGAAATTCGAGAAAAAATTCTACAAAATCAGTTGTTTTATAATGGCATCTAACAATTAGAAATACTTAGAATATGTAAATTTCCTGAAAAATATATTTTGAATATTTTATCTACAAAAATATATATTATTATTTTAATATAATATAGAAGAAATTTAAAAAAATACAAATTTTATCACTATTTCCTCTCTTATAAATAAAGAGTGGTGAAACAAGGACCCATTTTTAAGTAGATATTTAATTTCTCCAGTAATATATAAAATTGAAACTAATTTTCATCTGTTTTTATAAGCTTCTAGGGAGTTAAAAACATACACACAGAATACAATCTTTACATACAAGGAAAATTATGTGAATTTTCACATAATACAATTATACAATTTCACATAATACTTTTCACATAATACAATCTTTACATACAAGGAAAATTATGGGAATTTTCCGCGTAAAAGAAGTTTCACAACAATGAAATAAATATTTTTGAAAAGTCTGTTAAATTTAATCTTCGCCTTCCCTTTCAAATCCATAATTCTGATGCAGATATCTGTTACTTGTGGTTACGAATCGGAGGTACAGTTCCGGGACGATGCAGGGTAAACGATTTCGGTGCGATTCATATCAACCCATAACAGGCCCTGAAACACGTAAACGGAAAGCGTTTCCCCTTCGGAGGTTCGTAAACAACCCGCCAGTGGCCCGACAAAATTCTCCCGTACTTGTCGTTCAACCGGTGCCTCCAGCACTGGCCCGATAAGCTGCCGTCAGTCCTGTGTTTGTTGGGTATATATATATATATATATATATATATATATATATATATATATATATATATATATATATATATATATATATATATATATATATATATATTGGGACAAAAATATATGCATCCCCACAAAAAATGTATGCACCCAAAAGATATCGAGGTACTATCACGAAACGTGGCAGGTATGAAGTCTGGTAAGAGATGTGCAAAAGATTAAAATTTCGACTCCAATGAGACAAGGGTAAGCGCGCTATGCGCATATTACATGCTCAGCTGGGAGAGTTTAAAAGCATGATTGCTCGTGCCATAGGGTTATTCAATCTGTTAGCAATATGAACTAAGAATTACTTTAAAGGTCCCTTAATTGCTTGCCTTTCCGACGTTTGACGTCATATTTTGCATTTCCATTTTAAGCCAGTTCAAGTTAAATCGATTCAATTCATAACGAAGCCGAATCACTAACGCAAGTTTGATTACGTCATGTTTGGCAAACTGCCGTACGCCATATAATTAAGCATAAAAATCTCTAGTAGATGGCGTATTTCGTAGAAGGTACAACCCGATATTTGAATACCAGCTTTTGACACGTCGTGAACACTTTCAGTAGTGAGTATCGGTGAGATTGTGGTTATTATCAGGTAGTATCAAGGACCTAGTATCAAGGACCTAGTATCAAGGACCTAGTATCTAGGATATAGTAGCAATGATCGAGTATTATCAAGGATCGATTAACAAGTATCAATCTGCTCTGTCATCAATGCGTTTATCAAGAAGTTTGTGTCTGATCTGATAAGATAACAAGATGTTTTATCAAGCCTGCTGAGAGTAAGATATTTTTGTATTACTTCGACATTTAAATCCTTTTTGATAGTCCGTCACAGTATGGGAAATAGACTTTTTTTTTTTTTAAGAAATTGATTCAATGTGAAAACCCGGTGTACATTATCAAGTATTACTAGGGAAAAATGAAGATATTGACATTGTTGTTTTTAACTAATTTTAACTAATTTTTCAAATGAATGAATACTTTTATGTTATTGTTAAAAGGCTTGTCGTCTATACATTATTTTGCGAATCTTTGATGGTTTTAACGTAAACCTTTATTTCACAAACATAGCTTTTACTGCACAGTTTTTACTCTGCTATTTAAATATATATATAATAGAAGAATTATAAGAATTGTTGACGTACATGATTTACATGTAGCTAACACAATCAAATCTCTTGACTTGGAAGAACGGTATTGTGACTAGAGATGCCTCTGACATGTAACCGGCGACAGTACCAACAATTGTCGGTATTTGAGAGGGGGCGTATAGTAAGCCTCAGAGAAGCAGGTTGGTCGAACAGGCGTATCGGCTGCCACCTTGGTCGGAGCGATAAGATAGTTGCTCGGTGTTGGCAACAATGGATCAGAGAAGGGATAGTCTACCGTCACGGAGGATCAGGGCGTCCCAGGAACACAAATGCGCGCGAGGATACCGCAATCATAAAACGGCCACGTCCGCACCAACAACGTTGCTAGAATCTGTTCGAAGCCATTTACCACCTTCCAGACATCCGGTGGTATCAAGGGAAACCATTCGAAGACGACTGGCTGACGCAGGTAAATGGAGCCGACGTCCATTAAGACGCCTACCACTGACTCCACATCGTAGGCAGTGTCGATTGGATTTTTGCCGACCTCGGGCAAGCTAGAGTGTGACCG
Organism: Dolomedes plantarius; assembly: GCA_907164885.2. Lineage (NCBI taxonomy): Eukaryota > Metazoa > Arthropoda > Arachnida > Araneae > Dolomedidae > Dolomedes > Dolomedes plantarius. The sequence continues at coordinate 35,107,661 of OU015492.1, read as the reverse complement.
ACTGGAGGCGTGTGATCTTCAGAAATGAATCCCGATTCAGTAGCAATGCTGATGACCATCGCATACGCGTGTGGAGTCGGCCAGGCCATCGGTCCGATCCAGCATTTGGTGTCGAGGCGCATACGGCGATTACACAAGGTGTGGCAGTTTGGGGAGCGATTTGTTGGAACACACGATCACCTCTAGTCTTCCTTCAACACACTTTGACGGCACGCAGTTACGTGGACGAGATTTTAACGCCAGTTGTACTGCCTTTGCTATCAAGTCGCCCAGGTGCGATTTATCAGCAAGACAACGCTTGTCCACATACTGCGCGACTCTCCCAAAAATGTCTTCATGGATATGACGTACCATCATGGCCTGCCAGGTCACGAGACCTCTCGCCAATAGAGCATGCCTGGAACGTGCTTGGTATTCTACTGCAGCCGTCCCGGAATACTGATGAATTAACTGCCCAGTTGCAAAGATTATGGCATGATCTATCGCAGAAGGTCATAGGTGACCTCATTGATTCGATGTCACGCCGTGTTTCGGCTTATTTATCTGCCAGTGGTGTGTTTACTACTTACTGATTTGTAACATTTTTCATGCCATATCATCTTAATAAAGCGGCCTGTTCTTCTGAATTTGTAATCATTTGCTTACCTCCTCATACACTATATACATGGTAAGTTTCGTGATAGCTGGTCTATTTCTTCTGAGTGCATATATTTTTGTGATAGAGTGTATATTCCGAAATGACAACCCAAAGGCACTTGATGCCATCAAATACGGAGGCGATTTCTCAGTCTCATAAAATTAAATTTTTCGAAGACAACATACAATCATATGGCTAGGCTGTAACTCGCTCTCAGCAGTTAGAGGAGATTTAACTAGAGAGAAATGTTCCAGCAGGCCATGATTCGAATAATTCGTCTCAAATTTACCCATTAAAACAGATGATCAAAAACATCAATTGTAATAATAAAAGAACGAACAAACTCTATTTTCGTAATACAAATTCTTTTCAAAATTATAAAGAGTATAATAAAAGCAATCTATTTCATAATGCTCGTCGTCATAACTCGAATAACTTCAGTGTAAGGAATAGGAGCAATTTTGTTCAAGGCAGAAATCAAAATCAACTTTTTTTTGTTTTTTTAATTCCCTACCAAAAAATGTGCGCTTTGCGCAAATTTATTCACTTAATTAAAGACTGGTTTTTTTTTTATTTAAGAGTATAAAGTCTAGTAATATCCCGAATGACGGAGGGAGAGACAAGGTGCCTTGAGGATGATGAGGCTGAAGGGAGATTTTTGGAGAACGGTGCTGTTGGCATGGGCTCTTTCCCCGGTTTGATATGCCTGTATAACGAAAAATGCATCATGTACCACCACTTGGCCTTAAGCCATTATTCTTCATAGACGTAACCAATAAACATAATCGATTATCTTTAATCAATCTTGTCGTTATTCTTTGTGTCGAACATTTCTTATTTATAACATTTTCTATTCCTGATGAAAGATAATATATATATATATATATATATATATATATATATATATATATTATTATATTATTAATTTTATAATAAAATTATAATATTATTATAATTATAATATTATTAATTTCCTTTAACTGCCCTTTCTCAACTTTCTTTCTCATCTGGTAACCTTTACGAAGACCTTTTCCGCCTTGGCGAGTTGCTTCGCCTTTCCATATACTAATTTTCTCCGCCAATTCTGGCAACCTCTCTTTGATCTGATTCTAGATTCGCGAGCTACGCAGATGCTGGGCTGACTCGATGTGAATAAGATGTGTGGCTGCTTTCGTAAAATAAACTCCAATTGTTTGTTATGATTTGGAATCCTTTTGTTAAGGCCTCGATTGCAGTATTTTCAGGAGATGACCATTCGGGTCATCTCATATATATATATATATATATATATATATATATATATATATATATATATATCTTAATAACTATATATTTTTCGCATTGTTGATTGCGAATATCAACTGTATCGCTGATTGTAATAGAAGTTAAACTAAGAATTTAGTTATGCCTGTAATGAATTCTAAGTGGTTGCATGTGATATATTTTCCTTAAATTTTTCCTATACATGTAAGTTATTTTATTTTTCTTGAAAGATTTAATGAACAATTCAATTATGTGCTCAGCACCTCTACTTTTTTTTGCTTGAATGAGATTATATCTTCTTTTTATCACAAAAAATATCGTCTAAGGCCTAATTTTAGCATTCTATTACAATTTCTTCGCTTCTTTTCACTTAATTTTACTTAGTGATTGAATTCCTCCCCCTTTTCCTTGAAAATCACATTCTCAGCATGTTTCCTAGTCTTATCTTAACCAAAGTGTTGAGGCAGTGTAATGAGTTGTACTGCTAATAATATTTTTAAAAATACTCTTGATCTCTGTAATTACAAAAATATTTCGTACGCCTTTTATATAATAACTTGAATAAAACGCAATATTTAACAGTAAATCCAGAAGAAATTATAAAATAACAAATTGACGAAAATGCATAAGTTGAAATGTCCCGTATGTATTGTCACTTCTAAATTAGATTTTAAATTGAAGTGCTCATAAACGTACATGGAAATAATTGTCTAAAAAAGGTCTTTTAAAGTGTTTTAGATTATTTTCAATTTTTTCAATCAGATTTCACAGGTGTTTTAGATTACTTTATTTGATTGCTATCATTATAAATTAAGAAATTCGAGAAATAAGTAATGGAATTCAAAGGAGAATTTTCATTAAAACATACGTTTGTTGAAACCATTTAAAATATATATTAGATTAGCACATTGCATTCGACCACTAAATTTTAACTTTTCTGCCAAAGCAGTTTTTTTAAAAATTCCAATATCTATATAGCCTTCATCGGCTAATTCTTTACACAGGTGTCAGCAGCAACATCAGCTTCATTCAAAAAACCCCGATGAAAGGAATTGGAAATAACGATAAATCAAATTAGTCAAACTTACATTATTTACAGACTTACATTATTACATTATTTACATTATTTACAGAAAATGGTCAATTTTTATTTTAAAAATATAAATAAATTTTTTTAATTTCTTATATGTAAAAAAATAATTAATTCAGAGCATGCCACTAATCTCTTACAAATCTTCAAATAAATATGAACATATATTTGTAATCTACGTAAAAATACTCTTCTTTCAAATTTAGAGATTGTTTCTAACGCAATAATCCTAAAACGACCTACAATATCCTCAATTTTGCAAGAATGGTGTACTCTTGATATAAGGTAGATACACAATAATATAATTTTCATTAAGCTTTAGCATACGGGACCCAGTTTTCCGATTATCTTTTTAGAACGGGATATTTCATACCTCCTTTGTGAGAATGGCCATTTATCAGACTTAGACATTAATAGTACCAAGAGTAGTATTTTTTAGTTAATCATATTTATTAGTACTTTTAAGCATAATTATATACAATTTTACTAAATTCCAAGAGGGATACAGATTTCCTCCATCCGGTTACATCGCACCAAACTGCTCAGCTTTCTTACACCAGACTTGGTTCAAAATTACGGAACCGGTATCTTTCAAACGGGAGCAGCGTAGACCCAACTCCGTGGTGCACCCTGGGCAAAGCATGCAACGCATGCGGCGAAACGGTCGCACACTTCTGGAATATATATATATATATATATATATATATATATATATTATTTTTATAAGAAATTCATTTATATCGGTGAAACTTTCGCAGTTCAGATGTTTTAGCATTTAGCATATTTAAATTTACATTCAGTAACTTAAAACAATTTTTAATATAATATTAATAAAACATGTATTCGCACAGTGTTAAGTCGCGAAATTTTTTTCCGTCCTTTTTACAGCATCGAAACTAGTTATTTAAGCAGATCCACGATTTCTGCTTTAATTTAAACTTCAGCGGCTCCCTTTAAATCCCAATAAATTGATCGAAAAGAAGATAAGTAAAGCGTGAATTCGTAACAATCTGTTTCGAAATTTCAAATATACCGTTAAATTCCGTAAATCATGAATAATCAAGGAATCACCCGAATTCCGGTTCTGGCCCCCCAACTGATGGTCGTGTTTCATCACGCAAACGTGCTTTTCAATAGGGTATGTAATCAGTGTAGTAGCGTGTCTTGCTGGAGCTGTTTATGATTGATGAAATTTGAAATGAACTTTCTGGTCATTCGGAATTGCATTACGGCATTTCTCCGCCTTTAATTATAGAGGGAAATCTTCGAGTCGATTGCTAAATGCTGCACAAGCGTGCTTCTTCCTATCGAATGGAATGCATGTTTGTTCATTACTCTTTGTGTACCGTCTTCGCTTTATATATTTAAAGATGCAACAAATGGTAAAAAGTCATTTAAATGCGAGGTTTTGCTTCATTGAAGTTTTTTCATTCTTTTTTTTACTTTAGAATAGAAAAAATATAATATTTCAAATCATTAAATCGTTAACATTCCATGACATAAGGTTGTATGTAGGGAATATATATATATATATATATATATATATATATATATATATATATATATATATATATATATATATATATATATATATATGTATATGTATATGTATATGTATATATATATATATATATATATATATATATATAAATATATAAGTATGTATATATACTAGCTGAATTTCCGTCTTACGCTACGGAGTACATTTTAGGATAATTACAATAGAAAAATAAAGAAATCGCTATAAAATAACGCTCTAAATAAGCAGGCTCCATCTCCTACAATAGGAACAACAGTTTGATGAACATTTTCCCCCTCATTAACTAAATTTTTCTCAACCATTTTTTTTGGAAACGTTTCTTATCCAAAGTAACGGTAAATAAAAAGGTAAATGTGTGCAATTAATGTATGCAATGTATGCAAAATGTATCAATGTATGGAAAAATGTAGATATATTTATGATAAAAATCGTTCTATAAAAAAATAATCATAACGGATATTTTTATAGACAAAATAATGTAGAAGATAATATTCAAATTAAATACAACAGTTAATGTATGCAATTAATGTCAAAACAACAACAAACTATATTCATAAAAAAATAATAATTATCTCTTCAGGTAATCTCTTCTGACGAAACTACAGCGGGTTGTTAACGTAGGATTACTTATCGGTGCTTACCTTTTTTTTTTGACAAATTTTGGTTATTTTCTGCTTAACTGTTTACTGCTTGCCCAAGCGTTACATAGTGGATTTGGCATGCTGCCAAAATTAAAATCTAAAAATTAATCTTTAAAAATTCACCAAAAATCTGAAAAGGGATCTAAAGATTCGAAAAAATTTAATTTTAAAGACATTGTCATGTTTTTCTTGTGATATAAATTTTATAACCCTCAGATTATTTTTTTAAATGCAAACTTAAAAAAAGTTACAAAAACAACTTCAAAATTTGATTTTAGAAAATCTAAGAAGACATTTTCAAAAATCTTTCTTAGTGCACTCCTACACTATAAGGAGAATCGTCATGCTAAATATCAGCCCTTTAGGTCCAGCGGTTTGGTCTGTGCGTTATCTGTCAGTCAGTTACAAAACTGTTTTATATTATATAGATATAAATAAATATAATTTTCGGATTCTGGTTTAGAAATACACAAATAAAAATAAAGAACATGCATTTTAAATACAATACAATAAAAACATATATTTTAAAAATTTTGCGATCGAATATTTTACTACACAAAAGTATTCAAATATATTTATGTTATATCTTACATACCATATTCAAGTATATAACGCAGTTTCACGTAGAAAACATATTTTAATGGATGAAATTGTACCTGCAGAGAAAACATAACAATTCTTTTAGGCGTGCTATACGAATGACTATAATTTCATACAAAACACATAAACCTATCTCCAGCGAGTTAAGAAGTAAAACAGATGTAATTCTAAATGCTTGCATTTATCCATAAAAATTTTCACCCAAGTTCAAAAAACCATTGAGTTAATAAAGAGACTGATAAGATTCAGTGATATAGTAATTGCTTCTAACAACTGTTATGCTATCTGTTATGGTCTTTAAATAGCGTATGTGATAAGTAATGATCTGTGATCTTTATGAATAAAGAAGGAAACAATTTCTTACTTTGCAATTCTGAAATTCCGAGTACAGTTATGCTCTTTAAATAGCGTATACGATAATAAATAATCTGAAATCTCTATAAATAGAGGAGGATGCATTTAATTACTCACTTTACAATTTGGACAGGAGCGCGGTAGCCCAGTTGGAAAGAGCAGTGGGCCAATGATCTGAAAGTCCCTGGTTCAATGCTCGTCGCTGAAAATCTACAACCGTGTTCACTAATGTTGGCCGGGGCACATAAAATAGGGTGTGGCTACAATGTCCTCCAAATTCTCAAATTTAGCTCTGGAGGTGCGGGGTCAAGGGTTCCGGTCTCGTCACTTGACTCGGTTCAAAATTACGGAACCGGCCATTTAGCCAAGTCGGACTCCGACCCTTGTGGTGCTAATTCAAAACAGGAGCTGCACCTTCATCGCCGATAGCCTTGGGGACTTGATCTGATGTTACTGTCGGTCAAGGGGCATAAGCAACAACAACAACACAACTTGGGCGCAGTGGCCCAGTTGGCAAGGGCAACGGACTAGTGATCCGAAAGTCACTGGTTCAATGCTCGTCACTGACAAATCCACTGCCGTGTACACCAATGGCGGTTGGTGCACCTAAAATCTCTCGTGGCTGCAATGTCCTCCAAGTTCTCAAAATTACCTCTGGAGGTGCGGGACCAAGTGTTCCGGTCTCGCCACTTGACTCGGTTTAAAATTACGATTTTGACCAAGTCTGACTCTGACGCTTGTGGTGCCAGTCAAAATAGGATCCGCACCTTCATCGCCCATAGTCTTCGGGACTTAATCTGATGTTGTTATCGGTAAAGTGGCATAGGCAGCAACAACTTCACAATTTGGAAATTCTGAATACAGTTATGCTCTGTAAATGGTATATATGCTAAGAAATAATCTGGAATCTCTATAAATAAAGAAGGAAACATTTAATTACTTTCGTTATAATTTTGAAATCTCGAAATCTGTTATAATCTTTAAATAGCATTTATGCTGAGAAATGATCTGTCATCTTTATAAATAAAGAAGGAAACATTTAACTACTTATTTTACAATTTTGAAATATCGAATAGTTTTACATTTATAAATCATGACTGATCTCAGAATCAGGAACTTGTCACATATTATCACGCAATGTAACTCTTGAGGAGCACAAGTAATCACTGATAGCGTGTCCAGCTAGATATAATGTCTCAAAATATTTATGATTGATGAAATTTGTCTCGAAATTTCCGGCTATTCGGGACTACTGTGCATTATATCGTCCTCCTCTTTTTGTAATATCCTTTGTGTTTCGGTTGAAATTTTCAAATATATTGAAGAACGCTTTAATATACTGAACAATATGTTTTTGTTCGGATGATATTTTTCATAAAAGTATTTTTCCTTGCTAAAAAAACAGAATTAGTTATTTTTTCTCCTGTATAAGAGATTAATGAACTAAAGAAGACGTCAGGATGTAGTACAAGAGCATCCAGACTGTAAAAGAAAATAGATTGAAGCTAAAATTAGAAACAGCAAAAAAACTGTAACACATTATAAGAATTCAGGAAATTCTGATCTCAAAGGTTTATGTAATATTAATTATATCTTGGTTTTATGAACATTTAATTTTTTCTCCTGACTTTCTCAGAATTATTTTATTTTATTTAAGCTAACTATGTTCAATGTAGTCTAAAGATTTTGTAATATTTCCAAGTAAAGTTAACAGTTACGACTACACAACATTTATATTTCATCCTCCATTGATATTTCATACTATTTTACGAAACTGCCAATAGATCGCTTACGACCTACTTTATCATTTTTAATCAGATATCTGTATTAACAAACAAATTTTCCTTAGCATTTTTTCGTCTGGTTTATAATGCACTTGCACCGAATATCCTTTTATTTCCTCTCATTAATCCTAATTTGTCCAGTCAATGAGTGCTCAAATGAGGGGTGTAGAATGCATGGAATATGCGAGAATTTTTTACTTCAGGACTTTGTTAGGAGTAGTTAGTAGGTAAACATACTAAAAGTCCACGCCTTTGGGGGGGGGTGAGCTAAAGGGGGGATGGGGGTGGAAAGGTCCCATTTTTTGGTTTTTAAGGGGACTGCCTACGTTAGAATGCCGATTTTTGGTCAAAATGTCGAAATTTTTATTATTATTTTATGTTATAGGGCATTCTTTTGGGAATCCAAAACCGTCTTAATTTTGTTTTTATGATAATTAGAACAGAAGTTATAGCCAATTTAGTAAACCGGAAGTGATATTTTCAAAACCGGAAGTAGCATTTAAAGGGCCAGCAGATATGTAAACAACACCGTTTTTTAGCGTTTTTGTACTCTATTTATATTCAATTATCAATAAATCTTATAATTTTAAAATCTGGATTCATTTATTTGCACCTGGCAACAGTTTTTTCTCACTTTGTTTTTCATAAAATGGCAACAACGGCGATTTAGCAATGCTTGTTTACATTCTTGTGATATCTAAAGCGTCGTTTCATGCTTGTTCGACGCTTTATTCTACGCTTCATTTTTGATTATATTTTACATTGATCTTCACTGCTTTTGTATTTAAATTCTTTTTAAACTTGTTTATTTCGATTACTTTATTTCAAAATGCCTAAAGTAAGATCTAAAAAATCTAAAAAAAGATCTTTTCATGGTAATCGTTATACGAATTCGAAGCGAGTTGATGGTGATGAAGTGATAACTGCCAGCTCATCTAAATTAAAAATTCCTTCAGGTATGGAACAGTTGACTGTTTATGAAGATAATGGTCTGAAAGTTTATGAAGATAATGGTCTAGTTTCTGTGTTTTCCATGCTCTGTTGCCCACTGTGTTTTGAAACTGGCTTGCAGCTGATAGAAGAAACAAAATTTGGACTTTGCTCAAACTTTTGCTTGGTTTGCAAGTGTGGATATAGAAACGGTTTTTCTTCATCTCCCAAGAACAACAAAAAACACACTATAAATTCTTTCTTAGTGCTTGGTTTAAGACTTATTGGAAAGGGTTATACAGCTGGAAAAAAACTGTTGTTCACTCTAAACTTGCCCTTTATTTCTAAAGCAGCATTTAGAAGACATGAAGTTCAACTGCTGGAAGCTGTATGCGCTGCATCTGAAAATAACATGAATGAAGCTTCGAGAGAAGTTCTGGATCTGAAGAAAAGCATTTCTTGTGGTGTGCCCTTAGACGGTACCTGGCAGCGGCGTGGCCACACATCCCTAAATGGTTCTGTGTCAGCCATATCTATTATAACAGGAAAAGTTTTAGACTTGGAGGTCATGTCTCAGTATTGTCGAGTTTGTGACCAAAATAATGAAGTGATTGAAACAAATAAAAATCACATATGCTCGAATCACAAAGGATCAGCAGCAAGTATGGAGGTAGTGGGTGCATATCGCATATTTGAAAGATCTGTGAAAAATCGAGGACTGCAGTACACCGAATACTATGGCGACGGGGATTCTAAAACTTATATGAGCGTGAAAGACATTTATGGTAAGAATACCGTTACAAAATTGGAGTGCATTGGTCACGTTCAAAAAAGAGTTGGCAGTCGTTTACGAAAATTAAAGAAGAACAAGAAAGGGCTGGGAGGTAAAGGAAAATTAACTGATAAGTTTATAGATAAACTCCAGAATTATTATGGTATAGCGATACAGGAGATCTACAAAATATGCAGTCTGCTGTCATAGCAGCATTTTTCCACTGTTGCTCGAACAATAAAAATAAAATGCATGGACAGTGCCCAGTAGGGCCAAATAGTTGGTGCAAGTATCAGAGAGCAATGCATGCTGGTCAACAGATTTCTGATAAATCTCCTGGCCTTCCAGACTCCATCATAAACACTATAAAAGCAACTTACATGAGTCTATGTGATCAAGCACTCCTCTCAAAATGCTTACATGGTATGACTCAAAATAACAATGAGAGTTTCAACAACATGATATGGACAATTTTGCCAAAAGAAACTTTTGTTGGACTGCAGACTATGTTGTTAGGAGCTCATATTGCAGTTTTGTTGTTCAATTCTGGCTATTTAGGACTACTACCTGTTTTTGAAAATTTAGGATTATCCATAGAAAAGGAGATGGTCCATAATTACTTGGGTATCGACAATGAGCGAATCATAAACTCAAAACGTCGCTCATTACCTAGTGCAAAAATAGCCAGAAAAAAAAGAAGAGCTGCTAAAAAAGCAAAATTGTCAAATCATGAAATAAAGGAGGGCTTGACTTATAAATGTGGAGAATTTTAACTTTGACAAATAAATATAACATAGTTTTTTTTTTAAGTAAAAAGTTTAAATGCGTTTTGTGAAAAATTGATTTTTCAGTGTTTTGCTTCTACGATAAAGTTCATATCTCAAAAAGTGTTAAAAATATTTTAATGCAATTTTTCTGCAATGTTTTTCACATTTAGTACTATGCTTAAAAATATGTTCTAAGCTCTATGTGTAGATTTGATCATTTTACAGGTATTTGTACTCAAAAAACAAGATTTTTTTTGGAATATTCTGCATTGTTATACAAATTTTGGCATATTTCAGTGAATTTCAGTAATATCACAAAACTTTTTTTTCCTTTCACAGGTAAGTGTAATAGTAGCATACAGTATCAAGGAAATTGAAATATATTCATTTGAACTGAGTGCAGAGCTTCTAGCATAAGTGTTAAATTTAGCTTGATTTTTATACAAATTTGCCTCAAAACGTCGCTTATTACCAAGTGTAAAAATAGCCAGAAAAAAAAAAGAAAAGCTGCTAAAAAAGCAAAATTGTCAAATCATGAAATAAAGGAGGGCTCGACTTATAAATGTAGAGAATTTTAACTTTGACAAATCAATATAACATAGTTTTTTTTTAAAGTATAAACTTTAAATGCATTTTGTGAAAAACTGATTTTTCAGTGTTTTGCTTCTACGATAAATTTCATAACTCAAAAAGTGTTAAAGATATTTTAATGAAATTTTTCTGCAATGTTTTTTACATTTAGTACTATGCTTAGAACTGCATTCGAAGCTCTATGTATAGATTTGATCATTTTACAGGTATTTGTACTAAAAAAACAAGATTTTTTTTGGAATAATTCTGAATTGTTATACGAAATTTGGCATATTTCAGTGAATTTCAGTAATATCACAAAACTTTTAGTTTCTTTCACAGGTAAGTGTAATAGTAGCATACAGTATCAAGGAAATTGAAATATATTCATTTGAACTGAGTGTAGAGCTTCTAGCATAAGTGTTAAATTTAGCTTAATTTTTATACAAATTTGCCTATTTCTTGAAACTGTATGCAAATTTAGGAAAAATTATATATATTTCCATCATTTCATATTACATTTTAAATAAAAATGCATGTATTTAATCAATAAGGTATTTTTTTAAAAAAAAGTGCTCCGAACGTAGGCAGTCCCCTTAACTTATATCTTGGAAACGGTGCACTGTAGAAAAAAAATATTAAATCTAAAAATGAAAGCTAATTAAATTTCCTATAACATTGCTAATATACATATATGTCAAATTCCCAACGGATTCAAGATATACATCATTGAACATCGATAATTTTCGAAAAAATCATTTTTACCTCACTCTTTTTTCAAACATTTGCTTCTAGTGCCTCCCATGATGGTTTCTCAGAAAAATTGTCCCAGACGAAGTTGTAGAACATTAAATTTCCTTCAATTTGATATACACTTTTGCACTTTATCTTCAACCAATCAAAAGTTATAGGATTTCTAACATGTACGCTCAATTTCAATGTTCCTTTAGAAATGAGTATGTTGAGAGCCTGCTGCATGCGTTTTAACTGCTGTAACTTGCTATCATGATGAATAACAGCACTTTTGCAATGTAAATAAGGTAATTGCCGACAGGCTAGAATGTTCCACCCAATTTCTATTAAATTCTTATCTTCTTTGATGGCACAAGCCGCCCGTTACAGACCCTTTCACCCTTTTATTTCCAGTTATTTTCTTGACAATTATTTTCCCTATTTCGTTTTTACAACATTTAAATATAAAATTAATACATTTAAATTCATTTTAAAAACACCATTCTTGAAATTCAATAAATCAAAATTATTATTAAAAAACAATTAATAAAAATTAAATTTAATATTATCAAAAATATAATCCTTGAAAATTAATTAAAATAATTATTTAACAACAATCAAGTTACTAGGCTCCTCGATTTGAAGAATTATATGCAATATGAACTGGCTCCCTACTCCCTAGCATTTTTCAACGAAAGTGGAATGAGGAAATGCAGAAAGTCAGCACTATACACACTGTTTAAGCAAATTGATAAGGATGTTGATTTAACTACCTTTGAATTTGTTGTTGATGGGGGATTCCTAATCCACAAAGTTGTTTGGAAAAAAGAGACCACTGTATCAACCATTTGGGATGGTTATGTTAGATTTCCGAAGATCCATTATCATGGGAGAGGTTGTACAATGGTTTTAGATGGGTACACTGACACATCAGAGAGCACAAAAGCAGCTGAACAGAGTCGACGATATCGACTCAGAAGATGTGTGAACATCAATGTCAAATTGAAAAGTGAAATTAAAGTCAGACAAGAGGATTTCCTTTCCAATTTTCATAATAAGAGTCAGCTGATAAACCTGCTGCTGATGCAGCTGCAGATAAATGGGATAAATACGCTCCAAGCTTCAGGTGATGCTGATGTTGATAGTGTGAAGACAACTATCAACAAATAGCAAAATTCCTTGGTTGCTGTTATTAGAGTGGACGTCGACTTGGCTGTTCTCTTGGTAGCCAAATCCCCAACTGATTGCGACATTCTGCTGGTAAAACCTGGAAGTGGAAAGGTCAAGACGAGTGTATATTCCTCACAACAGCTGCAGTAGGAGTGAAAAATGAAGGACAATGTCCATTTGAGATTCTTACATGCATTCACAGGCTGTGACACAACATCCGCAGCGTATCGCAAGAGTAAAGTGGGTTTTTTCAAATGTACCAGAAGTCCAAAATCATACAATGTGCAGCTGAGGTATTTGTCAGCGGTTCTTCTTCCCCCGACTACATTGAGACAGCTGGGATCATGTGTACTCTCTCATGGTATGGTGCTCCAGCCACAGAAAAATCCCTCAACGAGTTCCGCTACAAATCATTTATCAAAACAGCAGCAAACATGAAGCCTGATCTCTCAACTCTCCCTCCAACTTAAAGGAGCTCTTAAGCAGCATGCACTCCAGACGTACCACCAAGTACATCTATGGTTAGGAGAGGAACCTAATGGTGGGGCGCCAAATTGGGGTTGGGAGAGGAGGAATGACCAACTAGTTCCGAAACTCTCAGAGTTGGATGCTGCCCCTGCCGAAATCTTGAAGATGATTTTTTGCCGATGAACGAAAGGTTGTGACAGTAGCAGGTTTGGTTGTAGAAAAGAATCGTTAAACTGCCCTGTCGCATGCCCGAATTACAAGGGCAATTGCAACAATGGAGTCGCAATATTAATTCAGGAAGAAGATGACGACATCGACAGTTTTTTCATTTAACTATCAGTCCATGTAAATTACTATCAATCCATGTAAATACTTCCATTATATGATTAGTAATAATATAATAAAGCAATAATTATTAAAAAGCGTTGTGTTTCAATTGAAATTACCTTATTTCCATTGCTAAAGTGTTGCTATTCATCATTATAGCAAGTTACAGCAGTTTAAATGCAACAGGCTCTCAACATACTCATTTCTAGAGGAACATCGAAATTGGGCGTACATGTTAGAAATACTATAACTTTTGATTGGTTGAAGATAAAGTGCAAAAGTGTATATCAAATTGAAGGAAATTTAATGCTCTACAACTTCGTCTAGGACAATTTTTCTGAGAAACTATCATGGGAAGCACTAGAAGCAAATTTTGACAAAAAGAGTGAGGTAAAAGTGATTTTTTTGAAAATTATCGATTTTCAATCACGTATAACTTGAAAACCGTTGGAAATTCGACATATATGTATATTGGCAATCTTATAGGAAATTTAATTAGCTTTCATTTTTATATTTAGTATTTTTTTTCTACAGTGCACCGTTTCCGAAATGTAAGAGAAAAACCATAAAATGGGACCTTTTCCCCCCTTCCCACCAGGGGCGGGGACTTTTAGCATGTTTACCTACTAACTACTCCTAACAAAGTCCTGAAGTTAAAAATTCTCGCATATTCCAAGCATTCTACAATGCATTCATTTACTGGACTAAATTCTGCATGCAATTCAAGTGGGAGATAGAAAATAAATTTTAGTTTTCATGCAATTAACACTAAAATAAGATACGCGGGCTACTTACACCTCTCTGTTATCTCAATTCTTTAAATTGCGATGGCAAATATTATTCTCAAAAACGCACTTATGAATCGGGTGCAAGTGTCTTTTTATTCTGTAAATTGATCTCCCTTTTGTAACTTGGCGGTCATGTTATGGTGAACAATAGCTGAAAAAAGCGATTCTGAGTGCATGCAAATAAAGCGCATATGTTACATCAGTTTCATATTGTATTTTGCCATTGATTGATTTCATCTCTAAGATGAATGAAGATAGATAGAGTTAGTGACAGCTATTGTTACAGTAGTAATCTCTTACAAATATTTAATATCGATAAAAAATTTTTGTTAATTTACTTTTTTGTCACATATTTCTATTTGATCAACATGTGTACATATATATATATATATATATATATATATATATATATATATATATATATATATATATATATATATATATATATATATATATATATATATATATATATATATATATATATATATATATATATATATATATATATATATATATATAACCATCAGTGATGCGATCGGCAGCGCCTAATTAAGACAACATATGCCTGGCGAATCTGTTAGATCGGGGTTATTATGATTTAAGTGACTTTTATCGTGCTGTTATAGTCCGCGCACAAGAGATGGGACATAGAATCTCTGAGGTAGCGATGTAATTTGGATTTTCACGCACGACCATTTCACGAGTGTACCGTGAATTTCAGGTATTCTGCAAAGCATCAAATCTTCAACAGCGGTAAGGCCAGAAAAATACCTTGAAAGAACTGGATAGTCGACGACTGACGACAATGTTTAAACGAGATAGACGTGTGACACTTCCTCAAATTGCCGTGGATTTCAATGCTGGGGCATCAAAAAGTGTCAGTTTCTGAACTGTTCAATTGTCCGTCATTGGAATGGGCTTTCGGGGCTTCAGTCCCATTAGTATACCGATGTTGACTTCCCGGCAGAAAGCTTAACGCCTCACCTCGTCCCGCAAACACCTCCATTGGACTGTTGATATCTAAAAACACGTTGCCTGGTCTTACGAGTCTCGTTTCCAGTTGTATCTGGCGTATGGCCGTGTACGGGTTTGGACACAACCTCATGAATCCATGGACATGTCAACCGGGGACTGTTCAAGTTGGTGGAGCCTCTGCAATGGTATGGGACGTGGGCAGCTGGTGTGATATGGGACCCCTGATACGTCTAGTGACGACTCTGAGAGGTGACGGGTACATAAACCTCCTGTACAATGATCTACACCAATTCATGTCCATTGTACATTCCGTCGGACTTGGACAATTACTGCAGGACACTACGACACCTCTACGTCGGGAATTCGCTCCAGGATCATTCATATTAGACATTTCCATTGACCACCTCAATCCCCATAGATGAACATTATTGAGCATATCTGGGATGCCTTGCAACGTGCTGTTCAGAAGAGATCTGCACCCTCTAGTAGTCCGATGGATTTGTCGACTGCCCTGTAGGATTCATGGTGTGAATTTCTGCCAGGATACCTTCAGACATTAGTCATGTCCACGCCACTCCGTGTTTCGGCCCTTCTGCATGTTCGTGGGGACTCTGCACGATATTAGGCAGATGTACCGGAGTTTTTGGTTCCTCAGTGTATATATTATATAACATAGGACTAGAGCAAGTCCTCCCAGGGATACAGGCACCCCTTACTTTAAGCATCGAATGGTCTCCGACACAATACACATTATTTATTTTCTTTAATCACTGTAAAATGTCTAATAACAGGACTTTCAAATGTTCTTAACCATGAGATCACTTTGGTATCTCGATGGCTGTCCTCCAGATTGGCATATGGAACGACTGTAATGTTCTTCGTTCATTAAACACCCGAGAAACAGTTAAAATGTACAGTCTTTACTACACGAACTAACAACATTTATTTGCAATTTTATGTGTATACTTCCAAGACCACCTTCGGGTCTTTACCTGAGACATTCAACTCTTGATTGGATTGCCTCCGATTATCCCCTGGGCAGCTTCATTTGTTCACCCCAGATTCGCCCCCCCTCCCCCCCCGAAAACGGAAACACGGGACACCGTGGTGTTCGCACAGACTCAATCCCTCTACGGTCAGTTCGACTCTCAAACTCACACTCTTGAACTACCCTTGGGGTTTAGTGCCCTTAGGGTTGGAGTGCAGGTGTTACCCCAAGAGGGTCCCAGGCCACTCCCATCTAAAATCTGGTTCTGAAGAAAACTGGAGAATCGGATGACGTAACAAAGCTATGTCGTTTAGGAATCCCATAATAAGGGAAGGGGGCGTCATTCCATGGTAAAAGATTGAGCTGGAGGCCTCAAACAAAAGTTTCCGTCTCGAATGACAGGGAAAATAAACAATTGATTAATAACACAATTTTAATAATTATTAAAAGGAACAAATTGAATAATTATTATCCTAACATTTCCGTCCCCATGGTATAGTGGTTAATGTTCTCAACTGCAACGCAGTAGGCTTGGGTTCAAATACCGAATAAGGCTTGGTTGTTTTGGTGTCGGTCCCATCTTAGGGAGAGTTGGTAGCTCACCTAAAATGGTGTTCCTTTAAGAAAGTATCCTGTAAATTGCAGTGAATAGCAAAAGGCGAATGTCTCCGCATTAGACAAAAAAAATCCTAATATTAATAGTTATTATGTAGTATTTAATAAATTTGTACATTCCTAATAGTTTTAAGTCTGGTTAGGGAAGAATCCTACTTGACGGAGAAAATTATTTAATTTTTGTTATACCCGTTAAAAAGACATCCCTTAACTTTACTATTCCAAAAATTTCATTAAACGGCTTTCCTGTTTTCAGATTGTCCATGTAAAAACAGTAAGAATAACCGAGGAAAGCTTTTTAGAGAATTGTAAACCGAAAGGAAGCACCCCAAAAGATTTTTAAAGAAAACAAAAGGGAATACATTAAATCCACTAGCTTTTCCTCCACTTATAATCTCACGTCTTACACACACACGCACATGCATATATATATATATATATATATATATATATATATATATATATATATATATATATATATATATATATATATATATATATATATATTTATATATATATATATATATATACATCTCATGGAAAAATTTAAACGATTTCACTAAGCAAAATCTTGAAACAAAGTATAATTAGCTCTCTTAACATGCAATTTTAAATCTATTTAGCCAATAACCCTTAAAAAAGTTCCTTTATTCTCCGTTTGATCGGATCTAAGTTATTTGTGGTTTAGATATCATCGTTATGATCTCATTAAAATTTATCTTCCTCGACTGTGAGCTTCACCCACGGGAATGGTATGATTGAGTACCTTTTGCCTTAATGTTTCTTCGATATAAAAAATGACTTGCTTTATAGTGTTTATCAACATTAATAATTTATAGCCATTAGATACAAAAAGGGAAGAAATTATAAAAAAAAAAAAATTGGAACCATTTAAGTTTTTCTTCATTATTCAGCAGCTGGCTAACGTCAGGAAAACCGCGTAGGGTATGAAAATAAAAATTATCAGAAATTGGTGAAATATTTCTGCTCATGTTGCTTTTGTGCTTTGAAATTTGACATAATTATTAAGCACGAATATATTAGGATTTTATTAAGAGAGTAATTAGAAATTGTTGTAACTCATAGGCATTATGTTAACAAATCTTACTCCGTTGAAAGAAATTTGCAAAAGTACTTAAGACTCATTATTTATGTTGTCAAATATACTTTAAAAATAGCAATAATGGCATTTTAATAACTTTATTGAACCGCATAGAGTTCACATGTAATTAATTGGAGGTTGAAATAATGGTATTAAAAGGATGATAAACGATGATCCATATTTTATTTCATATCTAAAATATTGAAATA
Source organism: Dolomedes plantarius (assembly GCA_907164885.2). Classification (NCBI taxonomy): domain Eukaryota; kingdom Metazoa; phylum Arthropoda; class Arachnida; order Araneae; family Dolomedidae; genus Dolomedes; species Dolomedes plantarius. The sequence continues at coordinate 35,089,339 of OU015492.1, read as the reverse complement.
TTTATACACATGACGTATTTTATGCCTTTAAAAATATTTAATAGTGTATGTTGCACATATTGTAGAAATTTAGTTGATAGATAGGGGTTAATTTATTTTGAGGCATATAGGAAAATAATAGTCATCGAATGCATGCAGACACCTACAAATTGATAAAATGAATACACTAGTTGGAAGCAGCCAGTGAATTCTATCTTTCTCTGTGTATATATATATATATATATATATATATATATATATATATATATATATATATATATATACTAGCATTATTGCCAGGCGTTGCCCGGGTAGATATAAGATATGAAGTCTTTCCTGCATTCCATCAAAAAAATACTCGGGTGCCCCCCCCCCCCCACACACACACACACTCTTCATGTTCATCTGGCCAGACAGAATGCACTTAGTCCGCTTCTACTGAAATGATATACAAACAATAAGAAAGAAAAAAAACTTTGTGCCTGCGGACCTCCATCTGATTTTATTGAGAATTAATAACACCGTGTTGCGGGATTCGCACGTTTGGATTGAATAAGTTTGCTATTTAATTATATTTATTAGATGCTGTTTAATTAGATTTGTTTGATCCACTGTTTAATTAGAAATAAGTTTTATAATTTACATTTGCCTTTATTATTCATTTTTCCCTTGAAAATGCACTTTTTTCCACATCACCAAAGAGGTAAAGTGTAAGATGCGTTATCCCCTTTATTTAATCAAAGTAAGGCGGGATTCCCCATGAAGCCTATTTCCCTCAAGCTTTTATGTTTTGTAAGAAATGTTTTGAATCAGATGTATTACCTGTGAGTAATGTTATCAAAGGCTTGGGTGGTTCTGGAATTGCAGGCAATTGTACTTTCCCATGACTGCAACACATTTCTGAGAATTCTCTAGACCACTTTTTAGCACCACAGCTTTCACATATTTTCGACATGGATCCAATACTTGTTTCATTAGCAGATGCATAATTACATTCTGGATTATAGTGAAATGCACATAAACTCCACTGGCCAGCATTCACGGCACGACTACTTTGAGCATGTCTTTTCTACTTTGAGCATGTCTTTTTCTATCAGCGTGAAATCGTTTTCTTTTCGCATCAGAAGACTTTCCAAACGAAGCACGTTTCTTAGGTGCCATTATTAGTTTTTCTCCTTTATGTTAATTAAAGATAAACATCCAGATGCATTTATTTCTTTATACTTTTTAAGAACGTCATCCGTTTAAAAATCCGTTAAAAAATCGTTGGATCACTTTCCGCATGAAAGCGAATGTGATGTCATATATAAACGATAAGTGTAATCAAAATGATCTGCAGATTTCACAAAGCAGAGACAGAAAAGTTGTGTTTATCTAGGGAGCCAGGGCCAAAGGTCATTCCCAATCCTCTTCCTCCCGCGCATTGGAATTTGACCCCCCACCGTCACCCCTAGACCAGCTGGTTGTGGTGAATGGGCTTTATCCACGGGTGGTACGCGCACCTCTTAGCGGCACAAAAAACATTAAAAAATTTATTTAAAAAAACTGATTGAGCCCCAAATTTTGTTTTTGCTGACTTAAGTTTCTCGGGTCCTAAACATTCACTGTGCCGAATTTGGCCCCGGTGGGTGAAACAGTCTATGATTCTATAGCGGACAAACAAACAGACGAGCTCTTATATATATATATATATATATAGATGATAACATACATTACTATTAAAAGATCAGAAAATTAAGTATATCAACTATTTGCGTAATTCTACTTAATATTATTAGTGATTAAAATAAACTTTTAAAGTGAAACTTTAAATTTCTCTGAAAACAAAGTAAAATTTTTCCATATGCAAGAGAAATCTACTTTCCATATGCAGGACATAAGTATTCCATATGCCAGAGAAATCTACTCATATCTATAATTATTACTCAGTATTTAAAAATTAAAAAGAATTGCATAACGAGAAATAATGAAATAACCCTGTTATCAAAAGCATTTTGGGCGTAAAACATTACTTAAACAAGTGCGAAGAGCATGTGTTTTTATCATAATTCAAAAATAGTTAAAAATCTTTCTCTTTGACTTATCTTGGAAGATAAATTCACCCAAATTATTACTTTCCATATTTAAAGACATTACAAAAGCAATCCGAATTCTGCTCTTCCTACATAATTTGTTTTCTTTCACTGTTTACTCACTTTCATCGCTGTTTTCATTATCATTTTCCCACAGGCTAGCTGAGATAATAGAAAAATCCCGCTTTTGTATGTTCAAGTCTTTAAGAATGTCATTACGCAGTGTACTATTAAATATTTCGAGCAAACAATACGTCTTCATTGTTTTTGTATTGGAGGTTGAACGAATGCGCGCAATCTTCAGCGAGTTTGCCATTGGGTTGATTTCTAACGGTAAAACAAATATGTTTGTTTCTTAGTGGCAGCAATTATTGTCTCTTGAGAGCTATATTTCCCGTAACGTTTAAGCTGTTGAGTCATTACATTTTCGACATTAAGTTTCTCTGCAATGTTTATTCGAGATATCTTCGCTTTCGACGATGATAATTGCATTCATAATGATTGACGATTGAGATAATAACAGTAACGGCTATTACTTAATTTAAAATAGCAGTTGAAAGTGATGAATAACTCATATTTAAAAGGGTTCACAAAGTAGTATGTAATCTTTATTTTACTTCGAAATATCGTGATGGATTTCTGTGCGTTTACAACTGAGTTCAATACATGTTAATGGAATATAAATGGATGGTTACAGTTTTCTGCTGTATATCAGATTGCTTCTTTTCTTTGTTGTTATTCCACCATGCTTACACAAGAACACTTACATATAAACCCAGTAATTTAAAATTTGAGACGTGTTAATCTAACTATCGCTTAACCGTTCGACAACATGCATATGAATCGTGAAAATCATACGTAATAATATTACCACAACTCTAATAGTCATTTTAGAAATATTACAAAACTAGCCAAACGGTCAGTTGAGGTGTAATATATAAGCAACCACTACAAGAATATTCCGGCAAGTTGATTTTTTTTTCGCAAAGAAATCTTTCAACAGCTAATGCAAAGTTTATATAACGCATGCCGCCAAAAAATGACAGGAGAGTCTTAAAACAATTATTTCACCTCCCTAATTACAATCTACTATAAATATAGTAGATTTCTACTACACAATATTCACACTGATTTACACATAGAAATGTTACACATACGATTTACACATATAGTTGTCCTTAATTAAAAACCAAGATATTTCACTTACATTTTCGGTTGTCTAAGAATATAAGAAAGAGTAAAGCTTGATGTGTCTATATCGCCTTGAAACGCGGCAGGTTGTTGTGTTTCCGCTTTTCTTGCGGCTGAAATTTACTAAAGTTAGTTCCACTTTTCTATTCCGACGTTTGATCTCCTTCCTGGAGTTCAGGGGTTAAATTCAACAACTCTTCGACATCCAAGGGGTGTTGTCAAACATCAGCTGTGCCATGGTTATTCAAGAACACCCCTTTCTAAGACATGGATCACAAAATAGGAAGAGAGGCAGAGGGGAATGTACTTGGCAATTAGTTTGGTTACATTCCAGAGATGCGATCAATTCAATAGGTACATCTACTTAAAAATCTAATCCAATCCTGCACAACTCGAAATGCAATGATGCCTATATTACTGTGGGGAAAGTTTCTGCGGGCTGCAAGAAAATAGGAGAGATGAGAGAGCGAAAAATGTTATCTAACAAAAAAATAAATTACTGATTATTTAAAATAATAAATCTTAACTAGTTATAATCCGTCAAAACATGACAGCTGGATAGTAAATAAGTGCACTAATGCACAAATTATACTCAACACATCAAGATTCCTCGGACTAATCAAATTAACGTGTTTATGCGGCCTCATGCTTAGAAAGCATCTAAAGCTAGATTAAAACGTATAGCTGAGCATGCGCAGAAACAATTTAATGTGTTTATGTGACCTCGTGCTGAATGAGTATCTAAAGCTAGAGATAAAATTGTTACTGAGCATGCGCAGGGAGCAATTTTTTTAATTGTAAATTATGACTAATAAATAGAAATTGCCGTTACAAAAATCAAATGTAACACATCTATAGATTAAAATTTCTCGTTTAAGACCAAAGTGAAGTAAATTGATGCAGTAGTTTTCTCTGACGGACTGCCCAAATAATCGACTTAGCAACTTAAATATGTAGATATTCACTACTTATATATTCCTTCCGTTTTATAATAAATCTAAAATTAATATACTGTATTTTTTAGACTTATAATATTATGCGTCTTCACGGGCCAGAGACTGAATGCTAGCGGGCAGTATGTTGTGCAGGTCTGGTGTAATCCATTATTGATAACTTACACGCTTTTTTCTATTACAGAAATATGACTAATAGTGGTTCAAGACAATTATATTAACCTCCAAACCAGTAAAAACAACCCAATTCATTAAAGATAAAATAAAGACATCACAAGAGATGTTAAACATTTTAAACATTGAAACCAGAATTTATACATATACAAAGGAATACACTTAGTGCAATGTCTTTAAAACCGGTTGATTAAATACTTAAGCACATTAAAACAGACATGGAATACATCTTACAAATTTACCGATAACTTTACAATAGACCATTAATTACTATTACCGAACCCAGAGTCAAAGCGTTTTACGACAAAATAATCTTCTTTTATTCTTACTTTTTGTAAATATCTTTTCTTGAAGAGAAAGAAAAAAAAGTAAAAGGAGTGACACATCGCTTTTATTTAACTCATAGCATCGAGCAGAATAATATATATTTGGTTTCCGATTCACTTTTTCTCATCCTTCAAGTCATGCTTTATTTTTTTTAATCTAATCTTTGGAAACTCGCGGTGACAGATGGATAAAAATACTAAAAGATGGAGATCGGGAAAGAGACTTGTATATTAGTTTTTTGGCTTTTATTTTCTTCAAAAGATGGTACGGGGAAATCACGGTATTCTAATTTATGAGAATAACGGGACTGTGGGGAAATAAACGAAATTAGCTTTTAATAAAAGTGTGTTTTCATATTCGCGGAGAGATTATTAACGGTTTTGCAAATTCGTGTTTTCTGTAAAAAAACCGAGTAATTGCTATTGCTCCTCATTTGTGTACATCTCGCAGAAATTATACACCTACTGAAATAAGTTGTAGTGTGAGTCAAGAAGAAAAGAATAAATATAACAATTCTTATTCAAAATGATTTATATGATGCCATTATTGCATCAATTTTTTTATGTATAATTTCGTTTTTATGAAAGCAGAGGCATTTCACATAAAATTATTCTCTAGTGGGTACTAACACACAGAACAAACAGCAAATGAGAATAAAATATATAAAAATGAAAAAGATTTTCATTCAAAACTGTTAATGCAGGACATAAATGATAAAAAAGTAATAATTAATTTACAAATTAATAGATTCAAACTAAAAAAGTCAACCATTCGAATAGCCTAAGATCAATCCATAGCTGGCCATTATCTATCACATATTGCCTGACAATCTTGGGCATTCCTTGATGTAGACGGATTCCATTACGCTACCAGACTTAAGAAAAATTTAGTGTAATCATTTTTATAAAAATATAATATGCTTAATGTTATTAACATCTGTAGCATCGCCACAAATTACAATACTAAGCCGTAGACACAACTAAAATCAACGAGGCCTCAGTTTCTGAAAGCTTACCGTGCAGGAATGTAAGCAACTAATAACCTTTTCGTGCTCTTCTTTTTTCGTTAAGGAATTGCTTTGAGATTTTTACTGCTTCTGAGTAATAACACAGTGGGTTTTAAGATAATAACATTTATTTGAAAAACGATTTATGTATACATAAAATTACGAAGGTGGGAAGTGTTCCTCCCACTGCCATTTTGCTGACTAATATATTACATTTATGACTTATTACTCTTCAAATTACCTTAAAACTAGTCTTTAGATTTTTGAAGTAAAAACAACAAAACAACACATATACTTACATTCGTAGTTGAACAGTAAAAATTTTCAGATCAAAGCTTATACACCAACAACCACTTGCGAGACAACATTGGTTGCATAGGTCTATTTCAGTATTTCTTGCAAATATTAAAAAGAACAATGGATGACAGCACACTATTAAACCGGAAACTGTTTTCTAAATAAGTGTTTTAGCTGTGACAGAAAATATTATTTGAAATTACACATCCCGGGAATATGTTTGGGAAGAAATTAGGGGGAAAGCTGACATTCCACGGTCTCCGAAAGGAATAATCCACTATACTCTCAGCGTTTTAACAGCGCATCGATACCATTTATTTGCAGGTTAATATAGAACGATACTTGCCTCGAATCTTCCAAAACAAAATCGTTGATTTCGACACTCTTTTTAAACACGAATTCCAACATCTGGATAACCTAAGTAAAAGATGTTTAAGCCAAAAGTTCACCTGCTTTTGCCAAAGCATATTGCTGACAGAAAAACAAATTGTAGACAATTATATAAAAAAAACCTAGCTGTTGAAAAATGGAAATTTGTGGTGGTAACATTCCATGAGGTATGGGTGTATTTATGTGACTGTAATAAAAAGAAGAAAAAAAATAAATTATATTGCTCAACTCATGAGAATGACCGTACGAACTGCCTTCGTCAGTGTATAGAAAAGTTCGAAAGGAATTCATTATAGCTGCTGGTTTGTTACAACGCCAAAATCAAAATAAAAAAGTCTCAAGTAAATGCAAAATTAATTCACTATACTATCAGCAGCATAGTTTGGAACCAATTTTTGAAGAAGAAATTTCAGCCTGATATACAAAGGAAATTGATAAAGCTGAGTTTCATATGGACAAAGCCTCTAGTCACACGTCTAAATCAACTGCCGCTTATTTAGCAAAGAAAGACTAAGAAACAGGAATAAAGGCTCCAATTTAATGAAATACTTGTAAAATCCAGTGATGCTTCAACAGTGAACTTTTGCCCTTTCGGTTTATTAAAACGAGCTTTAGGAAAACGGAATCCAAGAACACTAAACGGACTTTGGAAAACAGCCCAATGGGGTGAAATTGACATGACAATATTAAGAAAAAGTTTACTTTCATCGAAAATTCGAGCTTTATCTATTGTCAAGAACCATGGCTATCAGATGGTAGCAAACCATCGACAAAAAATACGGCATTTATACATAAAACTGATATATCAAAATAATTTCCATAAGGTGCGAACGAAGATCTGTATATATGTATATATATATACTATGTGTGTGTGTGTAATATATCCATTACATTCCTCTTTAAAATGCAACCCGAAAAGGAAAATTAGCTCATATTTATATGGCTGGAGCTAGACTCAGCCTGAAATGGATAAAATGAAATTTGGAAACAGTCGGGTCGAATCGTTTTATTAGAGCGATAAGAAGTGCGTCCATTGCAGACGACAGCTCGGAGCGAAATGTGTATCACCTTTCAACCTTATGCGGAGATGCGACGTACATGTGCCTGTTATTTTGAAGGGTCAGCAAAATATAGAGGTTCGCGATGTGAACCCACGCCTTTCTCCAGGCGTATACACGTGTAAGAATGCAACGCAGGCGATCTTATGGGAAGTTCTGTTGCTACGGGTCTTTAAGCGATAAAGTAATTTTACTAGGGATTGGATTTAGGAAAGGGAATTTAAATGATAGAATGGAGGCCTAATATTTAATTTATTATATATATATATATATGTGTGTGTGTGTGTGTGTGTGTGTGTGTGTGTGTGTGTGTGTGCGTGCGTGTGTGTGTGTGTGTGTGCGTGCGTGCGTGCGCTCGCGTGTGTGTGTGTGTGTGTGTGTGTGTGTGTGTGTGTGTGTGTGTGTGTGTGTGTGTGTGTATGTGTGTGTGTGTGTGTGTGTGTGACTGCGCGGACGCGGGGCGAGGAACGAAGGCGAAACAGATAATATTTTTTTACCTAATTTCCTTGCTTCATCTACTTGAAGGCGAATTGAAAGATATTGCCGCCCGACCGTGCGTTACAACAGTTTAATAATCAGTTCACGCATACAATGTCTTTGGCCGGTGACGTTTTTCAGCATCTCGAAAGTAGTTATAAAGACCTGGCCTCTCAATCTTCTCAAACCTCGGACACACACATCACATCGCAATCCTCAAAACACTTTTATTTTATGAGAAGACTACATGTTTACTTGGCAATAGAAAATCAGTGAGAGTCAACCTGTACATGGCGGAGATCCTTAAATAGACTTTTTTGCGTAGCTCGTCATGTGATCTTGATAGGGGAGGTTAAGTGGTTAAAATTTAGAAGTGACGTGATACAAGAACGGAATTAGTTAATTTAGGTACCCACGCGACGTTTGTTTGTATTTTAAGCACTAGAGTCACCAGTTAAAAGTTTTCGCCCAAGGGATTTTAGAACTTAGAAATTAGGTTAATTGAGAGTTTTAATTTCGGTTTTCTTTAGCTTTAAATAATGTTATAGCACATTTTTAGATGTTATATATATATATATATATATATATATATGTATATATATATATATATATATATATATATATATATATATATATATATATATATATATATATATATATATATATATATATATATATATATATATATATATATATATATATACATATTTATGGGCTTGTGGTGGCCTAGTGGTACACCAGTGGTAACCATCGCGCTGGTTTTGCGTGCTGAGGGTGCTCGGATCGAATCCTGGCGTCGCGCCACGAAAAATGCCTCCATTCGTGTCGTCCCTTCATAGGGGGTAATGCTGTCCGCCTGTATGATGCCCCCACAATAAAATGGGCAGTAAAATTGCGGCGTAGTATAGGCGAATGTTTGACAAGTGCCTCCGCATTGGGAAAATATATATATATATATATATGTATGTATATAAATAAAGTAACAGACGTATTTGTCGTGCGTTTTGTCTCGTCACATGACATTACGTCTCCTGGTCTCACTCATCCAAAAATAATGGCCGACAAATACATAAATCGGTGTATTTTTTTTCTCATGAAAGTACATAATTGTTACCTATTTGGAAAGATCTTTGAAAACTGAATTTTTTTTCTGCGTACACTTATTCTGTTAATCCAATAGTTTTAGAGATATTTTAATTCTAAAATCTCTCCACCGCTGAGAAATCAAATCATCTATATCCAGTATGGTGCAGCCATCTGTCGGCAGCGACGGGAATGAAAATTGACGTGAATTTATTGACTTGAATTTAATACATTTGTAGGCCTTTTTTTTTCTTCTGTGGGGCCCGAAGTATATAAATATGTTACACGGATGGCTTGAGCGTAGCTAGGCGAAGCCCGAGCCTAGCCGGCTGGTATATATATATATATATATATATATATATATATATATATATATACAGATGGAGTACAAAATAATACGATCACCTGTGAAAAAGTATGATGTATTTCACACCTGCAGTATAGCCGCGCTACCTGCAACAGAAGTCTGCCACCGAGTGAGCGTGAGGAGGTAGGTATCAGTCTCTCAACAGCAGTCACCTACGTTGCATGCTTCTATCGAACTGTCTGTGATGAGTTGAAATGTCAGACCTGTCAGAATTGCAAAGAGGAATGATAGTTGGAGCGCGTTTAAGTGGAGCATCGGTTACGGAAACAGCAAACCTTTTGGGGTTTGCAAGGAGTACGGTATCAGCCGTTATGACAGCGTACACGAAAGAGGGTAAGACGACGTCTTCAAAGCACATCAGTGACAGAAAGTCCAAGCTTGCTGATAGGGATAGACGGGTCTTGAAGCGCATAGTAGCCCGAAAGTACAAGCAATCGTTATCCGAGATAACATCCGAAATGAACAGTCATCTCCAGGACCCCGTTTCAACAAAACCTGTCAAAAGGGAACTTCATGCTGCGAACATTTATGACAGAGTGGCAATTCGTAAACCCTTGGCGACAGCAACTAATGCTTTCAAGCTACGCAAATGGTGCAGAGATCACAAAGGCTGGTCCCCACAGCAGTGGCAACAGGTAATATGGTCAGATGAATCGTCATTCACCCTATTTCAGATGACCGGACGCGTTTATGTCTGGAGAACGCCTAAAGAAGCGTTTCATCCTGAATGCCTCTTGCCGACTGTGAAGCATGGGGGTGGCTCCATTATGGTATGGGGTGCGATATCTTGGAGCGGTCTTGGGCCACTTGCTATTCTGCATGGGAGGATCAAATCCGATCACTATCTAAGCGTTCTAGGGGATCATGTCCATTATTTTTTCCAGACTGTATTTCCTGGAGAGCGACCGCTTTTTCAAGACGACAACGCCCCTATCCACATTGCTAGGTGTGTTCAAGAATGGTTCGAAGAGCATGACAATGCAGTTGAACATCTCGCCTGGCCCCCTCAGTCTCCGGACTTGAATATTATTGAGCATTTATGGCAATATTTGGAGTCCAAAGTTCGTTCCCAATTTCCACCTCCATCCGGACTTTCGGAATTAGAGACCGCTCTGCAGGAGGAATGGCTTAATATTCCTTTAAATATTGTCCATGATCTTTATCCCACGTCGCATTAAATCTGTACTTCAGTCAAAGGGTGGTCCATCCCCCTATTAATAAAGATTTTCCATTATTTCACAAGTGTTCGTATTATTTTGTCCACCATCTGTATATGTCTGTGTGTGTGTGTGTGTGTGTGTGTGTGTGTGTGTGTGTGTGTGTGTGTGTGTGTGAAGGTGAAGAAAAAACGCGTCATCCTACATTACTTTTAAAGAATACTTCAAATTCTCTTTTTAATAAATACAAACCCATTTCCAAAATGCGACTGAAAAATAACTTAATTGATATTTATACTGTCCTTAAATGCATATGCCTATCACTACGCAAGCATTTGATAATCAATAAGACTTGTTTGTAAAATACTTCCTTACTAACAGAACGCAGTACATTTGACAGTGTTTCGAAATCATTAAAAAGTTTACGTATCAGTCATTCTCCATCCTACGAGTGACTGCGTGATGTATGCATGAAATTTTGTGCTTCAATGCTACTCACTTGGACTTTCCTTTATCTAAATCCGTTTTTCATTCATAATGAATGTGATTGTTATCACACACACACATGTTGCTATATATATATATATATGTAACAAGAAAACGCGTCTTCCTAAATTACTTTACTTTAAAGCATATTCTATTGTTAATAAAGTACAACCCCTTTTCCAAAATTGCGACCTAAAAGTAAAATAAGATAAATTATATTATCCCTGCAGATCATTAAGCAGGCATGTGAAGTATCTGAACTCAATAACATCCTCAGATATGAGTGTTAGAAGTTTATGAGATTTCAGTATAGTGTGAGAATGTCAGTAAATTTTGAAAATTCTTGAAGACCCCTCGAATCACTCTGAAGTTATGTCTTTATAACGTCAAAATCCCACTTTCCAAGATTTTTATAGCCACTCATCCTAGGCCCAGGTTCAACAGGTCGCAGTTTTAACAAGCGCGGGATCTAGCAGTAAAGTCCCCGATAAACTTAAGTGGACACGTGAACTCCACGAATCTGAAGTCGCCCAATTAAAAATTAAGTAGTTTAGGCCCTCTGGCGAAAATATCGCAAAACACCCATTTAATATTGCATGAACGCAAGACTTTTCACCCTCTTCGTTTCTAACTCTTGTGGCTGTCGGACCTATGTCCACAGTCCGGTCGTTACAACGCTATTCTCTTAACTCCAATGTAAGCACTGCTGTTTTTACGACCCGTCCTGGCATGGACGCCGGACAAGTCATGTGGCCACTGCAGCTGATACCGTCGCGATGCTTCATAATTGAATAAAGTTTTTTTCCTGGATATCGTCGGAAATGTGTGTTTCTCATCAATGGCTCCATGCTTGTTTCTACTAAATTTTGTAAATGCTTCCCTGAATCAACACTCAGCCCGACTGCATCTCTCCAATTTGTGAGCAGCGATTTAATGTATGATCAACACCCTCGTGCCGACTGCATCTCTCCAAGTTGTGTGCATCAATTCAACTTGTGCTAAATTTTCCAAATGTGATTATTATCACACACACACACACACACACACACATATATATATATATATATATATATAGCAACAACATGAAGGAGGGATGATACAAACGTCAAATTCGTATGAAAGGAAGAAGATGCTGGGATATACAAATGATTAGCATTGAAGCGCAATCGAATGACGCAAGAGGTGAAAACTTCGTCTCACACTCTGTATAAAAGGGAAGTTACGCAGCGTGCTTCTGATTCGGAAATCGGATTTGAATGTTGGTTGTTTGTGACAAGATCGTGTTATGCCTTGTATAAGAAGTAGACATGGCCACCAGCACGAGTCGGAATTCAATAGTGGCAGGATCGTGTCCTATCGAGAGTGCGCTTTATCCTTCCGCGATGCTCCTACTCGCATTAGTCAGTTTACAACGACTCTCATGCGAATATGGAATCAATGGATTAAGGAGAGTCATACTGAACGCCATGCAGGATCTTAACGGCCTCCCACTAATGCCCGACAGGATAGAGAGGTTCTCAGGTCGGATTTGCAAGATCGTAGAGCCACATCACGGACCTTGTGTCAGTACATGGGCTTGTTTGCAGCACGACAAGTATTTGCACGGAAAGTTCGATGACGTCTGAACCAGCACGAAATGTACGGTGACCATTATTGCGGCTTCCCTTGACACTGCAGTATACAGACGCGCGACAGCAGTGGTGCGCCCAACGACAAAACTGCATACAGGAGTGGCACCACGTCGTCTTTTCAGATGAGTCCCGGTTCTGAGTGCAGAAGCATGATGGAAGTATCCTGTTTTGGAGGCACCGAGGAGAACGCATGTGGTCTCCTTGCATTCGATATCGTCATAGGGACCCTGAACCTAGTGTGATGGTATGGGCAGCCATTGGGTACACGACATGAGCTGCTCTTGTTTGCGTCGTCGGTTATTTGAACAGCCAGCATTACCTTTATAAGATCTTAAGGCCGGTTGCTTTTCCCTATCTTCGAGGCCTCGGAGACGTACTCTTTCAACAGGATAAATCAATACCGCATGTTGCCCTACATGTCCTGACCGACCTCGACACAGTGGGTGTTCGACTGTTGCCCTGGCTAGCACATTCTCATGATCTCTCACCGATTGAAAAATCTGGTCATGGGTTGGTGAGGGACTGGGCCTCCATTGCTCTCTCCAGCCACTAAGATTGATAAAGTGTGACATAGACTTGAAGCAGCTTATCTGCCAACCATTCCCAGTTTGAATCGATGCCTAACCGGGGTGTTTAGAGATGTTTTAGCTGACAGAGGCGGCACCTGTGTGCACTAATTTCGCTCCCTGCATACTTCTAAATTGCTTACAAATTTAACATGTTTTCGTCCTGCTACGTGGTATACGTACAATAAGTAAAGTTATGTTATTTTCTTTTATTCCTGCTGTTGCTATTTTAATGGCCAGCAGTGTGTGTATTTAAATATTGGAAGTTCTACGATACATACTATATCTATCTATATAAAGATAGATGTATGTCTGTATGTTTCAACTTCTCTCTGGAACACCTGGAACAATTTCAACCAAACTTGGTACACATATAACTTACCATCTGGAAAGAAACACTATTGGGTAAGACCCCCGTAGCATGTTAGGGGGGGGGAATGGGAGGCATATGTAAAAATAATCCAAAACTACTGATATTAATGTCGAATCTATAATTTACGATATCGCTGAGATGAATAGTGACACTCCCGATGCTGCTGAAATGCAATTTCAGCACCCCATTAGCATTGGGGTGGAGAGGGGAAGAAGGGGTAAAAAATAAAATGTCCAAAATGACCAAGAGTAGTGTCGAAGCCATAGTTCTCGGGGTCAATGAGATGAATAGTGACACTTCCAATGCCGTTTAAGTGCAAGTTCAGCCCTCCATCAGCATATATATATATATATATATATATATATATATAAGCCGTTGAAGTGGTTAAAAAATCACACCGGCATGAATTCCAGGATTCTTCGGTGGTCCTTAATTCTGCAACCGTATAATTTTACTATTGAACACCGGGCTGGAAAGTTTAACCAGAATACAGATAGGATTAGCCGTATGTCTTACGAGTGAAGGTGTAAATAGAATTAGTTCTTACAACAATTGTGCTTGAAAGTGTGTTTTATTATTTTTTTTTTTGTATGCTGTTATTTATGTTTATTTAGGTTAGTTAAAGTATAGTAATGTAAATTATGTGCTTAAAGTTGCTTGCCTCAGAGCTCAAATGTAGAGGTGGAAACACATATATTTACCACACTGTATCCCCGAACTATGATTTAAGGGTGGGGGAAGCTGTGAAGAATAGGAAATTCTTCAATCAGTCAGTCGTGTGAATATTTGATGTGTTTTTGTCACCCCTGTCCTTGGCAACAGAGGGGGGCGTGAACTGGGTTGAACTCTGGTGTCAAGCTAACTGAATGATGGTCATCGCCGGGCTGAGGGCGGTATTCCTCTCCTTGTCTACTGGCAAGAGGGTGTCAGCTGGCGACAAAGGCCACACACCGAGAGTCCGACATTCTTCATGCACAAAAGCGGCTGTTCGTTACGCTAAAACCCTCTGCGTGGGAAATTCTCGAATGTTGGAAATAGCTGATGTCACTAATTTCAGCAAATCAGAGTCTAAGCACAAAAACCAATGCAGGATAGGACGAAATATGTTCCAGGGAGGTGCTTAGAGTTTTCGTGGAGAACCTCGGACCGAAAACGAATCAGACAGACTTGAGATCTACTCTCAGAAGGTGATTGATACCTGGGCCTTGGGCCAGATTACATTTTTGGGAACTTGAATCCCAGGCTTAGTGCCGTTTCACGTAGTCAGTGGATTCTGACTGTTTGGGGAAGAATTTTAACTCCCCGGTGCCTTAGGGCGGTTATGACTGTAAAATTTGATGTAACTGAAGTGTAAATATTGTATATAATTAAATACATAATTTTAAAACCTAAGCTCCGTATTTTGAATTAATCTATGTCCAGATATCTGGGAGAAAGTGTGCATATCGTCACAATATATATATATATATATATATATATATATATATATATATATATATATATATATATATATATATATATATATATATATATATATACATATATATATAATATATATATAATATATATATAATATATATATAATATATATATAATATATATAATATATATATATAGAAGTTTTTTCATAATGTTAATGTATATTATATCTGATAGCATTTGTTTTGAGTACATCTTTACTCAAGGAGCCCATTGACAATATGCGATTACAACAATAATGGCATTGTCTACTCGTTGAACGATTACTATTTATTTAGTAACATTCCTTACTAAGAAAACTGAATTTATTTAATTTTTCCAAGCATTTACTTTTAATTTTTGTTTCCGATTTATTCAACATATATTTCCTCAGCGTCTCTATCTACCACCAGCAAAGTTTCCAGAAACGTGTTCCCATTTTCCCTTGCGTGTCCACATATTCCTTTGACTGAGAAACAAAACTTCCAATTTGTGGAAAGAGGTTTTGTCCTAACAATGTATTTTCGAAAAGGGGTCTGAAGGAAAATTGGCTATAGATTAGAATAAAATGCGATTGAAATTGTATTTTATTTTCCTTTGTTTTTTTACAGATTCAAAAATATTCTGGGTTTAGTCCGAGAAATAAAAAAGGATTATGTGAAATAAAAGAGAATAAAATTTCAGCCGAGTTCTGTTTCTGATAAATAAAATATAGATTTTTCCTTCTAAACCCGGAGATACATCATAAGATTTATCGAAAATCAATATTTCGATACAAATTTAAAAGGCATTGTTACTACTGTAATCTGAGATATCTGGAGACTCGTATTCTAACGTCAACGGTATAGGTAAAATATTTTATTTCAATTTATCATACGGTTTCTGTGTCTTTTTGCAGAAGCTACGTCTGGTAGAATAATTCTCGTAATGCGAATATAAGGACTGATGGAAGCGGAGAACATTAAAATAAACTAGGTATATGTCTTAAAACGGATTTATATATAAGATATATATTTATGTGTATCTGCATTTTTCTAATCTTTCATTCGGTTATTCGGAAACCTAACCTCCTTTCATTCTGTAGTATGTTTGGACTAAATGCCACTGACTTTTAACCTAAATGAGTCTTACAAACAGCGGATCCACATATTTACTAGAAGAAAACTTTCAATACATTCCTGCTGATATTTCGGAAAGTTGCAAATGCCATCAAAGGAACCCAAGTAGATCATGTGGAACTCCCCCTATATACATCTTATAGAATTTCCTAGCTTATCACACGAAAATTCTTCTCTTAAATCCCTTAAGAGGAAAACACTTTCAAGTCCTAAAATGACGCTCTAAACTTGTAATGATTGGCTGTCCGGAACGGGTATTGAACTTGTTAGTTTTTACTGAACTCGTGACCATTTGACCATGGAAAAGAGAGTTGATTTTCACGTTACAATCCAAAAGACGTGTCTTTTCGTTTGGAGATGTGAATGAATACAATCTTCTTTATGTTCTGTAATAATTGCAAAGTTCGATGAAGTGAACATCATAAGTTATATATGTCTTGGTAATGTGTCACAGTATCGAACCAACATTTAAGAAAATTTCCCTAGATGGCTTCCTGTAGGCTATCCCTGAGGGTCAATAAAGTTGTTAGTAATCAAAGCGCATTTGTGTGTGGAGGGGGAAGGATTTAAAACGTCTTGTTAGAATAACTTACCGTTCTGGCGTGATTGTACCAGCTAGCAGGGGACTCCCTGTTATCTGCTCTGCCATTTACAGTGGCTACCATAGTTTCTTTTTTAATCAGTACCAGATGACAACTTATCATCTGCACTAAACTTCTACGCATCGGTTAAAAATCATAGTTAGCATGATGCACAGAACCTTTTACCCTCATTATAACAGCAATATTTGTATCAATAATTTATTCTTTGCGAAGAAATTAGTGTAAAATTTTTAACACAAGATAAAAACCTTGTCTTAGTAAATTTCTACTCTTCTGTTCATTTACACTACTAAACTGTACTGGTAACCTGATTTTGTAGGGTCTTAAACTTGAAATTTGAGATTGATCAAATGTAACCCAAACCGAAGGGACATGTCTATTTCAAATTCAACCACCCATAGTCTATAAATATCTACTCCAGAGCATGTTGTGCCACAATATGTTTTTTTAACCATTCAATTATGCCTGAATTCATTATAACAGCTCTAAATAACTATTCGGGCGTTAGGAAAAAGGCACGACATAGATTTACTACAAATAGTTCTTTAGCATGGAGCTTGTTTTTAATTGCATTTCTCCCTCCACATCGCGAATTGTTTAGATTTACGGTATGGGAACACGAAATAAGCGAGCCAACATGAATTCTTTCACTCAACATACAGATGCACAGAAGAATATCAGTTTCTTATTCATGACTTGAAGACAGGCCAACAGCGCTGAAGCTGACGCAGATAACCCTAATATGGCATACTGTAAATGAATCGGGACGCTCAATGAGGTTTTCAAAACAATACGTACGGTCATTTTAAGTGATAACATGTAAATTTATCAGTCCATTTAAGAGATATACCCTTGTGCCGTAGCTAGACAAACTCCCAAGATCAACTTCCATTCTTGTCAGATTAAGGAAAAACCAACCCGGGGTAATTTTAACTCTTTCCATACCTTTATAATATTTTACTGTTCTTTCGCTGATCGAAATGGTTTCGTAGCAATAATAATTTAATCATAGAAAATTTCAATTCGCTAAGAAAGTTCCGTATTTTTTGGACCGTAAGACGCACCTTTTTACATAAAAAAATTGACTTAAAATTGGGATACGTCTTACGGCCCGAAGGTAACATTAAAATAAAATGAATATTAAGCACTCCATTTTTACATCCACCAAGGCTTCCATTCCTAGAGGAAAGCATAGAAAACCTCGTCCTTACTATGCGCACAAATTGGACCCTATCCAGCCATTGCCAGTCAAAAGAGCTGGTCATTTGAAGGAAATTGCTCAGAATCGTGGTTTGGACAAAAGGATTGAACTAAACAAATTGAATGCTGAAATTAAAAGAAATTACGTCCATTTATGTTATATATATATATATATATATATATATATATATATATATGTGTGTGTGTGTGTGTGTGTGTATGTGTGTGTATTATTTAATATTTTTTTATCTTTAAGTACGAAATTGAAAATATCTTTGTATACCTAACAAAATGCAAAGCATTCTTTTCTAAAATTCCTCCCATAAATTTGAGGTGTATCATATCGTCCGGTGTGTCTTATGGTCTGTAGATACAATAAATATATCATAATAAATAACATACTATTATTTTTTTAATTATCAAAATGTCCTATTCAGGTAAATACTGGATTAATTTGAGTGATAAAAATATTCAACAAATTATTTTCTTATGCATTTCATGTAAGCAAATAAAACTAATTATGCCCCGAGATCTTTGTAGTAAGGAAATGGAATAATGAATTCTGGTTATGTGTTGCTGAGAATCCAAACTTTCGTAAAAATGGTATGGGAATAACGATTTAATACTGAATTCATACTTATTACTACCGCTGATCTAGAACTCGCGTCTCTTGTGGATTTGATTTCATTTTATAAGTTTTCTGGTTGGGTGGTAAAATTTGACCATAATTTCCACAAAATCAATCAAAACTTGCCATTGATTATAAACTGGACGATAGCAAAAAATAAACTTACGGACAAATGGATTAAAACAATATTATCAGGATAGAATGATTTACTGGCAGTAAGACATCGGCTTGAATTTTGGGGATTTATGTTTGAAGCATTAGGATGGAAGCATGCTTAACACGTAAACTGTCATGCTCAACCTAGGTGACAGCTTATCATACTGTTGTGATAATCCCGTGATTTCCACGATTTGAGACTGTAGAGATAATAATTTTCTGTCTTTGGCATCCAGGTTATTACTCTCGTATACATTTGAAGATAAAGAAAGGGTGAATATCTAAACTGATTATTCATGTTTTAAGGCTGCTGCGTACTAACCCTATTGGATTCGCTCACTTCAATGTTAAAACACATGGAGAAAATTTGTCTATTTACAGCTACATAAATGCTGATAATACAATGAAAATGGCATTTTCAGATAGCCTGAACTTTTCTGCACCTTGTAACAGGATTCCATCTATAAATTTCGTTCACCTAAGGTATTTATGAGCGTTTAAAACACAATATACCAGGTTTTTCCCCAAAGCATTTTAAATTTAAAAATATTATCTAAATTTTTTTAAAAGCGAAAAGTGTCCCTAGGTGTAAAATTTATTTCTCTATAACGGAGTATAATTTTAAAAAAAAAATCTTTAGATCCAAGTCGAAAACCCTTGCACACATTTTCTCCATAGGTAACATGAAGTACGCATTTGATGCACACATTTTGTACACATTTGATGTACACATTTGATGTACACATTTTCTCCATAGGTCTCCATAGGCCCATTTTCTACATTGAGGTGAGCGAATACAGTAGGGTTAGTACACAGCAGCCTTAAGAGCATATCACTAGCATAGTAATTAACAGAGCACTTAAAACTGCCCTGTGATTGCCATGGTAAGAAATGTAATTAAACTGGGTAAGTATTATGTTCAAATTCCTCTCAATAAACATTTTTGTTCTTGCACCGAGTTTATTTCAGTGTGCTTAATCTCATTTAGAAGACGAAGCTGACATGTAATTCTTTTGAACAGAAGTAATCCCGATTTTCCGTTGACACCAACTTTCCTGCGTTGTTGATAAAAGACTTCAAGTTTCCGTATTAACCATATATTGCAGTTCCATCTGAAGGTAGTAAAATCTGCCACCAATAAGCCGAAAGCAGACGTTCAGACACTGTCTAATGGAATGTACTATGTTTATTTATGTCAATGTAAGTAATTTTGGCTGAGAACGGTAATAATGAGTTAAATACTGAATAAAATAGTTCAGTTAGGATGGAAGTAAAACAAATGAAACTTAACATAACAATTTATTAAAACAATAAAAAATAGTTTAGTAGTATTTTGTACTAACTTTGAAATTAGGTATGATTATATCGCTATCATAGCCATAAAGTTAGAAATAAATTTAATGTTATGACACACGTCTAACATCTTGTAAAAGTAAGATACTTCCAACTTGCATTCTAATGATAATTGTATCAAATGAAGGAACCAGTTGTTAATGATATATTAATTATGTGTTTCGAAAACATATGCTTGTAGTATATATTGGACACCCGTCGTTAGGGCTACAAGGACCTCACTAATAGTTTCAGTAATATTTCACCAAAATTGAATCATTTGAAGATTCTTTCAAGCAAAAACTTTCTAAGAAATTAGTTTAGCTTAAGTAATAAATTACCCACAAATATCTTTTCTTCTCTCCCATATTTTGTCGAGTAAATCTAAGCAAATGTAAACTTACTGAACGGGTGTCCGAAGATAAAATCGCTCAGGATCCCCATATTGTTTCTGCAGGAGAGTATTGAATCCCTTGTCCGTTTGCATCGCATAAACTGCAATAGTATGTCAGACCATCGTTTATCTTTCTGTTGGCTAAACATATCTGAACATTTAACAATAAAGAAATGATAATGCATACTGTAATTTTCACTCTATGAGGTCAGTTGTGTTTTCCCCATCGGGTTGTTACTAGAGCTGATGTTGAATATAATAACCGTATAACTTCTGAAGCGAAATTATTTGTTTTTTTATAGGAATTGGAGATAATAGGTTTTTTGGAGGAAAAATATTATCTCCATGGTGTTATCTTTACCCAAACTTGCAGTGTATTTGTCTGCTCATAGGGGAGGAGGGTTTGAGGAATTCGGAAAGTTTATGAGTTAAATTTTGAAAAGAGATTTGAATGTAGAGTTTTAAGGGGAGAAGTTTAATAGATGGTGTTTGAAAAACAAATAACACAAATATATACAACATTTTTCATTTGGGATTGGCAATATGCAAAAGTTAGACAAATAAATGGGCTAAATGAATCATTTTTTTCCAGCGACTAAAATAATTTAATTCAGAAAAGGAAAGTTTATTTTTGTTAAACGGAAATTTAGGGAATGAGTAGTGGAGGGGATGGTGATCCACAGCAGTTTCTTCGGTCATAACGTGTACATGCATTCAGAATTTCATAAAATACTGTCATTAACTGAGGTATTTTACACCAGTAATTTTCAGGGGTTATTTTTTAACTGTTAAGAAGTTAACAAGGATATTTTGTTCACGATACGTAACGCTAACAGGGTTGAAAGAAAACCTTGAAATCAATTGGCTGGAAAACCATTAGTTTCAAAATTTCGCACTTAGTCAAAAGAGAAGTAAGGTGAATGCGATATTTGAAACAAAACATCATTAAATGTAGGAAAATTTTCGTTATGCTTCCATTGTCTGTTATTTAGCGTGGAAAACTTGTCGACTAGTTTTCTATATGAGATCGACAACGCTTTCCAATGAATGGAAAAAAACAATAAGTGAGCAAATGATATCCTAACTAGAGACAAGATATTAAACGGAATTGCTCAAAATAAATTTGTATAAATGAAGATCAGCAATTTACCTCGCAAAAAAATTCTAAGATTTTACGTCTGAATGTTAATGCAATTTCGTCCATGAGGACTATTTAATATTCCTGAGATTGTATGAAACTGAAAGAAAACAAAATACCGATTTCGCATTCATGAGCCATACCTTTTGCATACATGAAATTTTTTTAAAAGTGCTAAGTACATAACACATGGACCTTAGACCATATAGAAAGTTAGTTTTGTTGGCTGCCTAATTATTGAAGCATCCTGTTGGTTAATCATCTTTGTTCTTGAGGAGATGGCAGAAAAGATATATAAATGCTATTGCTGGAATTTGTAGCCATGCATTTCCATTTGGTCGGTATCAAATATGATGGTATTTGCAAGGTATTAGAAGTCGTGAAAATGTACTTCGTGTGATCATATTGGGCAGTTAAGGAGAAATGCACAGGTAGAAACTGAGGTGCTATAAATAATATGAACGATATAATTCGCTGTTGTTTTATATGTAACTGTTTAGAAATTATGTGTACATACATTGCCAATATATGACATTGAAATTTAAGTAATGCATTTCTAAACATTCAAGGAGTTATTTTCTTGTTCTTTACTTTCGTACATTTATTTCTTAATGGAAATAGTTTTATAGAATTAGCATCTAACATTTAATAATTTTTTTATCCTATTCTTAAAGTATATCTTGCATAGTATCTGCTAGATATTAGACAGACATGGTTATACCGAAATTTAGCAATATAATATTTTGTGTCCTATGAACTTGCAAAAATGTAAAGAGGGTATATTTTAAGACTTAATGTGTACTCATTTTAAATCGTAGTTTAATGTTTGAAATTTTCATTACTTTCACATGACAACATGAGAGATATTTTTTAATTACGTATTTTTCCTTACAAAAGAGTTTCTAATTGTTATCCTAGATTATATATATATATATATACACTCTGTCACAAAAAAATATATGCACCCAGAAGAAATCGAGCTACTATCACGGAACTTGGCAGGAATGTAGTCTGGTAAGACATGTGCAAATTATTAAAATGTCGACTCCAATGAGACAAGAGTAAGCGCGATATACGCATATAAGGTTTTCAGCAGGGATAATTTAAAATCATGATTGCTCATGCCTTAGGGTTATTCAAGCGAATCTGTCGATTTGGATGGACGGTTTTGTGACTAGAGATGCCTCTGAGACGTAACCGACTACATTATGAACAATTGTCGGACTTTGAGAGGCGTATAGTAGACTTTGAGAGGCGTATAGTAGAGTAGGCGTATAGTAGGTCGAACAGGCGTATAGTAGACCTCAGAAAAACGGGTTGGTCGAACAGGCGTACCGGCCACCACCTCGGTCGGAGCAATATGGTAGTTGCTCGGTGTTGGCAACAATGGATAACGGAAGGAATAGTAAACCGTCGCAGAGGGACAAGACGTCACAAGAACACAAATGCACGAGGATCGCGCAATCATAAGAGCGGACACTTCCGCACCAACAACGTCGCTAGAATCGGTTCGACGCCATTTACCACCTTCCAGACATTCGGTTGTATCAAGGAAAACCATTCGGAGACGACTGGTCGACGTAGGTATAAGGAGACATCTGGCCGACGCAGGTATAACGAGGCGATAACCTTTAAGACGCCTACCACTGACCCCACATCATAGGCAGTGTCGATTGGATTTTTCCGACCGAGGACAAGCTGGGATATGACCAACTGGAGGCGGGTGAACTTCAGCGATGAATCCCGATTCAGTCTCAATGATGATGACCAGCGCATACGCGTGTGGAGGCGGCCAGGCCACCGGTCCGATCCGGCATTTTTTGTCGAGTGACATACGGCGATTAGACAAGGTGTGGCAGTGTGGTGAGCGATTTTTTGGGACACACGATCACCTCTAGTAATCCTTCAACGAACTTTGACGGCACGCAGTTACGTAGACGAGATTTTAACGCCAGTTGTACTGCCTATGCTATCAAGTCGACCAGGTGCCATTTATCAGCAAGACAACTCTCGTCCACATACTGCGCGACTCTCTGAACATGTCTTCAAGGATATGACGTGCTCCCATAGCCTGCCAGATCACCAGACCTCTCTCCAATAGAGAACGTCTGAGATAGATACTTGGAAGTCAACTGCGGGCCACCCGGAATACTGGTAAATTAACTGCCTAGTTGCAAAGATTATGGCATGATCTTCCGAAGGAGGTCATTGGTGACCTCACTGATTTGATGCCATGCCGTGTTTCGGCTTGTATAGCTGCCAGAGGTAGATTTGTACATTTTTCATGTCATATCTTCTGAATAAAACGGTCTGTTCTTCTGAATTTGCTATCATTAGCTAATCTCCTCATAAACTACATAGATGTTAACTTTTGTGATAGTAGCTCGTTTCCTTCTGGGTGCATATATTTTTTGTGACAGATTGTATATACACATTTTGACAGCCAGCCACCTGTAATAACGGCCACTTTTTTGTTGTTATGACTGGCCGCCTTATAAAATTTGCACTGCACACATAGAGAGAAAGAGAGATTGAAAAAAATAGTCTATCACATAAGAAATTATTCATTTTTTAATAGAATATAAATTGAGATAATGAAAATTTATTTGAAGATTATTAGCTTATATAATAATCACTAAACGCATCATTATATAAGTAATAGTTTTAATTATAACGATTAAAAAACATAGCTTTAAAATTGCGCCAGTCTACTTTTATTGTTTAAGAGGTCTGGGAGAAGTAGATTCTTAATTTCAATAATTCCACTGTATATCGCGAAACACAGAATTTTCCTAAGAAGAAAAATATGTAAAAGGAGAAAATGAAAAAAAAAAATTTCTGTCATTTGAGAGTTCTGAGTTTTGGACCTGACTTTGGAAATATTTTTACTAAAATTCAATATATATACATCAGCTTTGTTGTCGTATATTGGAGCAATATTTATCAATATTTTTTGTCAGTGAAATTAACGGTTTCCTTGACAGGTAAATCTATGATTGTGTATGTTTCAGGTTTAAAGGGGAAAATAAAACACAGCTTAAACTAAGTTTCTTTTATTTTGAATCATATGTACAGATCATAAGAAAAAAACCAATGGAACACAACTATTGATATATTGAAAAATTAACAAATCGTGTAGTGGAGTTTGATTTAAGTATGGAATTTCAAGATGTCAAATTTGAATATGTCTCACAGTTCCAAAATATTGATGAACGATCTTGAAGGAAATTACTACATATGCAGAAATATGAGTTATCAAATTTTAAAGGCTCATGAGTTTTAAGAATAGTACTTTTAATAACATACAATATATAAACACTAAAATTAATTGTTAAACAATGTAATTTTCTTACATTAACTTGAATAACTTATTTCACATTAAAGATAGTCAAAAAAGTCTGAAAGATTCTAAGTCCCATTGAAAAATAATATACAAATTTTCTATAAAATATCCCTATTAAAAATAATGATTAATTTTACAACTTTCCACTTATTTTTTGAGCACTGAAATTTGGTCGTTAACATATCGGAAATTATTATCAAACACAAACGAAACTAATAAGAAAAAACATTAAATCCGTCAAGTATGATGTTTTAGCATTGCACAAATATTACCGTCGATATATATTCAGTTTTTGCTAAAACACCAATATCACAAAGTCACATTTTTTAACATATACATCCATTCGGAACAATTGACACTCCCTACCAAAAATAACATTTCTCAATAACACTTTGCAAACATTCATAGCTTTCAGTTATCACCTCCTTGCGAAAATCCATTTTAAAACTTATATACTTCAAAATATCACACCTCAGGGATCTAGCTAAAACTTTACAGAAGAGCTAGTTTTTTAATTTTATAGTAAAATCAAATAAGAATCAAATAAGAATTAATCCAGAAGAAAAATCAAATTTTGGTATTTTGGATATCAAGTCAATAGGAATATTGTTGTTAAATACACTTAAATAATTTGAATTGAACCTACAATTTAGTGATGTGTAAAAAAATTTGTGAAATTATAAATATTGACTCGATCTCGAAGAAAAATAAATTTTTGTTATTTTGGATATCAAGTCAATGGGAATATTGTTGTCAAATTGTCTGATATAATTTGAATAACATGCAATTTAGTGATGTTTAAAAAATTTGTGAAATTATAAATATTGACTCAATCCCGAAGAAAAATCAAATTTTGGTATTTTGGATATCAAGTCAATGGGAATATTTTTGTCAAATTGTCTGATATAATTTGACTAACATACAATTTAGTGATGTTTAAAAAGTTTGTGAAATTATAAATATTGACTCAATCCCGAAGAAAAATTTTGGTATTTCGGATATCAAGTCAATGGGAATATTGTTGCCAAATTGTCTTGTATAATTTGACTTTAACATACAATTTAGTGATGTTTAAAAAATTTGTGAAATTGTAAATTTTGACTCAATCCAGAAGAAAAATCAAATTTCGGTAATTTGGATATCAAGGAAATGGGAATATTGTTGTTAAATACACTTACATAATTTGACTTGAACATAAAATTTAATGTTGTTTAAAAAAATTGTGAAATTGTAAATATTGACTCAATCCAGAAGAAAAATGAAATTTCGGTAATTCGGATATCAAGAAAATGGGAATATTGTTGTTAAATACACTTACATAATTTGACTTGAACATAAAATTTAATGTTGTTTAAAAGTTTTGTAAAATTATAAATAATGACTCATCCAAGACTGTTTTAAAGCTTTCAGAATCAAATACCGTCTTTAAAAAACTACAAAGCAATGAATGCATTTCATTACATATAAAATAAGACAATTTCAAAATTATTAAAACATTATTACATAATAAATATTGTAAAAAAATCATAAGCTGTGCAAACTGCTTATTGAAACCCAGATCTAGCTTTTGAAATAAAATATAATTGGTATTTTATACTTTAAAATGACAGTTATCTGAATTAACGACGTGAGGGACTACAGGTAGAAGTTTTCATGCAAAATAACAGCAAAAGATATTTTAGAATGGCAATAACAACGATTTTCGTTAATGTCATCTCATACACAAACACAATTCCATGCATTATTTAGACGATTAGATGCTTTTATTCAGTTTTTATTTATTGAGAGCAACGTTTCTAAAGAAAAGAAAATAGATATAATTTCCTTAAAAATATAATGTTTAGGAAACAAATGAAAATATAAATATGAGTTGATTAAAATTTTTATCATTTCGTTTTCAATAAGATATTTCAACCCTTCTAACAAGGAATTATTTTTATTTAAATTTTATTTTGTGCTAAAATAAATATGAAATCCTCAATTTTATATACAGGCTTTACAGAATGCACATGGCATAGTAGAAAGTAAAACTAAAATAAACGTTTCTATTTTAAATATAAATTCATCTTTAAATTATTATTTCATCTTTGATCTGGAATAAAACTATACAATAAACTAGAGGAAAAAAAACACTTCATTGATATTATATTTTTTATAACACAGACCTCTGATGATTGTTCACGAGCTTTATTTCGTGGATACGATGTATGATAATCATGAATCTATGGTACAATTGTGCATATCAGTGATATATCTTTTATATAAATATCATTTTATAGTGCTATTTTTATTGGCATCTATGCGCTATTTTACACAACGTCTTCCTATACACATATGAACCTGACAGTTTTTTTTTCTTGGAGTTCTGATAATTCAAAATAAAAAAAGAACGTATCAGCCTGTACATATTAATTTCACATATCTAACTGATCAATCTTTTAGCTTGGTCCTGTAAAAACACCATAAAAAGTAGAATCATTATATTATTGGCATACATAGTCCCCGGAGCTCTTTCGATATTCTGTCTTCAGTAAAAGAGTGTCTATAATGAATGAGTATTTCAAAATAGTCTCTTTTATTACAGTTTAATGCAGTCATTTCTGGATTGTTATTGATAAAGCTTTACGCATCGTAGTACAGCATGATATCTCTTTACATTTCCCGTACGCTTCCACATAATCCTTTCTCGCACATATTACTTTGTATACAATATCTAATTTCCAAACGAAACTGATTCATTAAGAAACGAAACACCATTCTCAGTTTCTGGGTTATAAAATCTAAGTACTCATCGTTTTTCACGTCTTTCAACGGAGAATTTCATATTAAGTTTCAAATGTCACTATTTTAGGCTGCGTTGAAACACAACCTGATTATCATTGGAAATTGTTTACTTCTCTTTTTAGAAGCTTTTTTTTCACTGATGAAGATTACCTTGATTAATTTTCGGGCGGAGATAATGACAGAAAAGGTGATCAAAAATTGATGTCGGCCTCAAAAGTTCCCCTTTTGTGTGTGCAAACTCTTTGTCTCTTTTTTGAATAAATTTGTGCCCGATATGACGAAACACACATAGACAAACATATTCACTGTCAAATACTTTTTTGGACAGCATGCTGGATATATAGATTCTCCACAGTTCATGATTAGTGAAGAGTTTTCCCGTATACAGCTATATGTGTCTCTTTGCACAGCGTCAAATGACATTATATTTGTGACGTCACAAACGGGGTCCTAGAAGGTTATCTCCGGATCACCAAGGTCGCGGTCTGGAAAATGGAACAGAGTAAGGCGGCCAGCAGAATTGGAATCGGGTTTGGAGCGTTTGCCACATTAATGGATCTACCGTGCTGCATAGCTGCTGGCTTTTCTCCTGCAAAATACAAAATAAAAAAAATTACTATCAACACTCAATTATCTATTATAAATCACTAATGTTTAACAAAGTGACATACCTAAATCTAACACTAAAATATCAGTGAAAATTCTCTGCATCAGCATTTCATAGATGAAATCAAAAAGAATAAAAATAAAATGTTATTACTCGTTGGTAGAGTTCGTCGTAGTATAACCAGTTCAAAAGGTGCATGGCAAACATAAAATGGATTTATAACATTGAAATAGTTGTACATATTTTTGCATATAACTATTTACAGTTTTAGATAAAAACGGGAAAATGACCAACAAGAAAATATAAATAAATACTGGTTGGACGAAATGTAGATATGCAGTATGTAATATATTTTTTATCAGATAATGGTAATGGAAAAATATATCAAGGTAGCAAATAATGATTTGTTTTATACGCTCACTCGACCTTGCACCAATAGATGAAAAATATGCAATATACTGTATACCTACTTTATTGAAGGCGTAGTGAAAATAAGGTTTATGAGAGAAAGCACCTTAAAGTGAAAGAAATGGAAGAGTTATGCTGCCCGATTCAATGTCCTTAACAGACACAGCTATGGACATTGATTCAGGTCGCAATTTGTACCGAATTGTGTGTTAAAGTATTTCGGATTGGTTGTATGCCTGTTGTAATGTTTATGGAGGACATTTCAAGCACTTAAGACACCATACAATATTAAACTGCTGAACAATTAAGTATTGTTCCAATGTCAAACAACTGCACTTAAATGTTTAAATAATAAATATAAACTAAGCGTTAAATAAATAAGTCCTGTCATAACATTAATGTCTGGGAAGAACCATCAATGAATCGTAAAAAAAAATAATACATTTGTGAATAATATAATAAAATAAACCATTTTTTAATACTTCAATAACATTACTTATTACCATTAACCCATCTAAAATTTACTGTATACTGTATACCTACTTTAGGCCCACTCTGTTATATATTATAAAAATGACTGCCTAGTTATTGAGGTCTGAATTTTTAATGAAATGTCATAGCGCTGAAATATAAGATATTAAATATATGAGACGTTTATCAACAAGCTTTAAAATCCATAATTAGGTTTCAGACATACGACGAAATGTCAACAAATTGAAATAAAAACCACTAAAACCATGAGATAAAAGCCAATTACTGTGACTCTAATAGGCTTTCTTTTCTTCAGATAAATTACCACCACGTCTCATCTTTATGATCATTAGATTTGCCAATAATAACACTAGCACACAAATTGAATGTGGCGTTTTGTGTTATCAAAAATTAATCTAGATATCAGAAAATCCAATAAACTGAAGGAAATAACTTTAAAGATTTCAGAAAACCTTTCTTTTCCTATCTAAATGGCATAATTAGGGAGATAAAAATAATTTTTACGGCGGGGAAAATGTTCGATAATATGATTTACCAGAAATTCATACAGACAAGTGTAAGATATGATAGTTTCAAAGGGAAGTAAATAATTTTTCATTAAACACGAAAAATGGCATATTTATTGCTACAAGAAAATAGTTGAAAGCAAGCCCAAATCAAAAAGCGAACAGAATGAACATCCCGAGAACAAGTAACACGATGAAATGAAGACAGAAAGCACCAGACAAATTTGTTACAAGCTGTAAATGGAGGACGTAATGGCATTAATTAAGTTACCCGAATTAAATAAAAGAAATCCTGTAACCTCAGGATCCTTTGCCTCCCATTCAATTTAGACCTTTTTCCCTTGTTGGTATTTTGTCAGAACCCATTAACTCACCAGGCATTGTTTACTTTAAAGGTAATTTTCATCTCTTGTTGTGTACTGATTGTCTTCTTGCGAGTGCCAGAAAAATCTTTTTTCCAAAATCAATCTTCAATATTTGGTGTATGAATTTTAAATTACGTTTTAATGGTAGTATAATGTGTAACATTTCTCAGAGTGGCGCATTTTTAAAACAGATAGATATTCATTTTGATGGCAATTGTTTCTTATGTGCATCTGTGGTGATCGTGTTATCTTTTATGTTCTTTACTGAACAATCTTACTAATTAAAGCCCGGATGATTTTACCAAACACAAGTGCTGAAAGGTGATTTTTTACTTCTCTGCGTACTATATTTATACTGATGTTCTTCACTTTCGTGATACATCGAAAGAGATTTTACTCCTCAAAATTCATAGATAATAATGTAGGTACTAACTTACATATTAAACGCGTATTGCATTTTATGTATTGCATTTTATGCACTTTATGTTGTTTTTTTTAAATCCATGTTTATCATAGACATTTCATATATCACCATAAATAAAGAAAATTTCCTTTTCTTAACCGACTTTCCATGTAAATTATATAAATATGTGTTTACTTCCAGTAAACATCAATAATGTAGACTTCAATTTAGAACACATAACTTTTTTGTTAGAGAATTACAAATAATATTATTTCAGTGATCAGTTATACTAATCTTTATCATAACATTATATATTACAACGTTTATGATAGGTTGAATTACTTACTGAACACAATTAAAATAACTCATTATGTTTAAAAAATACACTTCAATGAGTTTTATGCTTATTGAAGCTTTTATAATGTTGTTATAAATTTATATTTTAATAACCTATTTAAAAATATTAACCGGGTATTATTTTCCAAGTACCTCCTACAAGGATACATTATTCGCAATTTTATTACACTCCAATTTTAAATCACTTTTTCTATGGCATCATTTGTAAAAGACGTAATCAAAAACATATGTCGTATAAGTTCCAACTCTTATAAATTTTGCAGAAATTAGTATGTAATGTTAAAAAAACAATCACGAAAAAAATTGAAGTGGTGTCAAGAATTCCATGTATTTACAGTAGATAGAGTGATATCGCTGGAAATATACAAATGAAATACAGGTAGTACAGTTTTTATTAATATTTTGTTATAAATAAAATCTGATTAAAGTGTGAAATTCTCAAGATTGAAATAGGGAAATTCAGTTTAAAACCAGAGGAAGGTAGAAAACAGAAAAAAAGTCAACTTAAAGATTTAATGTATTTCTGTATTATATACTGTACTAATTTTCAAAGAAACGCTTAAGTGGAAAAAATGATTGTGAATTGCAAAATAAAAAAGGATTTGTTTATTTCAGTTCATATGAGAACGCTGCAATACATGCACGCGCAAAATATTATGGATACTTCGTTTACTTAACAGAAATTGAAGTTTCACAAATATTAGTCATTTCTCCCCCACCTTAACAGTAAAAGCAAATCTTACAAACTTTAAGAAAATATCGATTTAAAAATACTCTGTGGTTAAAAAAACATGCTTTATTTTGACATCAAAGTAAAAAATATATAAAATAAATACTGGTGGTTGTTTGCAATGATAGTATTTCTGTAAGACACATGGGGTGTCAGGAACTGACATGAAATCTGAAAAAAAGAGGTTGTACATTGAATAAAATAGATTCCTCAAAAATATCTTTTGAAAATCCCGTTAGGAAAGTTGATACGAAAAACTAATGGCAACATTCGTAGTTTAAAGAAATTTGATGAAAAGATCTTCGATTAAATTCTAATTTTGAAATTCACATGCAACTATATTATATAGTTTGTAATATGATTTCCTTAAATTTACGTTCTCTCAGAAACATAAAACTAACTGATTAGTATTGTTCTTGCTCCCAAAAAGTATACCAAAACATATATTTTTGGCGTACTATTGATATAATGAGACTGATGTCATTATATCAAAGATTATAAGTTACGTTTTTCTGTAGTATATGACAAAATTTTAATGACGAAATTTAAGAAAATCTCAACTAAGAGATTTATGATCTCAATATATGTTTCTTCGTTCAATGTGGTATGAAAATATCATTTGATGTTTAAAAATATTTAAATTAAATATTAAAAAAATTCTGGCATATTCTCTTAAAATATATGTAATGAAATATATATTTGTATTTATATTGCTCTCCGTTTTTTAGAATTACCGTTTTGCAGATGTTCTCTGGCTATACATCTATCAAAGAAAAGTCTTAACAGCATTTAAGACATGAAGTCAGTTATTTAGATATTAATTTATTGTCTCTGCCAATCTATCGAATCAAGGTAACTGATAGTAGGTTTTTGTTTTATTTACCAGTTGAATATTCAACAATTTCTTATAACAATAACATGACTGCAAGCGTAATTATTATGCCTACCAAATATCTACACTAGGGCGTTTTCAGAGCATGGTGTTAACAGCATGGTGCTTCGTAAAATGAAAAATTTGAATGTGTACTGTTTAATGAAGAATATAGTTATAATTTACATATTAATCACACTGTATCTACGTCTTGAAAGTACATAAGTAATAGGTACATGGATAAGAATCCTTCCATGCTATCATTATATAAGTGGTGTCGTAATAGGTCTACTTGATACTAATACATGTTCTAAGGCATGTTTCAGGACTGAAGTTGATCGCCTGCAAGGGGTGCCTACTCTACACCAAACGATTGAAGCTCTACACCAAGTATCGACCATGCTATGCTCTTAGGGGATAAAAGATGAATAGCTGTGATAATAATGACCCTTCTTTCCTCTCCCTTCTGTGGCTGGCTTAATGTTTTTATTCAGTGGATACCAAGTGATGTTGGAAGTTGCGGCAATAAAATCGCCAACCGCTTTCTCGAAGGCAGCATGCATCCCATCATAGTATTTCATTTCTTCTCTCTGAACTCGGCATATTCCATGATCTATTTTAAATTTAGCAAAAAATCTGGAAGTCTCCATCAGCTGCAGAGAGTTGAAAGTTATGGAAATGTCTTCTGAAGAAACCATTCCTATGTAGTCTTCCCCATCCGACGAGTGTTGCTGCATTCCGCTAGGTGACAAGAACCGGTTATCTGCAATTCAATTCATTCAGAACCAGACTTGCCACAACAGACTAAATGCCCGCTTTATGATTGGGGACATATGGATTCCGAACATACTGCAGGTTCCCAACATGTGTAGGTCTAGAACACCCGAAGATAAGTTTTTTCGACTATTAACAGCGAACAAAGCTCTACTTGCCTACGACGAGCTGAATGGCCTTGCAGCCTATAGCGAACTTTGGATAAACTAGACTGAACTAAATATGTTAATGCATTTGTTGGGCTGTAATATATCCAACATACAAAGTAGATTGAGGCGTAAGCTTTCATTAATACGTTCAAGTTTTCAAATATGTAAAAAAAGGTACATTTTTGTCTCAGTCTGTTAAATGGGTTTCAGTACCATTAGGATCACATAATTTATGCAGATGGAATGTCTAGTAAACTGGAATCCATCCATAATTTTTTGGAGCAGTGGACGAACATTATCTGGTCAACAAATCGACATTGCACTAATGTTTGTTTGCTGGGCTTTCACAAACTGCTTCGTAACTTGAGACCTGTTTCTTTTCAGTGCGTCGTTAGGGAAATGCCATGTACCTGCTTCCACTTAACGAAAACTATCTGATGTGTAGTGTTGTAAGGAATGAAATTAAATAATGAGTACCTAATATCACGGAGAGAGAGAAGTTGGAAGTGCCCCACTCTCCATGATGGCTATCCCCGGATATATTCCTGGTCTTGGTGAATGGCTCAAAAATGCCAATCATGATTAGTAACCTCCATTTTAAAGTTTAATTACTCGTGAAGGTTTTCAAAAATTAAGATATAGTTATCGTCGAAGAATGTGTCTTAGTTTATCTTGTACACATTGGTCAAGCCTAACGGTTATGTGTTAAAAAAGATTTTATAAAAAAAAAAACTGAAAATGTGTTTACATACGTAACCACTTTAAGCATATATAGAGCGAAAATGATCGATAAAAGTAATGATGTTTGATTACTTTATTTAAGTTCATAGATTTTAGTAATAAGAGACAACATTGGGAAATGTTCATTGAATTACTAAAAGTTCAGTAATTCAGCTGTCGATTAAGAATGCCGGTATTCGAATGCTCATCTATAGCCATGCACATAAAATCCTATTACAATTGAAAAAACATACCCTTACTATCAAAAATAATCAACATATGATAAATTTAGTCAATATTATGAATTTGGTACATCTTCTAAATATTCCACATTTAAAAAGTAATCTTGAACAACAATTTTATCACAGACTGTTTGATCTTGCTTCTTGTATATGGATAAATCATGATATATATGGACTTCATTTTTAAAGAAATCGTTGAAAGGAGTTATTAAATAATTTATTTATTTATTTATTTATATACCACATAAAAAATAGTGTTCTACTCATTGTAGACATGTTCTAGTTTTAAGTCAATTATAAATCTTAAAACATGAAGCAGCATTTAACTAGTTAGCATTAAAAGTGTAGAGTTTGGTATTCATAGACTTTTTTGTCTACGAACAATTAAATTTATTTTGTATTTTTATGGGTAGGGGGAAATTAGTAGATGAAGTCCTATTACCTGGTTTCCTCGTCCTGCCAGTCTTATATCCTTGAACTTTTTCTTTAAGCCCTACATAAAAGACAAATGTCTACATTGAGAGAGCAAAAATACAGGTAGATGTGAAGAATAGGTTTAATGTAGAGGATGCAAGATTTATTGGATGCTCTTTAATGTCTCATAAACTTTAGATTGCAAGAGGGATGTGCTCAAAGGTTAAAAATGTACATAAAACTTTTATTAAAATTAATTTTCTAAAGAAAATAATAATGTAATACCTATATAATGACCTCCCAGGTTTTAAAATAAGTCAAAGCATTGAAATACCAGCATTCTTATAGACAGCTTATGCTCATTCTTTCATAAGAATGTACCTATATTCTTCATAAGATTTCCAATTTTGCTAGAAGCACAGGTTTTGTTTACAAGAAACCACATATATCCTATAACCAACTTAAATATACTACTTTTCCAGGCACTAATGTAAGAAAAAGTATACAATAAACAACAATAAACAGTTCAAGTATTAAAATGAATACATTGATGACCTAAATAAAAAGAGTGCCTTGTCGGATTACTAGCCACAATTAAAGGATGTATGCTCTTCTTTTGGAGTAATTTGTTGGTAGAAGTTGAATGATACAATTTTACCTTAGAAAGCTTCATTAAAAAGTGCTCATAAAAAAGCTTCATTAGAAAGCTTGTTATATCACACGAAATCATTCTTCCCAATTTTCCTAAAGTTGATATACCTCTTCGTAAATTTCCATTCCTGGTATCAATTGACGACCTAAGAAAAAGAGAACCCAATGGACCTACTGGCCACAATTGAACGATGTTTACTGATGGAGTAATTCCTGGTAGATGTTGAATTTTAATTATTGGTAGAAGTTGAATGGTACAAAATAATCATAAAAAGCTTCATTAAAATGGAGAATTTTTTTAAATGGCAGACTTCTTGTAAAGTCACATGATGTTAGTTTTTCCTTTTCCTACGATTGATATGCCCTTTTGTCAATTTCTGTTTCTTAAATACATTGAGGACGCTGAGTAAAAGGATCGCACAGTGGACTTACTAACCACAATTAAAGCCTGAATACTCTTTTCCTGGCGTGATTAGTTGTAAGAAGCTGAATAATACAATATAACTTTAAAAAACTTCATTAAAATGGAACAGTTTTTGAAACAAGATTAAAGACCTTGTAAAATTATGCGAAATCATTATGGGAGGTATTTTAAAGTCCTGCATATAATCCAGATCTGTCTCACGGGACTTTTATATTTTCGGACAGTTAAAAAAAATTCATCGTAGGGCAAAAACACCGGTGAGGACATACATACGGTCTGCATTAAAAGACTGGTTCAAGCAGGGAAAAAAAAATTCTTCGCTGGCGGAATTCATCGCTTTCCTAAGCACTGTGATGTATTCCTAAACGCCTTGGGTGGCATTTTCTAGGAAACATTTGTGCCGTTAGTTTCATTAAATACTACTCATTCTATTTGCTCGTGCTTCGTGTTTTCTTTATTCATCTTCCTATGGCGGCTACACATATCGAACGGGTATCATTTGAACACCCCTTTTATATACAAGTATTATTATTATTATTATTATTATTATTATTATTAGATATCGCCATATATTGCTAAAATTAACAAGTTTCAGATAAAATACTTCCATTAAATGAGAGAGAAAAAACTGCAAAATAATGAATTGAAAGATATGTGTTTCCAGGTTTCACTCAATACCGGTGATTTTTTCATGCATGTATATTGTAACATAGAATAGTTTTTATACACACATACACAAGAATATTGCATAAATACAAAAAATAACAATATAACTGCAATACAACATTTACACGTGGGAAGGACGAGATATACTTTGCGTATGAGAAAAGATAAGTTATTTGAAATGAAACCCTCATGGCAGATGATACGTAATGAACTCCTCTTCAATTTCACAATAAATAAAAAAGGGTTGGCATTTTTAATAAGAACAACCCAGAAGAACTAAAGTATGATGTATTTGTTATGGGACTGAAGCACAGTGAATTTCTATGGCGGCCAGTAATGGTTCAGAAGAAGAAAGAAATGAACGTTTAGACGGTTGGCAGTGGAAAAGGGGATTCTTAACACTGGCTCTATGAAGTCTTGAATCGGTTCTGAACAAAGTATGGTTGTTTAGCAGGGTGGCCCGCTAGGGAAGTTTCACTGTAATTCTTTACGTATTTATCATCCAGAAGTTTACTGCAAGACATCATAGAAGATATTTGTATTTAGTCAAATAAATATTTAGAGGCAAATGCAGGAACTGATCAACTCCAGAGAATTGTACAAATTAAAAAGTAACTCTATACACTATAAAAATTAAATGATGTTGTGGACGAAAAAAATAGTCAAAAGGATAAGAAACTATGGATAAAAATGATAAGAAAGTAAAGGATAATAAACTATAATTAACATACAGATGGGGGATACGCAAATCAGCTAAGCCGACTACCCATAAACATTTATGTATTTATTTATGTATTTATTTATCACATGTCTGCCTGTTGACTAATAGGTCATAAGGCTTCGTGCTTTCCAATATTTTTCTACAACACAATTACAATAAGATAATGCAGGGCATTCGACTATGCGCGCAGCAGTCATATCTCCTGAGGTTGAACATAAAATGCACACAGGTGAGTTGACAGTATTAAAACGAAAGAGATGGTCAAGAACTCAATCGTGCCCAACCAAAAGTCTAAAAAAAGGCAGTCGCATCCGTACAAGGAGCAAAGACCCAGAAACATTATAATGTGAAACAGGTAGCTTTTTTAACTAGAAGCATCATTTCGTTTTTACAGTGTAGATGTTCAGATATTTACAATGAAAAAGTAGCATTGATTATTTACATATTTATGTATTTATTGTGCATTTTTTTACAATATGCAATTGATTGTTTAATTTTTAGAAAATTTAAAAAGATATTTTTAAAATTAACATCAAATATCACTTAAATATTTTCGTATACTGTTATGCGCATTTCGGATGCAATCAAAAAATTAAAATAAGAGAATTGAATAGAATATAGTGCGAGACAACATACCGTTTAAAACATGTACAGTGATGTTGGCTGGGTCCGCATATGACGGTTGGCAAGAATAGTTACCCGAATCAGTTGGTCTCGCGTTCTGAATTCGTAATCGGGACACGGTTGTTGGTCCATTCTCAGTCGTCACCCTGATGCCTCCCCGTGACGAATCGTAGTTTATCATTCTGTCGTCATGGTACCAGAAGACATAGACTGGAGGCGACGTACTCTCGGTGATTATGCACGTCAGATTGATTGTTGATCCACTTTGAATGTATAAATTGGGACCTTCGGGTATATGAGCTCTTGATACTGGAAAGAGATATCAGTACATTATTTCCTACTGAAGAATGATGTAATATCACACATCAGGTTAAAAAGTAGACGACCATTCATCTTGTTTCAGTGTTTGTGTTTAAAGTAAGAGAATTTTTTTATTAAAAAAAAGAAAAAGGAAGCTGTCACTACCAATTGTACTTCAACGAAATGTAGCAACATTTGAACTACAGTATGCACTACAGTGATTTTTATGCCTCACAAAATTGCAAAATAGCTGTCAAATAATAAATAAATTAACTGTTTTAAGTATTTATATCAAGGTTTAATTTTACATTCATTTTATTCTAATCAGTAATTTCTTATCTTTCTACATCTTTGTTTAAACTGCTCCAGACACACACACTGTATATACCTACCTACATACACAATGTAAATATTCAATTATCATACGATCACACTGTAACATTTACATACAATCACACTGTAAATATTTACATAAAGATTCAGTTTGAGGAGAAAAAAAGATGAATTTTAATGACGTATCTAAGTGCAAATTATATAGAAGATAAATTTATAAAACTTGTTCCTTGAAGTATTAATTGCGAGGTTATAATATATATATATATATATATATATATATATATATATATACTTTTTTTAGTTTTCTAAGAACCATGGCCAGTCAAGTTGTACGGAAGATCAAATAAAACCTATCATAATGCTAACATATCGCAAAGGACATTATAATCTATGTGAATAGCGCAGTTTCCATTTTCTAGAACTAGAAAAACAGCAAGCGCAATAGGTGGCCTTACAAGAGAAGTACAGTCATCTATCTCCAGATTCAAAACAGAATACATTCAGATATTAAAATTTTCAGCTGGACGAAAAATTTTCCACGTGAGCAAGTAATGCTCAGAAAATATATTTGCAATGACACTTTAAAATATATTGGACAGTTTTAAAGCGTTTAAACTGGATCAAAGTAAATTTCTCGGAAAGATTATTTCTGTTCTGAGACAAATATTGACTGCGATATTGACTGGGAATAAGCAACAACATCGACATCAACGGCAACAAATACTAAGCGTGATTTTCACGTTTGGTGAACTTCAATAATAGCGAGATATAACTTCGAATTTCTTTTGGTTAAGTTTATTTTGTTTGATTGGGTCATAAGGCAAAAGTAGCATGATGAATATAGTAGTGACATTTAAAAAGAAATGTCAGAACTATACCTTTTTTTCATTACTTACTCGTTTCTATCTCATGTTGGCTATTCCCTCTTTATCGCACCTGTTTTCAAAGGTTTGTATAAAAGTACCTGTTTGCAATGACGACTTAAGATGCGTTACAGATTCATATTTTCAAGCTCATAAATTAAAGCTATGTTTTGTAACTTTGAACTCTTATTCGCAGTCGCATGTTTCAGCGTACTAATTACAAAAATAGTGTAAAGTCTGTCTTTTGACGGCGGCGGAAAGGTCTTTTCCATCTGCACTAAGTGGAAGGCCTCTCTGGACCACATTTTGGAGTGTCTAGGCTTTACTAGAGAAGATCTCATAACAAACCCTCTTCTCGTCCTTGATTTTGCCCGAGTCAACAACCTCGTGTATCTCACCTTAATATGTATTCGGATGCCAAAGTATGAGAAACTATAACAACGACAGTTGTGACATTCAACACAGTACCCTACTGAGTTACCCTATTACCACAGTTACACACTTACCCTACTCAAATTGCCAGATGATTAGCTTTTATAAGGAAATTTTTTTAAAACATGCAAATAACATGAAATTTACAACATGTATTAGTGGAGGTGGGATATGCAAATGATTAGACTTTCAGCGCAGACGCACATCACGCACGCCTGTGGCGCCACTTCAAAGCGCTATTTAAGGCTTGGAGATTTCGACGATTTAAAGTTCGGCAATTGTGTTTTTCTTGTGGTTTTTTCAAAAAACCGATCGATGAAGCCTCGTCGAAAACAGCGATCATCTTTTGATCAAGTATCCGAGTTCGACAGAGGAAGGATAGTGGCCTACCGAGATTGTAGATTATCTTTCAGGGAAATCGGTAGTCGTTTTGGACGAAACCAAACAACTGTAATGCGGATATGTGATCGTTGGATGCAGGAGGATACGACGGACCGGCGTGTTCGATCGCATCCACCTCAGCGCACCACTTCACGTGATTACAGGCAAATTGTGCGCATGGCAGTGACGGATCGCTCTAGTCACATCACGAACCATAGCACAGCACATGCAGTCTGTAACGCATCATCCAGTGTCTGCGCGTACCATTAGACGCCGTTTACAGCAGAGTGGTCTGTCCGCAAGACGTCCATTGCTTTGTCTACCCTTGACGCAGAACCACAGACGTCTCCGCCGCCAATGGTGCGATGACAGAAGGATGTGGATGGCAGAATGGAATGAAATTGTCTTTACTGACGAGTCACGCTTCTGTCTGCAACACCACGATGGTCGCATTCGAGTCTGGAGACACCGTGAAGAGAGGATGCTGAACAGCTGCGTTATGCACCGCCACACTGGTCCTGCACCGGGTATTATGGTATGGGGCGGTATTCGATATCACTCTCGCACACCTCTAGTACGCATTGCCGGTACTTTAAACAGCCAGCGCTACATCTCCGAGGTGTTGGAGCCAGTTGTCCTTCCTTACCTTCGAGGCTTGCCCACAGCTATATTTCAATAGGATAATGTGCGACCACACGTGGCACGCATTGACCAACGGTTCTTCGTCAATCGCCAGATTGAATTGCTTCCCTGGTCGCCTCGCTCTCCGAATCTTTCGCCGATAGAAAACATGTGGTCCATGGTTGCTCTACGATTGACTCAGATTCCATCCCCAGCTGCCACAGCAGATCAACTTTGGCAACGTGTGGAAGCTGCTTGATCTGCTGTACCCCAAGAACACATCCAAAGTCTCTTTGAATCAATGCCGAGGCATGTGGCAGCGGTGATCTCCAACAATGGCGGCTACTCTGGCTACTGATTTTGGCAGGAACCACACTTCCCAGAAGTCTATAAATTTAATCATTTGATACTTGGTCAACATGTTATCTACAAAATAAATTTTGTTGTGATATCTCTTGTCTTTCTTGGTGTTGCAATTTGGGTGGCCAGCAGTGTATATTCTTAAAATAATAGATAAATTTGTTAATCTGAAATTAAACGTCTACAGACTTAAGTCGTTCTTTGTTTAATATACCTTGCATTTATAAGAAAATGAATATACTTCTTTTTGAATCCGCAGGCAAATTGCCAAATGATTTACTTTTATAAAGAGATTTTCGAATCCTGTATAAACAGAATTTCGCCATATTTTCTAAGTGTCAAATCTCCAAAGAGTCATCTCGGGGAAACTGTTTTCCATTTAATACAAAAACTTGCTCCAAAGAATAATAAGAAAGTATTCCAAAGAATAGTAAAAAATTATATTGTTTCATCTAAAGAAATAATACTCTGGGTGAGCTGCATAATTTTTGATAAAATCACATTTATTTTTATCACTGTATACTCACCAACAACATTTAGCCTTATGCTGAGGCTCATTTTTGGCTCTGTGCTGACTTGGCATTCATAGACTCCGGCGTCTTTCTTTTGTGTGTATTTGATCTCTAGCGTCCAGATCTCGGAATTCTCCATGTGAATGGATGTGAATCTTTGATCACTGGTATACGTGTATTTGCCGACTGTCAGTATATGCAAGTCACGTTGGCGAACCCATGATACCTAAAAAACAATTTAATAGATACATGAGCTTACAGAAAATTTCTTATTGTTTCAGTAATAAGAGTCAGAATTGTATGATAAAAGTTTCAGAAAGTAATATTTTTCCTTTCCAAATTGCGAAATAACTTTTCGTGTTATATTTATGTTTTTTCAACAAAATATATGGTTTTTCTTTATGATGCACGTGTCAACAAGTAAATGGTATTTCATTATTTCTTAAATGTAGAGAATTTTTAATTTTTTAAAGACTTATAACTTGAATTTTACTGAAAGAAAATAACAACAAATTGTATCAAAAACATAAATGAATTAATCTAAAATTTATTTGAAATAACTGAACTCTGCACAAATGAATGAAATAACTTTAAATCTCATAAATTTTGCACTTACATGTTACAAAGAAATTAAAAATAGAATGAGACTTCTCTATCGCGGCCAGTAATGATTCCGAAAAGAAAAAGTAGCCGTTTTGAGGAGAGGCCGAAGAAAATAGGTTTTTGCCATAGCGTCGGCTCTGTGAAGTCTTTGATCGGTTCTGAACAAAATATGTGGCTGGGTACAGAAGTTTCACTGTACATCAATTGTCATGTATTTTAAAGACAAACAATATTTATGGATGTAAACAGGCATAAAACACTTACTACCTTTAAACACTGTCTTCTGATTAAATCCATGTAAAATTGTAATAGCCTCTGAAGTTTCAAATATTTTATACACCTCAAAACCATGGCATATTTTATCTCAAATAATTTTTCACATCGCTGCACATATTACCACACCATAATCACTACTACTACTATACTATATTGGATTAGCTCAGCTCAAAGTTAAACTATTAAGAACATTTACCTAATGACTGTCGCCTTTAATGACTACTACAAGACTACGTCATGTGGTGACTTCAATTAACCATCTTTACATCGTACGTTCCTTCTAAAGTCTTCATACATTGTTGTCTTCATGAATGGCAATCAAACAACCTGAGTCTCCCGAATAAGCTATGTAACAAAACAAAGTAGTCTGGCTGTTCAATTTACAATGAACAGCTATTTATTTGTGATAAAACAAAGTAGTGTGGCTATTTCTGGCAGCTGGTGGAGAAGTTCCATCAATTAGTTGCTATTCAATTTACAACGAACATCTATTTCTTTGTGAAAAAACAAAGTAGTATGGATACTTCTGGCAGCTGGTGGAGAAGTCCCATCAATTAGTTGCTGTTCAATTTACAACGAATAGCTATTTCTTTGTGACAAAACAAAGTAGTGTGGCTATTTCTGGAAGCTGGTGGAGAAGTTCCATCAATTAGTTAATGTTCAATTTACAACCAACAGCTAGTTCTTAAGGTTTCTTCTCTCCTTCGTCCAATAATAAATAAAGTATGTGTAGGCACTTTGTTTTTTTTCAAAATGATACTTGGAACTAGCATTACACAGAAAAATACACTTTTTATGACCTAAAAAATACAATAGTTGTTTTCCGTCATCTGGGGCTTATACCATCGCCACTGATGATAAGTTTTGAAAATACAGTAAAACGTCTTTAGCCGGCCACCCCTCTAAACGGCCGTATCTTTCCAGAACCGATTAAAGAGTCCACAGAGCCAATGTTATGGAAGAAACCTTCTTACGACGGCCAACTCTCAAAATGGCCACTTTTTTCGGAACCATCATTGGCCGCCATAGAGAAGTTTCGCTGTATATGCGAGGGGTTGGCAAACTGCGGATTCCTTGGGGACTCTGTGTAGAAATTTGGACGCGTTTCCCGATTTAAAATACCCAAACTCAAATGAGTGGTATGCCGAATAACTCCCCTTTTTGGTACAACGTAAAGATACGAATCCTTGAATTTTGAATTTAGGTTGATAAAATATAAACAACTCTCGATTTTGACAAATCAACCTATTTAACTGCATTGCTTCGAACTGCTACAACCCAAAATATTTCCAATTTGAATTACTTTTCCAAGCATTTAAAAATAAAATCGCTTGTTAAACGCAATAAATCCATTCAAGAATTTAGAAATATTAATAATTTTGTTAATCTGATAATGATATATTTAATAAAAAAGCATTAGAAAAAAACGACTCTTTAAATTTCATTCATGCCAAATATAACATGTTCCTGTTTAGTGTCTTTTCTATATATGTAAACGTTCTCAAAAGGCTATTTATCTTGGCCAACCCTGAAATATGAGATTAGAATTTTCTGCATAATTTAATTTTCATTTAAAACTACACAGTATAGAATTTAATTGATATCAACATGTTTTTGACACATTATCACCAACTTTTAATCTTTCAGCAAAGAGGTTGCTGACAGATTAAAAGTTGATATTATCCAACTTAAACTCAATGATTAAAACGTGTCTGTCATTCTTTATCATTAAATTCATTTAAAAAAATTAAGAATCAAAAAGTTGAAAATTGGATTCATGCAGGTAAACAATTTCTTCTCCTGGAGCGTAATTTTCCTTTTTAGAAACATTAGATTAGTGCAAATGATGGATTTGAACTGTGGGAAAGGGGAGAGAGGACGCATTTTGTGCGCGTGCCAAGAAACTTAAAATGAACATTTCTTGAGGTGCTAACATCCCGGCAAATTTATTAGTTGGAAAAGGGTAGATTTTTGTTTCAAGAATAGTTCGAATACAACAGATTCTTACTGTCATATTAACATTTGGAAACGATGACGCATAAGACAGATACGCTTTTAGCATAAAATAAGAAGCACAAATTTAATAAAAAGGATTTCTCATCTAGAATTTTGTTGTTGAATGCTGGATGTAAAATACTTTATGACAGTATCATATTGCATTTATGTAATAAAACACACGCTAAACGACATTGATCCCTCAGTAAATTTCTAATTCGAATAATTATAGTTCATTAAATTTTAATGTTCATTAATAAAACATTCCCTAAAGAGATTCAAACTGTAGTTGATTTCTAATTTGAACATGTATGATTTACTAAAGTTTAATGTTCATTAATAAAACTTATGCTTAACAAG
Organism: Dolomedes plantarius; assembly: GCA_907164885.2. Taxonomy (NCBI): domain Eukaryota; kingdom Metazoa; phylum Arthropoda; class Arachnida; order Araneae; family Dolomedidae; genus Dolomedes; species Dolomedes plantarius. Next base: position 35,044,436 of record OU015492.1, on the reverse strand, counting down.
ATTCAACCCTCATTTTTTTCTGCATTATATATATATATATATATATATATATATATATATATATATATATGTATATATATATATGTATATATATATATATATATATATATATATATATATATATATATATATATATATATATATATATATATATATATATATATATATATATATATATATATATATATATATATATATATAAAGTAAGAGCCCGTTGGCGTAGTGGTTAAAAGCGTCAAGCTGCCATTCCACAGTTCTAGGGTTCGACCTGCAACTGGGCAAGGCCTATCATCCTTGAGTGGGTCTATAAAATGAGGACCAAGCCTGCTTGGGAACTAAACTCTGGGGATCCCACGCCAGGTTGACCAACTGACTGAGACATATGCTGTATGGTTCCCCAAGGTCAAAGCGGAGATGGGTACAGCCGGCCCTGTTGCGCAGTGAGGTTATATGTATATACAAAATATTATTACAATAAAAAAAATTATATAATTTTTTATACAATTTTAAAATTTCTTTTAAAATTTCTTTTATAAAACTTTCTTTTAAAATTTCGTTTATAAAATTTTGTTTTATAGTTATCAACTTAAATCATTTTTTAACTTCTTCCTTTTTAGAACTTTTAGATAAATTGTCTCTAGTAAAACATATTACTGAAAACGAAGTTTTGCACGTTCTAGAGGAAAAAAATATCCATACAGTCCATACCCAGTTTTTTCTTTCTTTCTAATCTAATGAAATTGTCAGGTATGACATCTCAAATATTCCCTCTTTCGAATATTTTTATAAAGCTTGTTCGATAATGGTTTTCATTCTATTGTTTCCGAATCATTTTTCAAATGGAAAAATTTTAGTTTCCATTCAAAATTGGATAGGAAATCTATTAATTGCATTTCAAATTCAACCGCTCAAATATCGGTCATCAGAATACCAGCAGAATTACTTTGCGTGCCATCTCCGACACGCCGCCGTGGGTTCGCTATCTACGATCCAAAACAATGATTTATACACAAATCATAATTGATGGGAGCAATAGTGGTGCAATAGAGTAAAACGAAACGAAGTTTATTTATTCAGGAAGTTCAGTGTACAATGCGTTTGTTCTGGCAAGCATTTAAGTATAATATGCACGGTTTACTGAATTCTAAATACACAGGGTTTTTTTTTTTTTTTTTATATATATGAGAAGTATAATACTCATTTGAAAATATAACGGTAAAAATTGTATAACATTAATTCGCAAAGTTTTTATAATCTAGATATTTCAAAACCAGAGTGGTAGCTATGTTTCGTAGTAAATGCATATATAATCTAATGTACACGGAAAGCCCAAATATACCGCTCTCTGATGTTTACTGCAATCGGACACTATTGAATTCTCACTCAAAATATTTTATGTGTACTGAAAGTACTAACCTTCATTTTACTGGGTTACTACTACTTATATATATATATATATATATATATATATATATATATATATATATATATTTATATATATAAAAGAGATTGTCTGTTTGTTTGTCCGCTATAGAATCATAGACTGTTTCACTCACAGGGACCAAATTCGGCACAGTTGATGTTTAGGACCCAAGAAACTTAAATCAGCAAAAACAAAGTTTGGGTCTCAATTAGTTTTTTTTAAATTAATTTTTTAATGTTTTTTGTGCCCGTAAGAGGCGCGAGGTACCCCCTGTGGATACAAACTGTTTAGTGAAATCCGAACCTACCCTCTTCCCCGCGCGGGAGAAGTGGGGTGCGCGGAAAGGGGGAGAGCTTCATGGTAATAACCTTTGGCCTAACTGAATGAGTCCAAACCGTTGGACATAAAGAGCTGAAATTTTGCATGGTGATTCTTCTATAGTGGAGTTTATAGTGGAGGGGTGAACTGAGAAAGATTTTTGAAAAATTCTTCTTCGATTTTTTAAAATTAAATTTTTAAGCTGTTTTTCTAATTTTTTTAAGTTTGCATTTAAAATGATAATCCAAGGGTTATAAAATTTTTATCACGAGAAATATCATAAAAATTCCTTTAAAACGAAATTTTTTTCGAATCTTTACCTACCTCCCTTTTCTGATTTTTGGTGAATTTTTAAAGATTAATTTTTAAAATGTAATTTATGAAATGCTGATCACGTGGTTTCTTTTCTTTTTGTGATACTTTAAATTAATTTTGCGTTACGTGCATAACAACGAAATAAATTGACAAAAGAAATATTAAAATAAGGTAAAAGATAAAATTTAACTACTAGATTAACTGAGATGGGAGTTTTTTAAGAATGCAGTTCAAATTAGTATGTTTTAACACAACTTTCCCGGCTCTGCTTTTTGTCTTTTGTTATTTGCAGTTTTTCTCATCGCTTGAACCAATTTACAATTTGCTTTTTCTACGGTGTTTGGCCTTAGGAAAATTAAAAATCGAATTACCAGTCGCCTTTTCAACGGTTTTTGGCCTTGGGAAAATTAAAAACCAATACGGTTCTTGGCCTGTCGTCAATAAAAAACCGAATCACCAAAGTAAGGAAAATAGGCTTCATGTGAAATCGCGCCTTACTTTGAATAAATAAAGGGGATAATGCATCTTGCACTTTACCTCTTGGGTGATGTGGAAAAAAGTGCTTCTCTTGGGTTTTGGGGAACAAACTGAGCTTTCAAGGAAAAAATAAATAATAAAGGCAAATGTAAATTATAAAACTTATTTCTAATTAAACAGTGGATCAAACAAATCTAAATCTAATTAAACAGTATCTAACAAATATAATTAAGCAGTAAACTTATCCAATCCAAAAGTGCGAATCACGCAACACTGTGTTATTAATTCTCAATAAAATCAGACGTATAATCAGACGAAGGTCCGCAGGCTCAAAGTTTATTTCTTTCTTATTGTTTGTATATCATTTCAATAGAAACGCGCTAAGCGCATTCTGTCTGGTCAGATGAACATGAAGAGCGGGGGGTGCAGCCCAATATTTTTTTGATGGAATGCATCAAAATTTTTTTATCTATATATCTACCCGGGCATCGCCGGGCAATAATGCTAGTATATATATATATATATATATATATATATATATATATATATATATATATATATATATATATATATATATATATATATACCCAACAAACACAGAGGCATCGGGCCGGGGTCGGAAGGTTCCGGCCAGCCGATTTCTCCACAGCCGGGCCGGCGCATTAGGTCAGTATCGTTTCCACGGCTGTGTCCTCTCGCCCGCGACTACCCCGTCGAGTGCTAGCCCGATTCCGGTAGGAATCGAGCCATCGTTCATCCGACTGCGAACCGTTAAGCTGCCGCCACGAAGCCATCAATGTGGACAGACAGCCGTCGCGTAACCGGAGGTTGACGGGCCGGTTACGGGAGCAATAATTGGTGTCGACAGGCCGTCAAGTACCCATATCGCAGCCAGCAAAGCGCCGTGAATCAGGGCAACTCGCCAGTAGTGAGCCGGAATCGGAATACCGGCAGATTTTCAAAGTTTTTCGTAGAACCCTTCCTTTCACATGCTTTTTATTTTTATTAATGAGATTGTTTTTAACCTTTATATATAATATGATCTGATATCTACCCTTTCACTTTATTTTTTTTTCTGGCTCTCCATGTATAACTAGTATTGATATTTTTAACTGCTCCCCTTTTCTCGTGTATTTTCAGGTAATAGTAAATATTAATCTCTGCTATCACCTAAAATTTTTATTCAGAATAATTCCTGAAAATCAGGAATTACCCGATTATATAATCTTAATTTATATAATTTATTTGAAAATGATTAAAAATTAAAATTGAATGTAGTTCAATGTTTTATGAATTTTATTCAGCCTTTGTTTTTAGTAGTTGACAAGTGAAAAAAATGTTTCATTGTTTTGCATATCAAAGAGTGATTCGTTGTTAAATCTTAGCTGTTCATGAAATATTTTTTTTGAGACATCTTCAAATAGGTCTTGAAAAGTTTATTCTTTGGAAATAAAAAATAATAATATTCTGTCATCCTACAGTCTTATCATATTGCTGAATATGATAAGACTGAAAATTAAACATACCTTTCGGTCATTGTCCAATGATGGTATATTTAAAAAAATGTTGAAAATAAAAAAAATCCCACACAGTCGAGCAGCGGAGAGATAGCAGATGTGGTGTTTCTAATCCCTGGTGTAGGAACTCCCTGGTGTAGGAAAAATTATAACTCCCTGGTGTAGGAAAGCATACACCGAGTCCAAGAGATCCCGCCGTAAAAGAGAATCACAGACAAAATCCTGCTCAACCGACAGCTGTCTCAAAGAGACGCCCATACATTCTGTGAGTAGAAGTGGGGAAAGAGCAATGACAAACAGAAAAAGATTTCTCCCCCTCCACGAATTTCATTCTACGGAGGTGTTCGCTTCTAAGTCCCGCCATGGCCGCAAATGTCCAACCTCGAAGTAGAGAAATAAGACAGCAATATAATAATTAGACTATAATTGGTATAAATAGCGTGCGCCAAAGTTTCGCCAAAGTTTCGCCAAAGACTTAGATGACGGAAAATCGCCAATCTGTGTACGTCATGATCGCACGCTCGCCAAACGTATTTTGTCAATAGATCGCTGAACTTATATTTATATGTGTAGTAATTTACACGGACATCGAAAAACTTAAAACAGTATTTTGGGGGGCTGGGACTGAAAAAAACTCTTCTGGAATAAAAGTCTTTTTGAGTCCATAGACACTTTTGTTTTATTAATTTTTATTTTTATTTTCTGGAAATATTTTTTTTTAACTTTCAGCTTTCTTGTGATCAAAATGTTTATGCTTTAAAACAAATACTTAGATTCTGATTTTTCAGCTTCCATCAAAGAATTTTCAGCTACGGCTTATTAAAATACATGAAAAGTTAAATCAATTTTTTAGACTAAATTAGCCATGTTTCAGAATTTCAATAATGTGAAATACTACTTTTCATGTGGGAAAAAAATCCTTTTATGTAGACGATCAGCTTAAAGCGTTAAAAATACATATTAGATAAAGATTAGGTTAGTAAAAAATTATAAAGATTTTTTTTCCCTGAGGCTTTGAAATTTCTTGTAACTTCTCGTTGAAAGCTTTTAATAGATGGCTCTCTGAACCCCTTGAAACGATTTAATGGATGCCACTGGCCTAATGATTTTTAAGAAACTTAGAATTAAATTTTCTCATTCTGGAATGTATACATGTGTAGGGGGGACTTGCTATAGATAGCAAGGGAAACTACAGAATGCCTGAAATAAATAGGAAGAGAGGAAATATTTACGTGAAAATGAAATTAATGACTACCGAAGATGTAAACATCTATCTATCAAAATTTTCTAAATTATCTGCCAGTGTAAATACAGAGGCTGTTCGCACATTTTTTAGACGATTTTGGTAAGCGGTAATAAAAAATCGTTTGCTTCAAAAGAAATAATTGCAATTGAACTATGTTTTTGAAAGTTAAAATTATCGTCTGCGGCTTGAAAGTTTTGTTTTTATTCAAAATGGCGTTTTTAACAAAGCAGTGGTTCGAAGGCTACATTTATGCTCTTTCCGAAGAGAAATATGTATACTCCGTTATCCAAAAACGATATGAGAGTCATGGTTTTGTGATATCTAAAGCGTCGATAGGTAATATCGTCAACAAGAAAGGAAAATATCGTCAAATTGGATCCTCAAGTGGGACAAAAATTCCAAACAAGTATCCAAGGAAAAAACGGACATCTTCGACTATTGCAAAGGTACGTTGTTTAATGTTAAAAGAAAATCCCCCTAGTCAAAGGACAGTTGCAAAATCATTAAAATGTTCGGTGTCCACTGTAAACAAAATGATAAACGTTGATTTAAATCTTAAGAAAGCGAAAAAACGCTATGTGCATCGTCTTCTTCCAAATCATATCGCTGAACGCAGGAAACGCTGCAGAATTCTATATGAGAAACACTTATCCAAAGAAAAATGGAAAACAATTGTCACAATAGATGAATCATGGGTGTATTTAAATGACTGCAACAAAAAAAAGCCATTTATTATCATAAAAGGGGAGAAAAAAATTTAAGTACATGGTTCAAAGAATCGAATTAAAGTTTTTCTAAGGGATTCATGATTGTTGCTGGTTTTTCTTATAATGGCAAGTTAAAAATAAAGAGAGTGGAAAAAAATGTCAAGATTGACTCCAAATACTATCAGGAACATATTTTATTGCCAATTTTTCTGAATGAAATACCATCGCTTTACCCACAGTGCCATCAATCTGTGAGACTCCATCAGGACAAAGCTAGCAGTCACACATCAAAATCCACAGTAAATTTCCTAAAAGAAATGGAGCAAAAAACTGGTATCAAGGCCATACCCTTCACTGATATCCCTACTAAATCTCCCGATGTAACACCTATGGATTTTTGTGCTTTCGGACTTTTAAAATCTGCATTATCCAAACGTCGTCCCAAAACCCTTACAGGACTCTGGAAAGCTGTTCAGGAAGAATGGAATAGAATACCTCTTCTGGCACTTCAAAAGGCATTATTATCCTGGAAATTGTTGTGTCGAAAGATAGTTCAGAATAAGGGATGTCAAATAGAACATTTAAAACACAAGAATTTTATGTAATTTAGTTTTGTGAATACAATATACATCGTCTAAAAAATGTGTGAACAGCCTCTGTAGCATCATTGTTCTTAATATATATTAAGCACATTTGCGACGTTTCAAGAAAAAAAATCATTAAAAAAACAAATTACGTTCTTTACATGTTTATTTTTTATCGGTGATTTGGCATTTTTTCTTTTTTAAGTCAAGATGTTGGTATCAAAGTGTTGTATTGATATTAGGAGTTTAGATGTACAGAAGGTCGTTCGCACTTTATGGAAACGATTTTGAAATTTAATTTTTATGTATAAATGTCGTATTTTATTTCGGCGATTTGCTTCTATCTGATAGCCATGGTTCTTTACAATAGTTCTAGCTCGAACTTTCCATGAAAGTTAACTTTTTCTTAGTATTGTCATGTCAATTTCACCCCATTCCTCTTGGACCGTTTTCCAAAGTCCGTTCAGTGTTCTTGGATGCCGTTTTGTAAGTCTCGTTTTAATAAACCGAAAGCGCAAAAGTCCATTGGAGAAGCGTCAGGTTATTTTACAGGTATTTCATTAAATGGGATACATTTTATTCCTGGTTCTGATTCTTTCTTTACTAAATAAGCGACAGTTGATTTAGACGTGTGACTTGAGGTTTTGATCATATGAGGCGCAACTTTATCAATTTCCTTTCCATATAAGGCTGAAATTTCTTCTTCAAAAATTGGTTCTAAAATATTCTGCTGATAGTAGAGTGAATTAATTTTGGCTTTACGTGAGACTTTTTTCATTTTTAATTTGCCGTTGTAACAAAATCGTGCAACTATCTAGAATCCCTTTCGGAACTTTTCTGTACACTGACAAAGTCATTTCGTACGGTCATTTCCGTCAGTTGAGCAAAATAAAATTGATCTTTTTTTATTACTGTCACTTAAATATACCCATGCAACATCGAGTGTTACCACAAATTTCCATTTTTCAGCAGCTAAGTGTTTTACATATAATTTTCTACAATTTGTTTTCCTTTCAGCAATATGCTTTGGTAAAAGCAGATGAACTTTAGTTTTAAACATATTTTTTAACTTCAAATCATTATGAATGATTTTACTTACAGTGCCAGAATACATTCCTAGTTTCGATTCAATGGATCTTTAAGGCGGCGGATTTTTTTTAGGATCAGAGACTTCCCTTTCTCGATATTTACCTGCGTTCGAACAGTTTTAGGGTGAGGTTTCGCGGTCATGTTTTCATTTTTACTTTCACTTAGACTTTTTTCCCTTTCAAATTTAATGTATTAGAAATACCTTTTTTTTGAAATGCCATAACCGCGATTTTTAGGCCGCTTTATAATTTGTTAATACGAATATTTCACCTCGGAAAGCACAGTTACGTAACCTTCGAGCCATCTATCAATTTTATGGGCCGTTTTCAAAATAAATCGTTTATTTTACATTCCAATCAAAACAAAACAGAAGTAAGCAATTATTCTGAAGTTGCCAAACTTTTATCTCAAAATGCAAACGACAGAAATAAAGTACACAATCGTTTCCATAAAGGGCGAACGACCTTCTGTATATTTGAGATAGTCATTTTATTTAACTGGCATCTGTTTTTCAACTGTAAAAAGGGAGAATCGGTTTTTTAAGTCTTAAATCTTGACAAAAAGTTTCATATTGTATTAAAGGAGTGAGGATGGGTAAGAAAAATACTTCTGATTAAATCCTTCACCGATTTAACTTGCTTGCGCTTGACGTAGAGAAAGACGTTTTTAGTGACTCATGCACAGTAATTAAACTCAGTGCCTCGATCATTTATTTTTTTTCAGCGTATCAGCGACTACGAAAGTATGTATTATAATTATTGTATGTTACCTAACTGCATATATTGATCTAATAAGTAAAGATAAATTTGAAGAGAATCACTATTCTTGGCTTGCACCAAAAACTATAAACTTTTGGAAATTTAAATAGTTACATTCATTAATTTTAAGGCCAAAAATCTTAAATAATATCTTACAAGTCCAGTTCTTAAAGAAATTAATTAATTTTTAACTCAAAAATGGATGGCTCACTATTATGATATTACAGATTTTTTTTCTTTTTCTTAAAAAAATATGATTTTGAAAAATTAGGAACCCATAAGACAGGCACCTAATTTTTCAACCTTTGCCTCTGACGGACTGCCGAGCGAGGGCAACGCCTCCTTCTCACTTGAGGGGGTGTTGGCGAGAGACAGCATTCCCCATATGTTTTAGATGCGAGGAAAGAAATTATTCTCCCCAATTCTGAGAAAAAGGGGCCTTCTACTTGCCACCTGCAAACAAAGTGTGTCCACACAAGGGGGGGGGGAGAAAGAAAACGACTTCTCAGAAAGAGTTGGCTTGCGCCGTTTTAAGACCCCAGAATTGGTATGTGAGAGAACAAAGAATCTGACCCTGAGTGGATAACGAACAGTCTATCGAGAAAGCAAGCTGATCGGTTGAATTTACTGTTAGATTTTTAAGTTCGATTCCGGTATACGAGCAAACTGCTCGGGTGAAATTCGGATGAAATCCGACGAACAGTGATATTTCTCCGTTAAAGACCGTGAATGGTCTTAGTTGAGTAATTATCTCAATAAATTATTACTATTATTAACTAATATCGCTTAAAAGCCTTTTATTCCTTTTCGCCTAAAAGTAGTAAAAAAATATTTTCACATTTATTCGCATGTATTTCGTAAATACGAAAATTTAGTATCCCTACTAAGTATCCTACCTCATTGTACTCGGTGACAGTGATACATTATATAAGCACTATCAGAGACTAAATAGATGCCGATGTTTGGCACGTGAAAGAAAGTGCATTTCTTGTGGGCATTTCTCATGGGTGAATGGAACAGATTGTATTTAAATTTTACCTCTGCGAAGCTATTAGTAATTTTTTTGAAAAAAATAAAATATTGATCTGAATCTGAATGTTTTTATCTGTTTATGAAAAATAATCAACAACGAGAAAAATATTTTTTTCCTTCTAACTTTAAATAATTTAGAAAATATTATATGACTGCAAAATTGTTATTCAAACTGAAACATGAAATTATCCTAAAAAGCAATTTTATTTTCATTAAACAAGTGCAGCTGTGAAGGTGAAGACTTGCATCACAGACAAGATATACGCAGAATATTTGTATGAAGAAAATAATTAGTACACTATCTATTTACTAGCACATTAAAAGCTACTAAAATACTCTCAACATTTACATACGTACAAACACACACTTTCTAATTTAATCTCTGATTACATTTTATTGAAATGCATTCGGACGCAATTTCATTTAAAAGAGAACTGTCACTCGAAGTATTTTACTTTATGCTATGAATATATCTATCTTCTGATAAATAAAAACGGTCATGTTATTCATTACAAAATCAATATACTTACCCCCCCCCCGAAAAAAAAAGTGCCGAAAATAAGCTAAAATAGTCATGTTTCTATAAAAAAAATGGCTCCAATTCCTGCGTCACGAAATATTTAAATCATGAAATAATTATCAACAGCATCACCGAAAAATTTGAAGTCCAAATAAGTGTAACCCAGCGGTCTACCAAAAAACGAAATGTAGCGCCTAACGAAATTGATATTGGCCCAATGCAACTGGTGGTAGGGTTGCCAAGTAAATCGCAGGGAACCTGAGTATGAAATGAAGCGCCAGATAGATACCCGCTTTGGCATCCAAGAGAGTCTGCCGAAAAGTCCGTCTTAATCAAAATGAAAAACAAATTTAGGCAGGTACTACTGTTTGCTCTCTTGTGCATAAACTCTTGATCGAAAAAATTATCCATTTGTAAGTGGATGTTTATTTCATTTCTATATAAAAGCCAAAAATAAATTAATATAATCTAACAATAGTTGATGTCTGTCAAAACATGACGGCTAGATAGTAAATAAATGTAGTAATACACAAATTATATTCAACACATCATTGTCAAATATTGAAAATCATAATAATGCGCAGAAACAAATTGTGATTAAGCGGCTTCGCGCTTAGTGAGTATCTAAAGACAGATTTAAAAATGTCACTGAGCATGTGCAGAAAGCAATTTTTTTAAATTGTAAATTATCGCTAATTAAACAGTATGAAATAAACAATTTCCATGAGGTTTACTGTTGTATTTCACAAATATAATTATCATAAATAAGGCAGAGATCGATCTAGAGAGACTTCTCGGAATAAATGTGTTTATCATTAAAACATGTCACTGAGCGTGCGTGGAAACAGTGAGTTTCTAAAGACAGATTTAAACATGCCACTGAGCATGCGTAAAAATCAATTGTAAATTGTAAATTACCGCTAATTAATAGACATTGCTGTCACAAAAACCAAATTTAACAAATCTATAGATTACAGTCTTTCGTTTAAGACCAAAATGAAGCAAATTGATGCAGTAGTTTTCTCTCACGGACTACCCAAAAAGTCGGCTTAGAAAATTAAATATATCTAATATATAAAAATGAATGTTTGTATCTCTGTAATTGTATAGAAATCCACAGTTTAGGAGCAACGATCGTGAAATTTTAAATACAGGCGTCTTTAAAAACAGCCGAGGGTCTGAAGAACTTCAAAAATCGAAATTAATTACCGTTGATTTTTAATTAATAAAAAACCACAATTTTGAAACTAAATGTAAGCTGTTACACTTTGTGGCATCATCCCTCTGAATATGGCGTCCACGTTAGGGTTAGCTGTCAAACAACGAGCGAAAAGATAAAAATAAATAAAATCAAAAAGTTTCAAGTTACATATTAAACCAGAATAATAAATGAAAATAATAATCTTTCAAGTCAGATTTTATACTTTAAGACATTTCGATTAACGATCGTCGTTTATTTTCGCCGTGTTATTTTGTAAACAAACGTTCTCTGTTGCCATTTTCATTTCAGACATTTCTTATTGAAACGATGTAATTCGTAGTAAATGCGTTAAATATTTCTTATCTAAAATTTATATTTTAAAACATTTCAGTGAAATTAACATCGTCTTCAGATTATAAACAGACGTTATTTGTTGCTATTTTCATTTTAGAAATTTCTTATTAAAATGATGGAATTCTCCGATATATTTCCATAGTGGAGATTTAGACCCATTACAGAATTTAAAAAAAAACCCTTTTGTGTAATTTATATATTTGTGTGTGTTTAATTATTTCAAGTGACTCTAAAGTGGGCGTGGCATTTTTTCCACTAGCGTCAAAAATCAGAATAATATTGAATTATTTAATTTTTTTTTGCTCATCAGACGACAGTAGCAGCGAGTGGCAGTAGTTACACAAGTTTGAATTTGAAACATTGTTTTGTTGTTTCCTAAAAGAAGCAATAATCCGTTACTGTATTTTATATTGTTCTTAATTTTATAATTCAAGATGTACTTTTAAAAGCATAAAAATTAGTATATCTTAACTAAAAAGAATCAGTCTAAACTTAAGAAACAGTTTTGCGATTTATTTACGGTTAACTATGTTTGTGTTTAGCTATTCCATTTGTTTGTTTTAAAAAATGATTTTTTAAAGGTTTTTTTTGGTGCTTTATGGTAAAATAGCACTTAAAAATAAAAAAAAAGAAACTAAAACTTAACTGTAAATAGCATACTTTTTCTATAAATTGGTCAATTTGAAGTAATTTTTATTGAAATTTAGCTAAAATGCCTATAACTGCATAAAAATCTTAATGCTACTATTTTAATTTCCCAAGCACAATTCTAAAAATGTTATAAAATACGCAGCCCTACTTTCCGATTTAGTACAAGAATTTAAAATTGATTTCAGGACTTCGGGGAAAATAAACAATTTTTGTTTTTGCATGTTTTCTATTCTATTTACAGTCGATATAGATATAATGCTAGCAAATTGTCAAATGGAATGCATAGAGTTGCAATCTGACATCTAACTTAAAGAGAAATTCAATCGAGTCTCTTTGTTGTACTCATAAATCATACCTGCCCAGATATAAATATCCTTCACTGCATAGTCAAGCGTTATTCTGGTCATCAACGTTTGGAAGCACGTACATCTGAGAACAACTATTTTCAAGAGTGAAGCACACTAAGAGTCAAATTCGAACCAAAATTTATTCGTTGTTTTTTAGTATTGATGTGTATGACATTTCCCATCCTTTTTTTATACTATGTTTAATTTTTCATGCAGAGTTCACAAGGCAAAAGACAATTTGACAATTTTACTTTTCAGCTTTTAGTGATGAAAGGCTGAATCTATCTAAATTCTGAGATGTGTATAACATTTCACATGTTTTTTTCCTATGTTATTTATACTGTGTTTAGTTTTTAAGTTGACTTTGGTTAACAAACATTCATATTGAACCCCGAATCAAGAAAAGAGAAACATAGTTTATGAAGGTACTTCAGATGATATTTGGATCAGTTTAATTGAACAGAGATTTATATGGAGTTTAATAAGGACAGAATGTTTCTATTATTGCTACAGAATCTTGCATTTATGGTGCGTGTAGCCCAAACTGCAGATTTCTGTTAATTTTTTCATCAATCAGTGCCTTTAACAAATACTTTAATACTTTATTTATATATTTTTTTGGCTACAGAATCCTGCATTTATGGAGGTATTTATATGGACAATTAGACATTTTTACTTTTAAGCTTTTAGTGATTTATTATAAATGTATATATTTTATGATATTTATACTGTTATTAAATCTATGTTATTTATACTGTGTTTAGTTTTTAAAGTACTTTTTGTTAACAAACATTAGACAATTTGACATTTTTAATTTAAACTTGAAAAATGAAAGGCTGAATCTACTAAAATTCTGAGATGTGTACAACATTTCACATGTTTTTTTTTAAATGTTATTTATGCTGTGTTTACTTTTTTAATCAATTTTGTTTAACAAACATTCGACAAAATGACATTTTTACTTTTCAGCTTTACTTTTTAAAACTCTTAACTTTCCAAGAGACAATTTGACATTTTTTCCTTTTCAGCTTTTAATGGTTTATTATAAATGTATATATTTTATGTTTTACTTTTCAGCTTCTTTTGCTCCAAAGATGAAAGGTTAAATCTAGATGAATTCTGAGGAGTTAATTATAAATTTATATATTTTTATATTGGATTTTTAAAAAATTATTTGAATGTATAACATTTCACATGCTTATTTTTCTATGTTATTTATACTGTGTTTAGTCTTTAAATTGATTTTGGTTAACAAACATTCGACAAATTGACATTTTTACTTTTCAGCTTTACTTTCCAAAAGACAATTTGACATTTTTCCTTTTCAGCTTTTAGTGGTTTATTATAAATGTATGTATATTTTATGTTTTACTTATCAGCTTCTTTTGCTCCAAACATAGAAGGTTAAATCTTTCTAAATTGTTTAGATTTTAAATTGATTTTGGATAACAAACATTCCACAATTTGACATTTTTACTTTACAGCTTTTAGTGGTACAATGATGAAAGACTGCATCTACCAAAATACTGAGATATGTATAACATTTCACATGCTTTTTTTTTGGTTACGTAATTTATACTGTGTTAAGTTTTTAAATTGATTTTGGTTAACAAACATTCCACAATTTGACATTTTTACTTTACAGCTTTTAGTGGTACAATGATGAAAGACTGCATCTACCAAAATACTGAGATATGTATAACATTTCACATGCTTTTTTTTGGTTATGTAATTTATACTGTGTTAAGTTTTTAAATTGATTTTGGTTAACAAACATTCCACAATTTGACATTTTTACTTTATAGCTTTTAGTGGTACAATGATGAAAGACTGCATCTACCAAAATACTGAGATATGTATAACATTTCACATGCTTTTTCTGGCTAATTTATACTGTGTTAATTTTTTAAATTGATTTTGGTTAACAAACCTTCTTAAAATTCCGGGCAACGCCGGGTACTTCAGCTAGTAGATGATATATATTATGCATATATCACATAGTATAACCGAAAAAATTATATTATGTCAGCCGTATACTTCTGATATAATACAATCTTTTCATACAAGGAAAATTATGTGAATTTTTCGTGCAAAACAAGTTTCACAAAAGTGAAATAAATATTTATGAAAAGTCTGTTTAATTTAATCTTCGCCTTCCCTTTCAAATCCATAATTCTGATGCAGATTTCTGTGACTTGTGGTTACGAATCGGATTATCGATTACGGGACGTTATTGGGAAAGCGGTTTCGGATCGATTCCCATCCAACCATCACCGGCCCTCAAAAGGGTACACTATACGGGATTCCCCATCGGAGATTCGTAAATCACCCGGCAACGGTACGGATCATTTTCCCCGAGCCTATCGTTCTACCGGCGCCTCCAGAACCGGCCCGTCAAGTTGCCGTCAGTCTTGTGTTTGTTGGGTATATATATATATATTGTAAGAATCCGTTACGACCTTTCCGAATAAATCACCCAGACAGCCGGACGTCCCACAGCAGGTGACCAGCGAACAGTTCTATCTATCAGCGTCAAGGTGTCTGCAAGCAGAGAATAGTGTTGCTCCTAGCCGCAGGGCCTGGGAGGACGTAAACTAATGACTATTTTGACGTGAACTAATGATTTTTAGATCAGCTGATTTATAAGAACCACATGGCTCGTTGTCAAGCGAATCACTGCCAACGGACATAAAATCACAAATTGTGCCCGCCAACCAAAACTTTTGCAGTCACGTGACCGGAAGCACGTTTGCCAACGCCACCAGAAGAAATCCAGTTTTTGGACAGACTTGGTCGAGACTCTCATCTAGAGAGCACCTATCGTCTACGTTGTCCTGGAGCGACCGACTTGATCCTGACTTATTTTTCAGAGCAGCCCGCTCGAAGCTTCTCGTCAACGAATACTTCACCCTGAAGTATAGCTATCTCAGAGAATCCTGCTCTACAGGCTTCTGTTAGTTCGTTACTTCATCAAAAAATCATCTTCATATTTCAGAGCAGCCCGCTCTATAATCTTCCCGTGATTTAGAACTTTCTTTACGAAGTTATTCTATTTTCAGAGCTGTACGCTCTAGAGGCTGTGTACCGACCTTCTAGTTCCGCTGTGACTGTACGTGTATCTTATCATCGAAATTATTTGGTTATTACGAAGGCCAGTTCCCTATGTCTAGAGGTAGATCAAAATTGTACATAGTGTAAAAAGTTTCGAACTAAAATTTAATAAAACTGTAATTTAATGTAGTAGACTGACACTGGACATTTTTAGCTACCCGGAGTCTGAAGTTATCACAATATATATACATATATATATATATATATATATATATATATATATATATATATATATATATATATATATATATATATATATATATATATATATATATACAATCAAACCTCGATATCTCGAACTTGAAAGGAGAGACAAAAAAATTCGAAATATCAAAAATCACATGTTATCGATAGCAGAACAGAGAAAAAAGTTTTTTTTCATACCTTTTTAAAAATCAATCTATTTTTTTATTTTAATAAACACTATTTACAAAATTATTAGAAAAAAGATTCTATTGTTGTTTGCTTCAGAGAAGAGTATGAAATTTTATCTATTACACTTTCTAAGTGGACAATGGCTTGTTTCCTTTGACATATTTGGCTGACTTTCAACATATCTCCTCAAAGTGTCCACTGCAAATAGTTGTTCTTTTTTTGTCACATTTGGTGGCGAATTGCGAATTTCTTTCTCATCCTCTTCTGATATACACAAGAAGCTTTCGTGTGACTGATGATGTCATTGTCCTCTCACTGACCATACCGTATATATATATATATATATGTATATCTATATATATATATATATATATATATATATATATATATATATATATATATATATATATATATATATATATATATATATATATATTAGCATATGTTACAGTGAAAACCCGAATTCTAGGGATAACGCGTTCTAAGTGGGAGCGCTAGGGAAAACCCGTTTTTCCTAGTTAATGCCGGTTTTGTCCAGTTAGAGCCGCTTGAATTTGGATTTGTTGTTTGTGAAATTTTCAAAGCAAGTGCAGTCGTTTAGTTTTTTTCTTGCAGGAACGTCCTTGTGCTGTTTGATTTATTTAAAATGGGTAAAAAAAATGTTAATGATTTTTGCGCTAAAAATTGGAAAAATAGATTTCTTGAACAATTACCGTTATTAAATAAAAAAACAAAATAACTTTAATTTTATTACAAGGGATGAATACAACACTCTTTTATCAGGGTTGAAGAAGCCAAATCTGCCGTTAGCAAGACTTCTATTCAATACCGCATATTAAAAAGGTTTGACATTCTTGAAATCATTGGAATAAAAAAGTTGGTTTCTTCAAATTAGCCTATAAAATATTATTTACCAGTTGAAGAAATTTTCGATGTTATCGAAAGTGCGCATGTGGCCATAGGGCATGTTGGTAGAGACAGACTCAAAATTGAAACTTCAAGAAAATATGCTAACATAGCTGAGATGATACAAATTTTTTTATCAATGTGTGAAACATGTCCACAAAAAAATAAAAAAATATATATAAAAAGGAAAATTTTCGTTTCTAAACCTATTATTCAATCAGAAATGAACAGTCGCTTTCAAGTGGATTTGATTGACATGTAATGTCAGGCAGATAGTGAATTTAGGTTTATTATGGTTTACCAGGACCATTTAACAAAGTTTGTGTTACTGTGAGCACTTCAGAGCAAAACAGCGGAAGAGGTTGCTTTGCAACTACTTGATATCTTTTTGACATTTGGGGCTCCTTGTATATTACATTCTGATAACGGAAGAGAGTTTGCAAATTCCGTTTTAGAGCAGTTATCTACGTATTGGCCAGAACTGAAGGTTGTTCATGGAAAGCCTCGTCACAGCCAGTCGCAGGGTTCGGTTGAGAGGGCCAACCAAGAAGTAAAAAATATGTTGGCTCATGGATGAAAGATAATCAACTACAAAGTGGTCCAGGGGTCTTCGTTTTGTCCAATCCATGAAAAACAGAGCATTACATTCAGGAATTAAACAATCACCATACAAAGCTATGTTTGGGATTGAACCAAGAGTTTGATTGACAACCTAAACCTTGCCATCCGATATTATGAAAAATATCCAAAACGAGGATGAACTTCAGAAAATTTTCGAGGACATGAATGCAGAAGAGGAAGAAACTGAACAAGTACAATCAGGGGAGTATATGCATCCTAGTAAGTCGACTAACATTTTTCTAATTAGAAAGGAAGCCAAAGAAAATTTAATAAAACAAGCCAAACGAATGAAAAAGATCTCCGATGCCACACATCCTGAGGTTGATATTGGAGGTAATGTTATTGTTCCCATTCCAAATGTTGATAGAGCAAATGCGGACTTGCAAAATCTCATCGGTGTAGTGCTTGAAAAAAATAAAGATGGCCTGTAGAAAATTGGTACGAAAGATGGAGTTCTGAACAAACTGTATTCGAGGTAAGAAATGATATTTAAACTTAATTAGTTCAGTATTTATTAAATAAGTATATGGTTACTATTTATATTAACTTTAAATTCTATAAGTATTTATACAGTAGACTGCAGTTAATCAGGGGCAGATCCAGTACAAGTCGTTAGGGAGGGGGGCGATAAGGTCGTATCCGGGGAATTTATTTTTTCGGGAGGGGGGTGGAAGAGCAAAAAAAAAAAAAAAAAGGTTGAATGAGTTTGAAAAACTGATTTTCTCAAATTACAATAGAATAGATAGTATTTTGGCATAATACCTCTAGCTCACTAGCTGTAAGGGGGGGGGGGGTGATTGCAGCTAATTGTTCACAGAAATTTAGCAGTATTCCATTAAATATTATATGTAGTAACTATTAGGTGTATGTTATAAATAAGCATTAAATTTAGGTATTACATTAATTTTCTAATGTTCATAAATTAAACAGTAGACTTCAAACCAAGATTGAAAATGTGTAACTTTTGTACAAAAAAGTTTATCATATTCACTGATTTTCAGATCTGAATTAGATGTATCGCCGCAGATTTTCTTGACTCAAGAGGGAGTACCGGATAAGGAAATTTCACTGAGAATAGCAGCAAGAAAAGGAGCTACAGGAACTTGACAAGGGTTCGTCCGCTGTTTTTGTAAAAAAGATCGTTCTTGAAAGAGATTTTTCTGTATGAAAAATGGTTCTCTTTGCAATTCTATGTGTTAGAGTAGTTTGCCTTGTCGAAATAAGAAATTCGTATTAACGGTACTGTGTTAAACAATATCCAAATAAAGTATTTTTTTCTTCAATGATAGGTTCTTTCCTCAAACACTGTTTTACTAAGTACAGTTTGATTTAAATTAGAACTTGTTATATAACATATTGTTGAAATAATACAATAATTTTGGATAGATACAAATAATATTGTCTAACAAATCAGTCAAAACCCGAATAAAATGGGTTTTCCCTAGCGCTGTTAGTTAGAACTCGTTTTCCCTAGTTAATTCGGGTTATGACTGTAACATATATATATATATATATATATATATATATATATATATATATATATATATATATATATATAATATATATATATATATATATATATATATATATATATATATATATATATATATATATATATACATATATACATATATATATATATATATATATATATATACATATATATATATATATATATACATATATATATATATACATATATACATATATATATATATATATATATATATATATATATATATATATATATATATATATATATATATATATATATATATATATATATATATATATATATATATATATATATATATATATATATATATATATATATATATATATATATATATATATATATATATAAATCTGCGAAGTGGGAGCCATCTTGTGTAGGTATTATGTGTGAGTTATTTAATCATATAAATTATACATGTGTAAATTTCTTCTTATAAATTATACAATTTAAGTGTAATTATCTACGATTAAAATGCTTAAAATTCCTTGCGTTACTCACCGCTCCAACAGTTCTGTCTCCCAGCTGTCTTATCCTGCAGTGCAGATAAGCAGTTTTTCCCAACTGGGCGGTGACGTTGCGCTCTGTACTGTTATCGAAGTACGGTCTGTAGTGTGGATCATCCCAGTATGAGTTGGGTCTTGAGGGAGGTTCCACTTTTGAACCTCCAAAACTCCTCTCGGTGCGTGTTAGTAAGTGTTCAGCGTTGCTGTCAGAACCTGAAATAAAAATGTTCATCATGAGTGCACAGTTTAATAGGAGTTTACTTGAAATGGTTCTAATAAAAGCCCAGCTGAGACTGGCTCATTTAATCGTGCCATATGTTATTCATTTAATGTTAATTGTACCATCGCAATAAATACATGCTAGTGTAAATATTTCTGCCTTTTGCAAATTTATCTTCCGGGACCGTGGTAGCCTAGTGTTAGAGCGTTTAGCTTGGGACATGGGATGCTGTGCTCGAATCTGGACGATTCCCTTGTGTCTATTCTGGATATGGACACATTTAATCCGTAGATTTGAAATCCCTTCTATGATGTGAAGGAGGGTTAGGGAAGGTACGATCTCCCAGATTTCGGTATGCAGGACTAGAGGTACGCAGTCAAAATTGAGGTGGCAGGAGGGACTGGTGTTAGTTCACCTGTGCGGTCCCCCCCCCCCCCTGAAAACAATCAGCAATTCTCGTGGATTCATTGCGAATATCTGAATGGACAAGTGCCTCGCATTGTCAAGAAACATAAATTCCTCTTACTAGCTGCGAGAGTTGCATATCTGTTTTCCACGTCAATTGCAGAAAATTTCTGATCGGTAATTTAGATGGATGGGAATTGTAGATATGATAAACACTCACATTTTTACAATGTATCAAGAAACAATATTACTTAAAAATGCGTTTACTTTCTAATAGATGTACATGGATATTGCCTTTAAATAAATATTTGTTGAAAATTTTTTATTTAAAATCGAAAAATATTTGTTGCTATTGTAAAGATGAAGCAAATCTATTAAGTATCACAAAACATAAAAAATGCTAGAACTATCATTGATATGTAATTAAATAATTGTTCATCAATAACAAGTCACAAATTATTACATTAAATGTATTTCTATCAAAATCGCACATATAAATAAGTTTTGAAATAAGGATTAAAGAGAAAAACTATTTTATTTTCAATGAAAAGACAAATCAAAATTTCTAACATAATCATTATCCAGTTCAAAATAAAAATACTCTCTTAAAAACAATTTATTCTAAAAATAATATTAGAATTTTAAAGCAAAAATATATGATTTTATCGATTTTGAAAGCTAACGTGGTAAACATGGTAAGGAATTTTAGTTACTGTGAAACAACGGTTAAATTTCACAAAATAAAAAAAGTCTTTTTTCCTGCTAAATTTGCTGGAAACATGACGGAAGCAAAGAAAATTAAACCATCATATTTTTATCTGGATTTTATAGAATGAATTAGAATGTCAAGAATTTTATACAAATAACAAGGAGAAATTCCCCTACCTAAATTTGTATACGTGTTATTAAATTTTTATACGAATAATTATTAATGTATTGCTACTAACAATATGAGATTTTATTCTTTTGAAACTAAACAGTGCGTTATAAATATTAATAGAACTGTTCTCAAATAAAACTAACTTGATTATTATTTATTAGAAGTGACGGATTTTGAAAAATTAGATTGTAAATATTTAATTGAAATTACAATCAGTTTAATGGGAATGAATACTGAAAAGAATAATGAATAAAGTTTTAGCATACTCATTTGTGTCACAATAAGAGCTCAGTTATTTAAGATCATACCAATTTTCTGTCTTGGATGCATTATACATTAAATTTTATTGGTGCAAAGTCTTAGCGTCTGAAAAGGGAAAAGTTTGCATTTAAAATGGTACGTAATTGCGGTGTTGAATAAAACCGATAATTTAGTAGCAAGTAATGAGACGTGATATCTTAGGCTCCACGTAAATAAGGTTATACGTATAAGAAAGTAGCTAAAAGGGTCCCGTTTTACTTACATTTTATTATAATTATTCCTTGGCTATTACCTCAAAGTTGAGGGGGCGCACGAGAGTTTTAAAGGAAATTTTGCAATGTTATTGAAACTATTTACAATCTGTAATAAAAAATGTGAATTGTTTTAATTATGAATGAACACACGCACACACACACACACACACACACACACACACACACACACACACACACATATAAATATATATATATATATATATATATATATATATATATATATTCCATTGAAGTATTAATTTTAAGAATTTACATTTAATCTGAAAGTACATAGATAATAAATTTGTTGTACAATTTGACTCGTCCATTTGATTAATTCTCGAAACTACATTTGATTATGTTTAATAGAAAATTAGCTCGTCAGGCTCAAGTTAAATTAAAAATATGTATATTTACTTACAATATATTACACTTTATACCAAAACTATTGTTTAAAACTGATTTGTCATGAATAAATTTCAGCTGTAAGTATAAATTAAAATAATTTACTGTTTTCCTTAGAAATGAAAAGCATATTTAATTTTGAACAGCGATATTCAATATCTATGCAATTTATACTTCAGAAATGATTCTATGTTTCCAGGTCTGATAATTTTTTAAGAATACAGATTTGAGGATATGTTATGTATAGAACAATATTATAAATAACACATCTACCCATCACTAATTAAATGTGTTTCACATTTTCTTATCATTTCAATTATATTTTGGTAATTTATAATTTATTTTCTGTCTCAATTTTATCTGAAGAATAAACAATGAACATTTAGAAAGACTTTGATATGTAAATATTTTTCTCTTTCAAACAAATGTAAATCCTATTTTAATTAAATAATATTTTGTTATTTCATTAGGATTAAAGTTCAATTAATTGCAAACCAGATAAATAAAATATTTTACGAGAAAATCTTTCATATAAGCCATTCCATTGTTTCATTCTTAGCATTTATGAACTTCTATGATACCCGATATCCAATGAAGCACAATTATTCATAGATTGTGAAGAAGTAAAGCTTATTTGAATATTACACCTTAATGTAGGTTCCTTTCGGGAAAAATAAAGAAAATGCATTAATTTAAAAACATTAATATCTTCGTGTTGTTTATTATTCAAGAAGAACCGGATTAAATTCAGTTTTTTATATTATAAATTAACTATTCACTCTTCATAGAATAGAGTGTAGGACAAAATTTATTGCTGATTAACTACTTTTCGTTTCTTTTCCCATCTGATTAGAGCCATATTATCAATTTAGCTATGTTTATCTAAAAGTGAAATAGATTTGTTTTGAACGGAAGATTCCAGTATCAACAAACAGATGACACCAATGAAATTTGAACAGAATGAGAATATATCGTCTATATTTAATCATGACTATATGAAGATAGATTATTTCAGACAAGATATTCTATATTTTGCCTGAAATATAAGTTTGTTTTGTTTGTTTTTACTAATGTCAAATTCAGTCTCTTTTGTGGAATTTGTCATATTTTTCTGAAGCGAACAGAAAAGAAAAAATCGGAGTATAAACGGAGAATAATGTTATGAATGAATAAGCTTTTAAATAAAATAATTTCAATACTGAATACGATCTTTCAATTTGCATTACATATAACTAAAGGAAAATTAATGTTAGCGCTAATTACATCAACAATTGATAACAAAAATAATTAATTGAATTCCTAGCCTGCAGAAAGGACTTTTAAACAAATTTTAGCATTTTAAGATATGAGAAGTATGCGGATGAAACTTTAAAAGTATTTCAGGTGCCTATAATAGTCTAAGAGATTTCCTTTCCTGTCTGAGGTAGAAAAATGCTAAAAGCACAAACAAGTTAAAAATAAAGTTGAAAAATTCAAAAACGCTTTCACCGTCTTTGAGTAATTAGGACCTTAAATTCTCTCAGAACATTAGTTAGAAACTAGAACGTTATGCATTGATTTTAAGGTATTAGGAAATTTTATGTTAAATTAGGTGAAAAACCTAAAATTACGGGATAATGTAATATTTAATGTAAGTTATTAACAGCAGGTGCTGATGATTTAATTAATTTCAGACTTAATCTATCAAACGGAACAGGCCCAAAATGGATACTTTATAACAGACTATAAAAATATTTCTGGCAGCGCACTTTATAGTAGACACAAATCGCATTAAGATTCTTATACACTGATGTAAGATATTTCAAATAAATGCCCTGGTATTTTAGATATTTTAAAAATTTTCTAGATCATAAGACCTGAAAAAAAAATAGTTGCACTGTTGAACAGCGAATGCAACAGAATATAACTAGATAGAAGACCCTTCTACGATCTCCTTTTGCGTTTACGGGTCTTAACCACCAACCACCTCGCCACCATGCACCACCTTTTTAAATTTCTGTGTCTTGTACTCCTTCAATTAAGTTTAACAAAACATATTTCCCGTGAGTTGTCCATATACATTAAAAATTCTCTAGCAGGCCACCCGTGTTCGCCGGCCACCCCACTAAACAGACCGATATTGTTCAGAACTGATTCAAGACTCCATAGAGCTAATGCTGTGGAAAAAAAAACCTCTTTTCTCTGGATACACTTCAAAACGGCCACTTTTTACTTAAACATTACTGGCCGCCATAGGGGAAGTTTCCCTCTATATGTCAATCAGTGCGGTTAAACCAGACAGAAAATAAACCTGTTTAAGGGGGTCCAGGGCACATTTTGAAAAAAAATTTATTTATTGAGTTAAAATTTTGAATTTTTTTCTGATGGTTAACCATATAATTTGTAAAAAAAATCACACCATAAAACTTCTCAAAAAGTTTTTAAAAAATTTTAAAATTTAAAAGTTTTAATAAAAGTGGAGTAATTTAAAATCGTTATAACTCGAAATATTATTTGTCGAATTTCAAAATTTTTTCATTTAATTAAACAGAAATATATAAATTTTAATTTTGATTCACCATTTTTTAAAATATTAATTTTTTAAAAATTAAATATTTTTAGATTAAAAATTACGAAAAAAATTATGTAACTTATTTTTAAAAAATCATATTTTCCAAAGTAAATATTTTTTTCAAATTTGCTGAATCAAAATTAAAGTAAAATAGTTGAAAAAGACATGTTACAAGTTTCAATCATTTATCTTTAACGGTTCTTGACTTATAACAATTTAAAGACGAGAAATGGGGAAAAAACCCATCATGCAGAAAAACGCACTTACAGGTTTAAATAACTATTGGCTACTATCAGAATGTTGAAAAAAAAAATAATAATTTCTCTTGTTCGAATTAAGATAGAAACATGATTTAATCGTCATTTTAAGCGCAAAAGAACACAAAAATTTCAAATGCAATAAAAGTTTTTTCGAAAATTTGAACAATTTTGTGCCCTGGACCCCCTTAATACGGGAATTGTTCGGAATTTGATTTTCGGGGATATGACAACAGAAAAATAATTGTCCTTAGGCTACCAAAATGGTACCCGATATAGCGAATGGTTCCAAATTCCCGGAGGAAACCAGTACGTAGCGCGTAGGGATTCGGTACTGACGGCACTTGGTTCGAGTCCCGACAAATGTCACCGAATGCTAAAGGGGCTTGTATAAGCATGTTAAATCTGTAGTATGGGAACGAACTACATTAATATTAAGATTATGTCTAACATGTTTATTTATGTTGTTGAGGGCAGTGTTACTCAACTTATGATTTGCAGCATAAGGGACTAGTGCTTACTTTAACTGTATGCGTTACTACTGAATTGTTGTAAGAATTATATGAAATGTTAATGAGATGTACTGTATACAAAATAGAAATCGTAGGAAGTATAATCAATCATTGTTAGAAACGCAAACATATATAATTGTAAGATAATTATTATTAATAAGTTGATAAGTATTATTTAATGTTATTAGAAATGTTAGGAATATGTATAATTGATGATAATAAGATTTATATGAAGAATTGTTGTGATTATAATGTAAATAGCTCAGATATTGTAAATAGTACTATAAATCGATTGGAGGTATAAATGCAAGTATATTTGTTAGATGTTTAAAAGTATAGAATTGATAAGTATGACTGTATAATTGATGATGGTAAGATTTATATAAAATGATGTGATGATTATAATGTACATGAATTAGAAATCGTAAATAAGTGATATTGATTGTTATGGAAAATATATGCAAGTATATCTGTAAGATAGTTACTAATAATGAATTGTTAAGTATAAGTTGATTTTATCAGAAATTTCAAGAATACTAATGATAGATAATTTGAAATAGTTAGCCTCCAAGAATTTTAGGAGTGGAAATTGTAATACATACTGTTAATAATAAAGTAAGGAGGTGTGTCAATGGATCAAGGTATAGAGATAGTAAATTATGGGTTTCGTCAAGAAATTTTTTTTGGACCGTTGTGCCTTGCAGGACCCGCAATGTGATGAGTGGGATTGTCCTCGAGGGACCGCTCTGCAGGTAGACAAGGACGTATCATCAATTGGTGAGGGCGGTGTAATTTAGAGATTGTAGTACCAGAAGTCCCTTATCAATGTTATTTACAAGTCCCCCCCCCCATAGATGTCTTCCCTGGGGGTTCACAGTCCAAATTCAGGTGGAACCAGAGAGTGATGTTGGTTCACCTATACCGTTCTCCTATTGCAAACCACCAAAAATTTCGTGGCGTGAAATGGCAGAATGTCGAAAGACAGTAGTACTTGTAAAATTGGAAAATAAAGTCTACTGAAACACCAAGCTCGCCGTATTTGAATACTGGAGAAATATTATGAGTATTACGTGGTATCTTACTTACACGTTTTCTTCAGGAACACTCTGTCTTACAAACTAACCCGAACAGTCGAGAGATGAATATCCTGATCAATATTTCACCATATTCACAGGATCCCTATTTTACTGTCAAACTACCAGAGGTGTACCGGTCCTCTGCTTGCATACTGCTGGGTGGAACGAGACATTTAAAATTTTGTTCGGAATTACTTATGAAGTACTTGGGGAAATAATAGACTAATGTGTCAAATACCTTGATTTATGAAAACGGAACCATTGAAATCGTAATATTCAATAAATATTTAAAACCACTGTCTTTATTATTGAGGTTTAGTGCATTTTACGGTAAGATTAACTGTGCATGTGTTGTGGCGAATTTTGTGTATTGTAGAAAGAGTTGTAAATGTCTTGCACTCTTTCTCCTCGCGACCGGTCTGGAACATCTGCTGCCGTCTGGGTTGGTTCAGGTCATCATTAATTTTTCTTGACGGACTCCATTGGTATGTTAAGGTTTAGGGGGCTGGCTACTACCTTGGCGGGATCATCACTTCCGATCATTATGTCTCAGTCACTAGGGGTATGGGTGTTGGCCCACTTTTCTTGGCAAGCTTCCTTTTGTTGGCGGTTTTCTGGAGGTACACATTTTCTAGCAATCCCTACTTTATGAGGGCTGACTGTAGCCGAATTAGTTAGAGTTGTTTGTATTAGTTAGAGTTGTTTCTCTTAGATGCCCATTTTCTGACAGACTAAGGGGACTTTGTCCACTGCATTATTTGTGCAAATAAAGATACTGGAATTTGACTTCAACGTAGTTTATTCGTGGCTCCGGAAACCTGTTTGTCCGGAGGGATTGATTTCCCTTCCCACTTACTAGACAATACAACATCCGACGAAGAGTAGAGGAATGTCGCTGTAACACATGCAAGGAGGACCACATGGTGACGATCATAAAATGAAATTAAATACTTCATAAATTATTACACCATTTAACCAAAAATCTCGTCCTTTATGATCAGATATTGTAGCGGCTCTCCCGAACAGAGATGCGTAAAAGTTGTTAAATAGATTTTGATTTTAACAGTAGGGCATTTTAAATAAACCTTTTATTTTAGATAATC
The DNA here is from genome assembly GCA_907164885.2 of Dolomedes plantarius. Taxonomy (NCBI): domain Eukaryota; kingdom Metazoa; phylum Arthropoda; class Arachnida; order Araneae; family Dolomedidae; genus Dolomedes; species Dolomedes plantarius. The sequence continues at coordinate 35,016,941 of OU015492.1, read as the reverse complement.
TCGGTTTTCTTGTTATTTGTGTTGTACTGATATAAATTTTAAAGTCGAAGATTTTGGGATATAAAACACGTGTTCTTTGGGCAAGTCTATTGAGCAACAATATCACATCTATTTTTTGCACGATATTTTCAAAGATTGTTTAGTTATTATTTATAAAATAGAATTATATACGAAAATGGAAAGACTTTTTTCAAGTAATAAATGCTGGGGAATAATTGGGCTGGAGCTAAAATTGTTTATTTAACCAAAGTCATATTCAAAATGCTAAATAAAACATGTACTTTTAAATTGTATGGTAATTGTTTTCTAAAGAACCCTTTTTTTGTCTCTATGTATTACTACACTGGACAAATGCAATTATTCCTCCTTCACTTTAAAAAAAAAAATATAATTTTTAACCAGATAGCACATATTATTGATTATCACTATATATTTTTAAAAACAATATTGATTATCTCTAAACTTTTTATAGACTACTTTATTTTTTTTCCCTGTCTTTATTGACCTTTTAAGATAATTTTAAATTACGCAGTGCTTTCCAAATAGGATTAAAATTAAAAAAACGGCTGTGCAGAATTGGTTTTCTTCTGGTCTTGCTCAAAGGAAACTGTTTTATATCCCAAAATCTTCGACTTTAAACTAATATCAATATTATAAAAATAACAAGAAAACCAAGAGCATCTAAAATAAAACTGATTAATCGTGTTAACTATTGTTAACTGATTTTTCATGTTAAGTGTGCTGTGAGCACAATTGTTTCAGTTTCAGTTTGTTACGTGCATTTAAATGGATCTGATGTCATCCAATACGTTGATTCAATGAAACTGCTGAGTGTTGAAATTATAAATGATATATATATATAAATATCACACAAATCACGAAGAACTAAATCGAGATAGAGTGAGGGGAAGTTAATTAGTTATTTGTCCTAAAATTAACTGCACATGAAATATTATGCTGTAAAATTTCAAATCGAACTTTTAGTTTTATTAACATATCCATTATCTATTATACAAGGTTACAATATCAAACAAAATATCATCCTACGTAATACAAATATAGGTAACCACATGTCCTAAAAGAATGGTGGACGAGTAAAATCAAAATGCTCAAGTAGAGGGTGCTAAATTTTGAGATTGTAATTCAACAACATTTTCACATAAAAAATCGGTTTCCTTTCATCTACAAAATTAGGTTATAAACACAGTTCTTAAAATTATAAAATATTACAGCTTAATGAAAGTAAATCTGTCTTTTATAAAATACTTTCATGCAATCTTTTAAACATTATCTGGTTCATTACTTTTGTTATGTACGAATAAAAACTAAACGCATTCTTTAAAAAATATATAATTTTATCCTTGAAAAATTCTTTAATACTTTTATAGCGGATATTAAAAATATACTTTTTAGAAGGAAAATTTCCTCCAAGTTGAAATAATTAGAGCGAAATAAGATTTCAGGAACATGATTATCACAACAAATAACCCGTGGGTAAGTCAAATCAGTTTGATGAAATCTCTCTAAATTCCCTTTTTGTATGCAACAGATATTTCAAATGCTAAATATTATGAAGCATGCAGCATTTTCAATTAAAACTCTTTCTAAATATTTAATTTTCCTAAACTAAATAGAGATATATTCAAAACTCCTCCTTTCATTCCATTTCGAAAGATATAACTTCCCTTTCAGAGTTGGAATTCGAGATAATGCATGTTTGCAGTTCCTTTTATTCTCAAAAACATTCCAAATAAACGAAGAATCCGACTGCCGGTGATATAAAAATGGATAATTCATCACTTTTTGAGCAAAGCATATATCATTATTACAGCGAAATTTCGCAATTGTATAATGGATATTTATGCGCAAAATAATACGAAAAGTTTGTAAACAAGAGAGAAAACAAAAGTTTAACACAGAATTTCTGTTTTGAAACGGTTTCAAGGAAATGATTTATGTTCTAGACTAACGCCAAAACGTCTGTTATTAATATTCAGGATGAAATTTTTTTCCCATGATCAGCGCATTTAAATTTACAAAACTTGCTCAGTTCTTCCTGAATTTATAATGCTTATAAAATATTCACTGAAGGCGACTGGCTTCAGTGAACTGGCTTCACTGGCTTCTATACGAATGGAAAGCTAGAATATACAAAAAAATATTTTTTTGCAGCGTAGTTTCGATTTTTAGTCTTGTGGAGTCATAAAATATTTTGCGTATTAATATACACACCAGACACAAATATACTCATACATCCACGCATATACTGACACGCGCATGCAATAAATAGCTCCAATCTATAAATCTTTTAATTCACGCCTTTAAAAATGTCCACTTATTAAAAATTATTCTTACATTATTTCTCCTATATGCACAAAATGTAAATGGATTGAAAGGACGAAAAATTCACAGAATTATATATATATATATATTCACAGTAATATATATATATATATATATAATATATATATATATATATATATATATATATATATATATATATATATATATATATATATATATATATATATATATATATATATATATATATATATATATATATTACTGAGAAAATTATGAGGACAATGTATAGAAACCTTAACTACTGTTAAGTCATTTTAGAAGTTGTCAGGAATGATAACGCAGAAAGCATGGCTGTTGAACCCTGCAACAAATGCAAAAGGAGGCAACACCTGGCGACGACAATACGCTGACAGGACTGTAACATCAGCATTAATGACAGCACGTATGAAAACACTGTAACATCTGCATTAATGACAATTCTTATATATTTGAATTACATGAAGTAAAATGTATTACGAACGCACTATGGTGTCCGAAAGTATTTTAAAAATTCGCTGACAGGGTGATTTACGGTTGTTTACATTTCTTCCACAATTCTCATGGGATGCTTGCTACCTGTTGCAACACTATAATGGCGTTTGGTGTACATGGTAACAAATGTGCAACTAAACTGTTGCTGTTGAACGTGCTCCATGAGGTGAAATAAGATAAAGCATGTATAACAAAATGCTCCCAGAACAAGGATCAGGCCTAATTAATGGTGTTTATTTGTCTAGCTTACAAATTACAATAACCACTCCCTAAAAAAACCGGAAGAGCAATCCTAATTTGTATTCTGATTAGGAAATCATGTGTATGTAATACGTTATGTATCATTTGTTTTAGGATCTTGTAATCAGTTGTTCATATACATTTTGAAGAAACCTCTAACATTTTGGTAAAATTTGGGAGATATTTCACACATACGTTGCTGGGTAAATGCGAAGCCTTTCTGTATGGATGGCGCATAAAAGCTGATCATATTGCACATGATGGGAGTGGGTTAAGGCTGTTGTGTACTAAACCTACTGAATTCGCTCACCTCAATGCTAACCTATGGAGTAAATGTGTCCAATCATTGCCGATTTGGATTTAAAGTTTTTTTAGTTCTACTCCGCAATAGGGAAAGAAACTTTACACTTTGCGACATTTTTCATTTTTCGAAAAAATGCAAATAATATTTTTCAAATTATTCCGGAGAAAAATCTGGTGTTTTAAATGCTTATAAATTCCTTGGGTGGAAGAAATTTATAAAATTAATCATTAAGTTACAAGGTGCAGAAAAGTTCAGGCTATATCAAAATACCATTTTCATTGGATTATCAGCATTTATGTAGCTGTAAATAGTCGACACATTTTCTCGATAGGTCGCCCAACATTGGGGTGAGTGAATCCATTAGTGTTAGTATATAACATCCTTTAGTGTTAGTATACAACAGTGTTAGTATACAACATCCATTAGTGTTAGTATACAAATTATGACAGCACTGTAACATTAGCATTGATGGTAATTCTTATATATTTGAATTACATGAAGTAAAATGTATTATGAACGCATTATGGTGTCCGAAAGAATTCGAACGATTCGCTGACAGGATGATAACGCAAACTACAAACGCTTACAGCGTTTGTAGTTAGCATTGCAGATAAGACCTACATACAGTGGTACTATGCCGTTTTATATGTCTGCCGCAGGAAATTAGACAATTGACACCTTTTAGACTATAAAGAAAAGAGAGAATTTGTAGCAGTACGAGGATAAAATACACATTCAAAGTTAATAACCCCTTGCATATTTCAGTAAGGTATAAATATTGCCAATATTTTTTATCTGTTTTCCAGTTGTTTTCCATTTGTCTCAGCATATATAAATACCTATTCTTTATCTTTTTGCAACCATAAATTTCCGATCGAAAGGAAATGCAAATAAATGTATTTCCATTCCAGTAAAATGGGCCTTCATAGCTTGGTAATTTAAACTGGCCGTTCTTTTTCTTGCCTGTTTTTCCACAGGAATGAAATATTGTATTTCTTAGGTGGCTTTAAAACATGTTTTTTCGAATAGAGAAAACGCTTTTTTGATATAATGTAAAATATAAAACTTCAGACTAAAAAAAATTACAAACATCCCAGTCTTAGGGAAATAAACAGGAAAATCTCAAAGATTGATAATTTTTTTGATTCCCTGAATGGTAAGAATTCAGCCATTATGAAAAACATGTATTACAAGTTAAGGAAGTCCTAGCAAAAACAAACATGATTATTACAACGTATAATGTTGAACAATCACCACTTCAAAACTTTTTTAACAAAAAAAAATAGAGGTAACATGATTTTTGGCCGACATAAAGAAATAACTGATTGAAAGAAAATTTTTCCAGAACCTGAGCCAAAAAAGAAGTAAAAACTATTCAAAATTGCTTGTTATTTATGTGAACAGAAGTAAAAGTGTATTTGGCATACCATCACGGTAACCCAACACAAAAATGCTGAGGTAAAAGAAAAACGAGCGCAAAATGAGGAAAATCTATATTACTTTGGCTGTCGTCCGGTTATTTTTTTTTCCGCTGGAGCTAGACACGGCAAAGCTTTTGATGATTTTTCTTCTGCGAGAACTTTTTGAATTTAACTGCAAATTCCCATTTTTGTTCATTTCGTAAAATGTGAGTTTGAATATAGAATAGAATTTCAACTCTTGTTTTTGAGTTTTGTGTTTGCTCTTAAGCATTGAAGAAATTGCTTTCTCGTGTGTTTCTGTGTCAAATGCTTGTTTCCCTGCTTTGTTCGCAGAGCTCAACTAGAGACAATTGGGAATACTTAAACGATAAGAACAGATGTTCTTCTGGATAAAATAGGAATATACATAACAAATGAGAGAAAACAGACCGGCCTTATCTGATTTTTTTATGGTAAGTAGTTCTACTCAGCAGAAATAAAGTTTTTTTTTTTTTTTTTAGGATTCCATATTCAAGAAATATTATTTCCATAGAATTCCTGTATTTATAATAATCTAAATATTTCTTTTGTTTATCAGTTTTACGCAAATCCTAGCAATATTTTTAAGACTATATTGTTTTGTTCTTTATTTCATAGTTAGGATTTTGTTGCTGTGTTTGAAATATAGTAAAGTTTCGATTCCAGATATTGATCTTTCGACATATAGTTTAAGTAGATGTAGTATAAAATCATAAAAAAAGTAAAATTTTTGTAGTTATCTTGAGTAAAGAAGATACGAGCAAATAAATTAATAGCATGCAAGAAAGAAGAATCAGTGGAGTTCTAGGCCTGTTATAGGCAATTCGATATAATGTAAACATTTTAAATTTAAAAGGTTAGCAGCTAATATTGATCAAGGAAGAAAGGATTTTAAAAAGGATTAGAAGCTAATGATCCCTGGAGCTAGTTTTCGTTATTGTGAATGGTCACATTTTGTAAAAGTTAATTTTTCCCCGTTCCATAAATCCCATATGGGATCAAATCCCGACAAGAGCCGTTAAATACCTTCATGTCTAGGCAGGATATGGGCCCGTAAAATCCGTAGACCGGAGAGTTCTTCTCTGAGGTCAGTAGGTGGGGAAGGTACGAACCCCCCACACCCAAGATGCCACTCCTGGGGTGCCCTGACAAAATTGAGGTGGCACGTGGCAAAGTTGGACTCCGACCCTTTGTGGTGCCATTAGAAACAGGAGTCGCACCCCTCAGCCTTCAACCCTATATGGACCTAATCTAGAGTAAATTCCTACCAGGGAGCATTAGAAACAACAACAAAAACAACATAAATCCCATAAGAGAAGAAAATATTTTTCATATACTTGTTGATAATATCTACTTATTTCTTACGCTGTAAAAAAGATATGCTGCTCCAGAACAAGAAAGCTACTTGTTTCAGGGTGTAATGTATCTGGGTAGATAATTTACCAGTTTTGGGTATCCCACATCTGTATCAGAAGCATGTTTTCGTACCCTTCTATTTTTTTTTCTAATGCGGAGGCACTATTGTTACCGGACACTCGCTTGTTATTCAATGCAGTTTTGATGGCCATTTTATGAGAGCACCATATAGGCGGACCAGCATTACAGCAGCATTAGGACCCAGCATTATGAAGGGACGACACAAACGGAGGTATTTTAGTGGCGCTTCGCCGAGATTCGCTCCGAGCACCCCCAGCACCGAGGGCCAGCGCGCTGTACCACAGGGCCACCTCGGTCGTACCCTCCTATTAATACCTCTATTTTTGTAATATACCTAAAACAGTATTTTCTTTTTACAATGCATGAACAGCAGTCTGTGTAATAACAGTGCTTTGATTCGTGGAATTTATTCATGTTGCTTAAGTAGAAAAAGGGTAATGTCGATAATATTTCCAGACTCTTGGCAGGAAAGAGACTGTTCACTACTGGACCCAAAATATTATTATCAGTGGATTTAAACTGCCCATTACATAAGAACCCGAGAACAAGAAATTGAATACATTTCTGCTGCATAAAACTACTAATAATGCATATAAATACATATAAATTTTCAATAGCTTTAAAATAATTGCTTTAAGAGGGAAAAAAGATAAAATTTGTAAGCAAGCTAAATTTCAACCATTACCGTTTAAAAAAAAATTACTATATCCCATCTCTCATTGTATAATTTAAAAACATAAAATCCCAAAAATCACTACAGTCGGACTGAACAAAAATTAGTTTGCAATGAGGCTCTAAGCACTAATTTTAACAAGGCACAAGGATATTATCTTTATCGGCATATATTCGACCATATATTTTATGTAAATATAAACAAAATTAGAAGATATTCAACAGAAATAAAAGAACGTACCCCCAACAAGAAATGCTCCAGTAATTCAAATGACTGTTCTTATGTATCATGTCACCCAGTAGCATAAAATTATTATAGTAAGTAATTCACAGTTAGTTTTAACAAATTAAATATTATACATAAGAGAAAAGAAACGGTGAAATTAAGATCAACGTATTAAAAGAAAAAAAAAAGTCATTCGAGCAAAAGTAACTGTATGTAGCAAGGAACTCTAGCTGAACCTGTTGTCAACCATTCTTAAATTCCATACAGTGGTTAAAAATGTGACAAATATATAAACAAACAAAACAAGCAAACAATTATTTGTCAGTCATACATTTGGTCAGTCTTGCAATAAAAAGAAATTTTTTTTCAGTGTATGAGTTTTCATATTTGAATAGGAATTCTTCACTGATTCAGTCAAAAAATCATTGATTATAAATAATTTTACCAAAAATGATTAATCACTCAAAAATGAAGTAAATTTTGTAGGTTTTAATAACTTGGAATGATATCGCTTTAACAAACAACAATGTATGTTCAGGTCGAACCGACACTGAATTATATCCCTTCTGCAAACGTATTTGATTTGGAAAGGAGCAATAGAGTAAAAAAAAAGTTTATTATATTAAACGATCATAAAAAGCATGATATTATTTCATATATATTTTCTTTTTATAAGGTGATTGTAGTCATTTCTATCGATTAGTGTCCCTAAACATTTACATTATATTAAAATAAATATAACATTTCGTTGCAAATTAAATTTATAGTGCGTCGTCTGACGGATATATATATATATATATATATATATATATATATATATATATATATATATATATATATATATATATATATATATATATATAACAGGTGGAAACTAATACGACTCCCCCACTTCAGGAATACAAATATACACATATAGACATAAATATTTCCGGATCCAAAATGTGTTTACACATAAACCCTTTAAACTATACAAGAACAAAATTATATTCTGTTTTAAAGTGAGACATTTCCTCCATCATTAAATGCATGATACCATACTTCTAAAAACTTTTACAGTCATTATTTTTATAAAATTACATATTTACTATTTCCTAGAAGTATACCCCCCAAAAAAATGAATGATGTGATAGTCTGACATTTAACACCAGATACTGTTAGATCTGCTCTTCCTAAATGTCAGAACTGCAGATGAGAAAAAAGAATCGAAATTTTATTCTGAGCGAAATAAACTACTGCCGTACATGTACTTTTACTTAAAAAAAAGAAAAAAAAATGAAGGGAAGAAAACGAAATGAACAGCAAGTTTTTCAGATAAACAAGACATAGTATCGGTTTCCAATAAAGACGATTTCTCATACAAAACATTATTTCTCTTTTTTTCTGTTTTTTTTACTTACCTGTTTTCCCCCCTCTTGTTGCTTGGAAGCATTTTATTTTCTATTCTTCTCCCGTACACACTGTTATTTAATATTGCATGCCAATATTGTGCGCAGTTTTTCGTGGCATGGTTGTATTGTTGTGAAGATCCTAGAAATGTTCCTTGGGCTTTGAAATTACATAACATGAAAATATTTTATTCACATTGAAAATATATTGTTTCTATCTATCGTATAAAAACCACTTTTAAAGCGTGAGGAGCAGTTAAATTAAAAATATAAATTTAATTCATGTTGTAAGGGTTTTTTTTGCTTCTATAAATAGCAATTTTCTGTATTCATTCACGAACGATTTCGTAGTCATGGTTGTATTGTAATGAATCTAAAAATATTTATACGGCTTTTAAGTGTTATAACATGAAAATATTTTTATTCACATTGAAAATGTAATTGTTTCTAGCTGTCGTATATAACACTTTTAAAGCCTAAAAAACAGTAAAATAAAACATATTAATTTCATTCCTGTTGTAAGAGCTTTTCTTTTTTTGCTACTATAAATAGCAATTTCCCATAGTCATCCACGAACAATTTCGTAGTCATGGCTGTATTATAAGAATCTAAAATAAATTTAATTTATGTTGTAAGGGTTTTTATTTCTTTTTGCTACTATAAATGGCAATTTTCCGTAGTCAACAACGAACAATTTGGTAGTCATGTTTGAATTGTAAAGAATCTAAAAATATTTATAGGGCTTTGAAATTTCAGAACACGGAAAAGTATGATTTACAAAGACGATATATTGTTTCTAGCTGTCGTATAAACTGTTTTAAAAGTCTGAGAAGCAGTGAAATTAAATTTTTTAAATTTCACTGCTTAATTAAATTTATGCTGTAAGATTTTAATTTCACTGCTTAATTAAATTCATGTTGTAAGGGCTTTGTTTGCTACTATAATTAACAATTTTACGTAGTCATTCAAGTACAATTTTGTAGTCTTGGCTGAATTGTAAAAGAATCTAAAAAATATTTATAGGGCTTTGAAATTGCAGAACATAGAAATGCCTGATTTACAAAGAAGATATATCGTTTCTAGCTGTCGTATAAACCACTTTTAAAGCGTGGGAAACTATTAAATAGAAAAATACTTATTTAATTCATGTTGTAAGGATTTTTTCCGCTATTATAAGTCGTAAGTCCGTATTTCCGTAGTCATCCACGAACAATTCCGTAGTCATGGTTGTATTGTAAAGAACCGAAAAATATTCATTGGGCTTTCAAATTACATAACATGAAAATATCTTATTTACATTGAAGATATATTATTTATATTGTTTGTATAAACCAATTTTAAAGTAGGGGAAATAATTAAATAAAAATTATTTGTGTGATTCATGCTGTAAGAATTTTTCTTTTTGCTACTATAAGTAGTAAATTTCCGTAGTCATCCACAAACAATTTCGTAGTCATGATTGTATTGTATAGAACTGAAAAATATTCCCTGGCTTTGAAACTGAGGAACATGGAAATGGCTGATTTACAAAGAAGATATATTGTTTCTAGCTGTCGTATAAACACCTTTTGAAGCCTGGGGAACAAATAAATGAAATATATTTATTTAATTAATGTTGTAAGGATGGTATTCGTTACTATAAGTAGTAAATTTCCATTCTCATAGTTGTATTGTAGAAAACCTAAAAACATTCATTGGACTTTGAAATTGCAGAATAGGAAAATGTCTTATTAACATTGAACATACATTGTTTTTAGTTTTCGTAAAAATGGCCGTGGCGGCCTTGTGGTACAGAGCGCTGATTTCGGTGCTGAGGGTGCTCAGATCGAATCCTGGCGAGGCGCCACTAAAATGCCTCCGTTTGTGTCGTCCTTTCATAGGGGGCAATGCTGGTCTGCCTATATGGCATCCCCATAATAAAATGGTCAGCAAAACTGCGGGGAATTATAGGCGAATGTCTTCGCGACAAGTGCCTCCGCATTGGAAAAAAATAAGTTTTCGTATAAGCCACTTTTAAAACCTAGGAAACAATTTTTTTTATGTATGTTGTAAGAATTATTTTTGCTACTATAAGTAGTAAATTTCCGTTGTCTAGCACTAATATTTTTTACTGACAAATACAAATTTGGCGTAAAGTAGAGAGATAAGCTGTTTTATTTGTTAGATACTTCAACGACTGCTAAAAATTAACCCCAGTAGCTGTTTTTCTAGTCAGTAATTTTCTTTAAGGAGAACGTATGTGCTTCAGAGATTTGCAGATCAGTGGGTGTGTGCGAGTCATATTTTATAATGAATAAAATTAGTTGAAGTGGGAGGAAAACGCCAAAATAAACATATTCACTAACTTTAGATGTTCTTTATTTTTATCGATTTAATTTTATATGTAGTTTACTTACAGTTCCGAAAATAGTTTATAACATATGTGCTAATGTAATTTTATAATATGTTTTGTTTCTGATCCATCCTAACCTTGCGTGGGATATCTCTTAACTCCAACTGACAGTTAACAGATTATTGTTATTACTCGGTGATGAAAATAAATCTTCTTATCGTAAATCCTTTTAAAGCGCCTGAAAATGATTTGAAGAGGATGAGTATTATCTGACTGAAAGAAAATACCGTTATCCTGCATCAATGAAATCAGCTTTTAACATTCATTAATTAACCACTAGTAAACAATGGATAATTTATTCTCGAAACTTGAAGGAAGTAAGTACATTGTCATCTCAGATATATCTTCAATAGTTATACTTTAATTAATATTCGTATACTACTTTATCCTTTTTCCTCTGAATTTCCCCCATAAAAAATGGTTACATTTTCTCATCATCTGCATTTCACTGGACTTTTTCATCATTCTTTATTTGTCCCTTTCATCATGTCTTTACCTCTGGGCACAAACGGCTACACGTTCGTAAACTTCATGTCCATTCCTCTATTGAGCTAAGTAGTACGTGGTATTGAAAAGTCACTCTTTAGCTCGGGGAAAAGGAGGAAATTTTAAAACTTTTCCCATCAGAGAGTAAATTAAACTTCTGAATGATCTCGTCAGCTGAATGGACACTTTTTGACACTCCAAGGCGCCTATAGCTTGACGTTGGCTTCACTTTAGTTCTCCCGGTCTGGCGAGGAGCCACATCTGTTGGCTCGAAATAAGCTGCCCATCCTGTAAATTTTCAAGACCTTGTGAAACTTTTATTTTGGACATAACCCCATTCTGTGTGTGCGAGGCCCATAAGTGAATGTCTTATCCATAATTTTCCTTATGCCCCTGCTGAGAAGATTTGGCCATTTGACATTTTTCTTAGAAAATAACATCAACAATGTGGCAAACTGACAACAAGCGAATGGGTTTAATTTCGTAGTTATTAAAGATTAAAATTCATATCTGCCTGTAAGACACACACCGAGAAATAATGTGTCTTTAATTTTTTTTTAAAGTTACAGCAATTATTATAAATTTTGTTTTCAAAGAATTTAATGAAAAAAATTAGATTTTTCTTGTTTTGCAAATTTTGTGACATTAAATTTTTTCTGCAAGAAAAGTTGTTATCAGAGGACAAATATCTGTAATTCTGAGTCAGAGAGCCATTAAAAGTGAATACAGTGAAACGTCTCTAGCCAGACACCCCTATTCGACGGTCACACCTGTAAACAGCCATATTTTGTTCAGAACGGATTTCATAGAGCAAAGTGATGAAATAAACCTCTTTTTTGCGGCCACCCCTCAAAACGGACGTTTTTTTACGGAACCATTACTGGCCGCCTGAGAGAAATTTCACTGTATAAAACAGACGCGAAAAGAGATATACAGTCATCAGGTTACTGAAAGCTGTAAAATTTTCAAGGCCAAGATATTTTACGACATTTGCATGTTTTCTTAGAAAACGTTTCCTGAATTACGGACAACTGAAAAATATTTCTGAAAAATGTCGCACTAAAATTAAAACTTTCAGATAAAACTTTCAAATAAAACGTAATTCAGAGTGTGAAATAGTACTTTTTTCCTAATATTTTTTAAAGAGTTCATGTTACAATTTTTTTAAAATACACGATGTTATCAACATTTATGTTGTCTTTATTATGGACTTTAACTAATTTTTTTTAAAAATTATATCGCATGAAACTAAAACATAAAATTAATTTTCGTCTTGAGATATTTATTAGTATATGACCTGTTTGATCCAATAATGTCTCCTAAGGCGGACAATCAGCCTAAGGGTCAGCAATATTTTATGAGGTAATATTTTGACATATTATTGAAACTCAGAACACTGACTCATAAGATAGAGAATGTAAATAGAGTTTTATGAGAAAATAATATCCTTAACATAATATATATATATATATATGGACAAGAGTCTTGCAGAACTGATCTTTTGAAATCGGCTCTTCAGGTTGTAATACCTTCAGAATGGATTCAAATAAACTTCTTTTAATTTAGTCATCGGCAAATGGTTTTATTTCAGAGATGTAGGTTTGAAGATCTAAAATCAGAGAGGATCGGTCCTCAAGTAGAGGAAAAAAGTCATATAATGAGAGGAGAGCACCCCAAATAGATGGAAAATGTTATTAGCTATGCTGAGAGACCCACTACGAAAATACTGAATAAAGAAACAAAGAATTAGAAGAAACGTGAGAGAATTGTATGGTTGAGGCATCAAACAATAAAAAGAGAATCTGGAGAGATAGAGAGGCATTGAAGACATCTACTATTTTGAGACCCAAACGTACAAATAGCTGATCACTATTACCATAACCATCCACAAGTGAGGATTGTCATATACAACTATCAGTCATGTAGATGCATGTAAAAACTTTGGTTGATGAGACTGAACAGGAGTTCTGAACATAGCAGCTGCAAGCATTGCAACCCAGAGTCTAAGATATTGGTGATTGCAGAATACAGCAAGCACAAAGTAATTCCGAGGAGGAGAGTAGGAGGTTGGATAAAAGAAGACACGAACAAATGATATTTCGAATAAAGGTAAGAAAGAAGCATTATGGTAGGTGGGAAATTAAATTTCTACTAGGACTGATGACAATACTGTAGACTTAAAAGAAAAGAAAATACTATTGATTAAGTGCTTTAAAGTTATGCATACTATTTGAAGTTTACTTAGTTGTCGGGTTGAAAATTAAGACAATTGCAATTCAATACCCTCCGGGTACATTGCTCTGGTGGAAATAGCTGAATAAAAGAAAAATTTATCAAACTACTCCGAAATTATGCACTGTGCTTGATTATAAATACAGTAGTTTGTATTTCTTGCATAATTGAAATATAAGTAAGTATCATAACTATCAACAGAGTTGAATGTAATTAGGTGCTTATATATATATATATATACAGGGTGTCCCAAAACGACCGCATAAACTCTGCACAGCTAGATTCCTCGTTGGGAGTGCATAAAAACTGCCCAAAGAAGCGTTCCTGCACGATCCATAGTTTACGAGAAAAATACGAGAAACAAAGTATAACGTCACTGCCGGTGCAAGAAAAAAACACTTTATTGGACATATCAACAGCAATATTTGCATACCTTTCCAGACGATAATGTTTAAAACGTTGGCCGTGCATATCGCGTCATGCATACGCGCGCGCCATGGAATGACGTTAAGCCGCCGTTGAACTGGTATTTAAAAGGCTGAATCTTGCAGCTACCGGTAGTCTTCGTATGGTGGCCATGTACTCCGTTTTGACTACTGCGACATGTACTTGGTGTACGGCCGATGTAATGGAAATGCCTTACGAACTGCTATGGAGTATGCCCGTCGATATCCGTCCCGCCGTCCTCCCGATGTCAACGTCATCCGTAGGCTGGACGACAGACTGCGAAATACGGGAAGCGTCTTGCCAACAGCCAATCTTCACGATAGTAGCACAGGCGGATGCAATACTGCACCGGGAAGAAGAGACGCCCGAGGTAAGCACACGCGCATTAGCCCGTGAGATGACTTCGAGTAAAAGTACTGTGCACAGGCTTTTACGGTCTGAGAGGCTACACCCATTTCGGTACACTACCGTGCAAGTTCTGAAACCAGATGACTTTCAGAAACGTGTGGCCTTCTGTGAATGGCTGTTGGAGCAACAGAACACAGATAATGGTTTCATTGCACATATCCTGTAGACTGATGAATCATGTTTCACTCGTGATGGGGTATTCAACCATCACAACAGCCATCTGTGGTCCCAGGTCAATCCGCATGCAATCCGGCAGCAGAAACATCAGGAACGTTGGTCAGTTAACGTGTGGGCCGGCATACTCGGGGATCGCCTGCTTGGACCATATCTGTTGCCTGAACGGCTCTCGGGGCAGTCGTACTTGGTGTTTCTCAATGAGGTCTTAACCGAGTTCCTCGATGATATACCATTAGCGGCAATACAGGGACTTTGGTTCCACCATGATGGGGCTCCAGCGCATTTCTGTGCTCCTGTACGTGGTTGGCTGGATATGGAATACCCCGGCCGCTGGATCGGACGTGGGGGTCCGGTTCAATGGCCGCCACGTTCGCCAGATCTTACACCGTTGAATTTTTTCCTATGGGGCCATCTCAAGGAACTGGTGTATCGAGACGTAGTGACAACACAAATGGACTTAGTTGCTCGTCTGCATGCTGCTTGTACTTCGGTGGACCCCGCGATGCTGCAATGTATGATAACAGCCATTCCACGGCGTGCTCAAGCCTGCCTCGACAAGCACGGCGGACACTTTGGACATCTGCTTTAAATTGTGCATGCTGTTGATATGTTCAATAAAGGATTTTTTCTTGCACTGGCAGTGACGTCATACTTTGTTTTTCGTATTTTTCTCGTAAACTATGGATCGTACAGGAACGCTTCTTTGGACATTTTTTTATGTACTCCCAACGAGGAATCTAGCTGGGCTGCTCACAGATGAGTTTATGCGGTCATTTTGGGACACCCTATATATATATAATGTCACTTTGCTAAATTCCTTTGAAACAATGTCTCATATTAAAATAAAATTATGTAATAAAAAAAATTACACGTCTGAAAATATTTATATAGGGATTCAGTTTAAGAAAAAACATTTAAATGACTTATCAAATAGTAAACGATATAAAAGTCAAATTTATAAAACTTAGTCTTTGATGTACTAATTGCGAGGGTAATTTTGTATTCTCAACAGAAATTATGCATTTGCAACAAAATTTACAGCACACATGAACGATGTTTTATTTCTCCAATAATAATAATAAAAAAGTAATTCGAACAGAAATATTAAAATCTCTTTGATTTCATGAACTATGCATTTATTTAGATTTTTCTATCGGGAGAAATTTCAATGTAAATTTAGAAAATATATTTTCATTTCAACTAAATTCATTTCCAAGTTTCGCGATTCTGTATTCCGAACTAATTTAAAGCTATCTATGTTTGCTCATTACGTATTCTGAGAGACTTAAAAGGAAGAAATTTTATTATCAAAATAAACACCGGATTGTCGGTTCCAATTGTTTAAATTGATTGGAAGCGAGGACACGTTTATTAGGATATGTCAGGGGAAATAGTGCATAAACTTGAAAATGAGAAATAAGGCTATCTAATTTACCTTACACTATGTGCCACACAATTACTGATCCTTCCATATTTAGTGTTTAGAGAGATTGTGAGTCAATATTAAATCTTATGATAAAAGACAAAGGATTGGTATACACTCTGAGAAAAATTTCTTTTATATTCAAATCCAGGTTTAAATATTTTCAGGTAGGATTCATGCCAGAGGTATATTAATAAGCATTCGAGCCGCTTAAAAATTCGACAGAGTCCTATCTGCATTATTTGTGATAAACCACAAGTTATGGACATTTCCCCTCTCCAGACCTTTGAAGCACTTTCGGATCGGGATCTCTGGAGACGATATTGGAGAGGAGGAACGGGGTTCAAGAGCCTTGAGAAATTAATAGATCCTGTTTCTTTCTTGGTTTAACACTTATCTTATCGTATTTTTTTTCTGTCATATAAAAAACTATATACAGGTTGACTTTTTTAAGCTCTCACTACTTAGAGCCATCTGTAGCGTGATCTATCAGCCGGAATTCCACCAAAATTGATAAAAGGACTAAGGACGACATGGAAAAGAGTTTCCGTGAAAAAAAGGTTCCAAATATCGCCGATAGGGCAATATATGGCGCTGCGGTCGTCGGAGCACCCGAGAATTTGCATAAAAGGCAAGTAACACACCGAAATACAAATTCATGACTACGTAGTCGACAGCAGCGCCAGTATTTTGGGCTATAAAGTGCGGAATCTGTTGCGACTTCGCTTTAGAGAAGAAAGGGTCATCAGTCGCTGTTTTCCCCTTTCCTGGACACCTCGCTCCACGCACCTAACCCATGTGATATTTTTTACGGGGTTATTTAAAATCTAAAGTGTATCTTGGTGGACTCTCGAACTTGGCAGTCCTAAAGCACAACATTTCCCGAACTTTGATGAACATTCCTGTTGGCATGTTAAGCTTAGCCGTTGAAAACATGTTGTTCAGGGTGCAATGTGTCGTCCACCAGGAATGTGGTCATATTGAAGGAGGGAGAAGTGAATTTGCTGCATAAAGTGGTGTTGCAGTGAAATTTCTTTGTTATTCATTTGTATCCTTACAACTTTTTCGGTATTCATCCCTTATAGCCCGAAATACTGGCTCTGCTGTGGCATACATAGTCGTGAATTTGTATTTTGATGTTTTACTTGTCTTTTATGCTAATTCTCGGGTGCGCCGACAACAACAGCGCCATATCTTCCTATCGGCGACTTTTGGAACTAATTTTGTTTTTCATGGAAACTCTTTTCCATGTCGCTATTAGTCCCTCTACCAATTTTGGTGGAATCCCGACTGATAGATCGCGCTACAGATGGCTCTGATTAGTGTCGGATAAAAAAATCACCCTGTATATATATATATATATATATATATATATATATATATATATATATATATATATATATATATATATATATATATATATATATATATACATATATATATATATATATATATATATATATATATATGTGTGTGTGTGTGTGTGTGTGTGTGTCTGTGTCTATCTGTGTACATTTCAACAAATAATTGGGATATTCTTCTATTTCATGAAATATATATTATCGTTACTGAGTAAATAAATTTAAAGTAAATTATACTGTGAGATACAAGGGCTATCTTACCTGAATAATTAGTGTTTTCAAATATTAATAACATTATGAATGTTGTATATTGTTAATATTATTTTTATCATTTTATCATACATTATTAATTATAATATTATTATTAATATACAGGAGTTTGGTTACAATAATATCAGTATTATTATAATACGATCCATGCGCCAATGCGCTAATAATCCACTAATATTTTTATGTCTTGCTGATATTTAAAATGTTTGGCAAACTTGGAAGAAGGCATTTATCGACATGCAGAATCATAAAAGCTCCTCATTAATTCCTTCCCAAAGTTAAAATTCCAGTTTGAAATTTTAATACAAATATCACATTAAAAGGTTTTCTAAATAATACAGTATAAAATAATGGAATTTACTGTTTATGTAGTATTTGAGAACAGAATATGTCAACATGCTTGAATGAAAAAGTAAAGTTGCATTAACTGCCACAGTATTTTAATTTTAAGGAAAGATTCATTGACTATAAACGAGTTGACAGGAAGCAAGTGGCTGAGCGTTTTTAATTTCAAACTTAAATACTCTTTTCGTTCCAAGGTATGTAATTTTTTTTCGCAAATTTTGAACAAAAATATTAACTATTCACTCATAAGCAGAAGTACTCTGTTCCACTAGACTGAGGAATTTAAAGTGAGCGAATACAAAATCTTGAAGAAAAATAACTAATTGTTCTGTGAAAAAAAATACGCAAGTAAGAAAAAAACTCTAGAAGCAGCTTCAAATAAACAAAGGCAGTTAAATTTTTTGACGGGGTTTATTTATAGCATGAAATTTCAGCAAAGTTGCTGTTTAAAAGCTTTCGAAACAAATTACAATAAAACTGACAGTATATCATAATTGTGTTAAACACTCTTCTCTGTTACAGTCTTGGACAGAATAATAATAATAATAAAAAAAAGAAATTAAAATTGCCCAAATGATGAAGTGCCTTTGTGCGTGGTTTTTCATTATCTATAATGCATTCAGAGGCTCAGCCATGAAATCTTTTATTTAAGAGTTGTCATGGGAACATAATTACGAAGGGGAACGTTATTTATATCACATTAATTTTAATAACACATTTTTATCTTGAAAGACAAAGAAGTCTCTAGTCCACACATAAAACAACTCCCCTTTTTGTTCCTTGAATTTCCCCATTGTTGTCCGCACATGACGTGATGCATTTATAATGCGTAGTGAAAGTCCATTGTGGGGGGCAAACTTACACGATACAACACATCAGCTTGTCACTCGCTGTGTAGTAATTATGCATGATTTGGTTGATTTTACTCAACACGCCGAAACTATATGCTCTTTAATGAATCACTTTAAGATTAATTCGGTTTGAGAACTGACAAGATGAACAAGAATTGCATACTGATAAGTGTTTATGTAATCGATTGTTATCTTCCGTGGGCATAATTATACGCGTGAGCGTGAATGTAGTATGTACGTAAACTGTCGTGTTTCTATCCGTATTTATAATTACGTCTATATGAAATTTTCTCATTATTGAAGCAGCTACTTCTAGCTAAACGGAAAATAATAGAAACTTCAAAGTAAAAAAAAATATTAAAAAGTCGATAGATAAATCTTTTCTACCCTAGGACAAGTATTTTAAGCTTTAAAAGTGTTAAACCTTATTTTATTCATGTACATATTTAACTATGATTTGAAAGAATTCTGGGAAAATAAGATTTTTGTGTAAAGAAAGGAATTTCTGAATTCAAAAATCCGCTCTGATCACTTGAATTCAATCAAGTAACTAACAATCCACCAAGAAAGTTGTACTATTTGACTTTAATTTTAGTTCAAATAGTGAACAAATATTCAAAGAAATAGAATAGACTGAAACACAGAATGTTTAATTATCAACGTTCATTAAACCCTATGGAGATTTAAATACAATTGAAGACAGAACAAAAATGTTCTTGTATAAATATAAAGCTATTCAGATGTTTTATTGATATATAGTAATTTAAAGAGACTGTGATCAAAGTAATAGAAACAGTTCTTTTGTTAAAGTTTCTCCGATGTAAAATCTTTTATATTCTTTTGCAAACGAGCTGTAGTGATAGTTCCTTTAGAAGAAATTACCTATTATTTTTCAGAGTGTTAACACGGAAAGCTCTCTTGTAAGGATGGGAGTAGGGTACGAACCCAGTAGATGTTGCCCCTGAGGGCACTGAGTCAAAATTGTAGTGTCACAGACATGAAGTAGCTAAACATGAGTCAAATCTGTTAGCCCTGAAGCCTTCATTGAACCTGCTTAGAGTGTATAAGGCGAAACGGCATAAGTGGCAACCACTACAGCAACAGGTTCGTTCGGAAGAATGTTTGTGCTTCGAATATTCGAATGAATATTTGTGCATCAATCACATGATGACCCATTTTTTTTTTCAAAGTGAGAGATAGATCTACACAGAAAACCACAGTTTGTGAAATTTTTAGTCAAAATGACCACGTGAGTGAACACAATATCAAGTCCTCTTAAAAATATAGGAACCGTAATTCTGAGAAAATAAGTGCGTAATGTTACCTGAAAATGCATTTATTAAATGGAGAATTTACTGGGTTATATCCTTCTAGGCTATACAAATATCCCTCACTATCTATTGGCTAGCTTTATACCATTTTCTGTAACGAAACACTTATAACATTTATTGATTTCAATAATGAAAATTTTTTTTAAAAATCAGAAATTTTTTATAAAAAAGACGTCAGTCAATTTAAAGGAAAAAACAATGTCTTCAATACAGTAGATGTAATCAAATGCGACCGTCAATCCTGATGCATTTACACAATGAAAATATGTTTCGACTCTCTTTTCGACTGTCCTGTATAACCATGTCCGCAATTTCTCCCATGGCACAGTCTCGATACGATTCATCCTAACACACTATCGTTCTCTCCCCTCCTCTCGACATTCAAATTTTCTTCCTGTTTTATGAACTCCAGTATAACCCCCTTTTACATGAATCATTTCCGATATATAAGTTTGTTGGATTTGAATCTATTCTCAGTCTTTTTTTTTCTTCCTATGGTAGGGCTACTTTAGGTTTATGTGTTCGACATGGTTGGTTATTTTTGTTTCTGTAGGGACGCTCAAAGATTTCCTGAATAAATCACTTTTCATTCTTTTGTCGTTTTATGCTGTTTATGGTTATGAAATATATCTCAGACATGCTCTGTTTTTGTTTAACCGCTAGAAATATGTACATTAAAATACAAGGTGAGAATTCATTCCTTTCTTATGTATGCATCATCTTATGAAGAAATGAAGTATGTCTACAGGATATAATAATTCCAATGTTGGTTAAAGTATATTTCATTCAGCATTTAATATATAACTGATATCAAGACACTGAAAACATTGATTAGTTCTATCCTTCGTAGGGTAAACGTTCACAATCTTCATAACTCGCTTTTGTGAGAACCATGTTAGTGAAGTAAACAATCTTATGGGAAATACGGGGAAACTTCGCTATCCTGCCGCCACTATTCGATGGACACCCCTCTAAACGGACATATTTTCTTTTAAACCGATTATATACTCCGTAGAACTAATTTTATGGATGAGAACCCTTTTTTCACGGCCACCCCTGAAAATAGCCATATTTATTACCATTACTGTTCTTTACGGTCCGCCTTAGAGAAGTTTCACTGTACCATAAAAATTATAATTTGACGTAATCCTTTTCCAAAGAACTGGTTACGAATATTTATATAAACTATGGAAAATAATGCTACAAAAATTAATGATTAAAATCTAGTTATTGGGCAGTATTATATCATCATATTTACGGTAAAAGACAATGAAATAAAACCACTAGTAAACGTCTGTTACGAAATCTCAAGTCCAAAGAATAGAAATCTTACATATGTTTTATTACATGCAAACAAATCTGCACTTTTAGTCAGAAGGAGTCTGGGGTCCTGGATATTGTCTTTTAGAAGAAATTCCGGTTACTAGTTAGTCAACGATTCGCTAAGCTCTAATTCTAGATGCTTCAAGGGTGACATATTTACTGCATCATTATAGATAGTGTTGCGTCTGTTTGAAGGTTTATTCAGTTACTATGTGTTCAAACTAGTGTATCATTTTCGGGATGCTACAGATCAGTATAAGTTACTGTAATTCTTTAGATTGATTTTATTGCAGCACTTTCAAATTTTTTTTTTACCTTTTTGGCGTCTTTGAAAGAAGGTTGAACACTGAATTTTTTAAACAAAAAGAAAGTACTGATTTCAATCTTTACCTGTCATAGGATATATTGTGCAATCAGTTTGCAAAATTGCAATGGCTATGGCATTCATTGTAATACCATTATTCTATAAATTAATGTATATTGTAAAATCAGAAAAATGTACTATGTGCATCATTTCTAGTTAAGATAAATCTCTGTAAACATAAATTTAGTTTTGTAAGACGATTTAAACTTATCCATCTTATCAAAAGTAATGTAAATTCTTGACAACTTAATCCTTTAAAGTAAACGAGAAATTTGTTTTAAAAATGCAGTAAATCCATTCAATTGACCCATTTGCTTTAAATTCTGAAAGCATTTTCTAAATCTTCATGTGCATTTTATCCCGAGTTACCTCCATAAAAACGAACTCCGACCATATAATCTTGCGTTTTCGTATGAAAGACAAATTATGTCAGTGAATCTCGAATTCTTCCATTTATTTCTTCAAAGCCGTTCTCTCTCTGAATATTCCCGTCTGGGAATACAATTCTGCGCTTGCACTTGAAATATTATGCTGCAGTTTCCGTACAGAAAGAAATTTTCACCGGATTGCACTTGGAGCAATTATTCCTATAAAAACAGCACCGTGTGGGCCCAATATATTTCGTTGATATATTTATTAAAGCAAATATTTACGGAGTAAAACTTTTTGGGAATATTTGTTGGTATCAAATATCAAAAAAATTACATTACGCGCCTGTAAGAAAGATCAAAGTAGTGTTCCTGTAACTATCTAGTAATAGTAAAATTTTACGCTTTTAAAATTTCTAGATTGAATTAACTGATTAAATTCAGATGTCCTTCTGGATACAGTTGCAAGTAAATGTATTCTTATATAACATGTTATGCATGCTATATATTCATGGTATTATACGCTGATGCACATATAATGTCATTGTTATGAGATGTATAGATTAGGTTGCCCAAAAAGTTCGTCCGATATTTAGTCGAAGATGACTTTAATAGAGACTAGTTCTTTTTGACGTCATTTGAAACAATTTAGTTAGACTGTATTGTGACAGCTGCGATATTTTGAAAAAAAATATCATAATTACTGATTTTATTGGTGTAGCCGTTTTTATATTGAAGATGGAAGAATATTAACAACATTTTTGAACTATTTTGCTTTTTTTCTTTCCAAAAAAGTAAAAATACAAATAAAATGAAAAAGAGTATTTGTGCAGCGTAATTTTTGGGAAGATGGAATTAGGAAATTGCTTGAAAGGTTGCACAGGGTGATGGCAGTAAATGGTAAACCCGTTGTCAGTAAAGTTAAGGGTCAACATCAAAATATGTATTTTATTTTTATTTACGAACCGGAAGAACTTCTTGGCCTACGTAGTTGTAATAATGCGCCTTCGAGTGAATGGAAAATTAAAATTAAAAAAAAATTGGAGAAATTTTAAACGATAGAAGGCTTGCACCATTACATTTTATGATAAAAAGGGGAGGCCGTCATAGTAAGCTAAATTATAGAGGAGAAAAGTCTTTTTAACAAGACAAGATTTTCTTTAGACAAGATAGCGATGGCTGGCACCAAGAATGACGTTACGTCACAAAGATTCTTTGTAAAGGATTTATGGCAGTTGGGACTCCTTTTCGGACAACAAGATCACATGAGGCGACGTGGGGGATAGAGAAAATGATGTAATGAGGGCGTGTTGAGAGGGGACGCCAATGAGAAAATAATAGTTTTGGCCAAGCGAATAAGAATATTTAGGTTTTCCTGATTGGCTGGAGGTCTATATGAGGAGGCGTAAGCTCGGAGAGAAGAGGATGAAAAAATCAAATATATAGGACGGACAGAGTTTTTTTTTTAAGATAGAGATTTTTTATTTGCTGTGCTGACCCTGTTGATCCTTCCAGGTGTCTAGCGTCTTTTGATTTTATAGAGAAACTCTTTTGAAGCAACAGCCCTGTCTAGTCTTCTAGGTGTCTATCATCGTATTTTATACAGAGTTATTTTTTGCTGTGCAGACCTTGTCGAGTCTTCCAGGTGTCTATCATCGTGTATAAAGAAAAGTTGCTGTTGATTACGTTGCTGAAATAAATTGCTGACCTAATTACTGAAGGACATTTGCTACATCACATTGCTAAAATACTTTGATGACTTATGCTGCTAATTGCGCTGCTGGTGAGTTGCTGAATGACAATTTTGCTGAGCTACACTTTCAAAGAGAGACTTTGTTAATGACTTATACTGCTGATTACGCTGCTGATTAGTTGCTAAATGACAATTCCGAGTTAATCCGAACCCGAATCTGAGTGCAGCCATCATCAGAATTGAGTAAATCAAAGTCATACTTTTGATTAGTTCAAATCCCACCTTGTTGAATGAGTTCTTAATGCTGGAAAAGTTAGTTAAAATATATTTTTTTTGGAAGGAGTTTTTCATAAGCTAGGTTGTTTTCTTACGCTACCTGAATCTAGTACAGTACATTAAATAAACACCTGTATTTTTTTTTACACAAAGATTTATGCTAGTAGTGTAGTAATTAGTAAACTGTATATAAATATATTGATATTGATAAGAAAATGTGTAAAATAATATAAACTGTAAACAAATGAGTTTTTTTTGTCATTTTAAATTTAATCAGTTTTCTACTTTTTTAGGTCTTTTTTTTAATCTAATTTTTAGGTTAACAAAGTTATGACTTGTTAGTATGCCAATTTAATGTCCAGAGTCTAGGGTAGAATTCAACAAAATTATTTTACACAACGCACCCAACTACCCCTAAATTAAAATATTAAAGTACTAGCCACATAAACTACGAATCCACGCCCAAATTAAATAAATTTCGGACAGGCATCACGACAGTAGTAATACGGTAAGATTATCAGCTAATATGGAGTCGTAGTACAATTGATATACAAATTGCTGTTTCGTATGCACAAAAGTAGAATTCTGAGTTTCTTTCAGAAATGTATAGTAAATGGTACAAGGATGGTGGGAACTTCCATAATATGGTATAAACTATGGTATAGGGATATTGTTCGTTTATTATGAGGTTCAGTATTAAAGATTAAGACACCGTGGAGAAATGTACAAAGTGTTGCCGGAAAAATCAAAAGGTGTGGTCTATGTAAGAAATCGTTTCAGGTGATGCCAGAAACATAAAAACTTGACTTTAAATGATTAGCAACGTGTCACCCGGTCGGATTCGTTGAACTTCACTCCGTTTCCTACCACTGGTAGAGTGTGTGTTATGCAAAGACCTACAGAAAGAAGCTTATCAGTCCGACTGATTTGTTCCAATTGTCAAGGATGGCAATGGTTCTTTGATGCTGTCGGAAGCTATCATTTAGGAATTTTCTTTGACCCAAATTGTCCTTCACCGTGCTATGTCATCAGAAATGGAGGAAACCTTTCTAGTGGACAACATGTCTACTATGGTACATTCCCTATTGACTGTCTGCTTTTCGAATACATTAACGCTCCCGTGTATCGTGCGGACACATCAATATGCTCGAACATGAGGATGAAGTACAGCATCTATGCTAGTCACCTAAAAGTAACATTTTTGAAGATTTTTAAGTATATCTAGTCATAAAGATTGTCTGATATAATCCTCCTCCATAAATTATTTGGAATTTAACCAAGTTCCAATATTTCATGTACAGGACTTATATTTCTCTCTCTCTATTTCTCTGTCTATTAGGATTGCTAACTGTCCAGGATTGGCCGCGATTGTCCCGGAGTTGGAATCATTGTCCCCAATCGCAGATGAATGCTAAATATTCCCGGAAATTTAGAGAAAACTATTCTTTTTTTAAATTTATTTATTTATTGACATCGGGTAAATGCGTTGAACGTCCTTCCAATGTACGTTCCCTCCCCAATAACTATATAGACATGCTATGCATGTACACCACCGAAGAAAATTCAAAGATAGTCTGTTTACAAGGACGAATGGACGCAGGATGAGAAATTCAAAGACTTGCTTACTAAAGAAGATCAACACAATGGTCGATGCAATTTGTGTCGATCTATATTTTTCGTAAAGTTTGAAGGCTTAGGAGCTGTAAAGATACGTATGAATAGCAAAAAGCATAAAGAGAAGGAAAAAACTAGAAGTCAAACTTATTTAATTAATTGTTTTTTATAAAAGAAAACTCAACCGATGAATATAAAGGGGTAAAAGTGGAACTTCTCCCACTTTTCATAATGTAAAGCATGGTCTTAGTTACAACAGTTTTTATTGTTATTCAAACCTTGTTCGAACAATTTTTGAACGAACAAGCTTTTTTTTTCTCTCTCTCTCGTTTTCATTTGGAGATAAAATTTTGGCAACTTCAGAATAATTGTCTGCTACTGTTTTGTTTTGATTGGAATGTAAAATAAAAGACTCATTTTGAAAATGGCTCCTAAAATTGATAGATCACTGCGCTTTCCGAGCAGAAATATTCGTTTCAACAAATTATAAAGGGGTGTAAAAATCGCGGTTATAGCATTTCAAAAAAAGGTATCTATAATATATTAAATTTAAAAGGAAAAAAAGTCTAAATGAAAGTAAAAATGAAAACATAACCGCAAAACCTCATCCTAAGACTGTTCGAACGCAGGTAAAAATCAAGAAAGTGAAATCCCTGATCCTAAAAGAAAATTCGCCGACTCAAAGATCCTTTGCATCTAAACTAGGAGTGTCCTCTGGCACTGTGAGCAAACTCATTCTTAAAAGTTTGAAGTTAAAAAAAAGATGTTTAATCACAAAGTTTATCTCCTATTTCAAAAGCATACTGCTGAAGGAGAAACAAATTGTAGAAAATTATATGAAAAACACTGAGCTGCTGAAAAATGGAAATTTGTGGTAACACTCGATGAAGCATTGGTGTATTTAAGTGATTGTAAAAAAAAAAAAAAAAAACGGGAATGGCCATAGGGAATGGCTTCGTCAGTGTAGAGAAAAGTTCCCAAAGGAATTCATAATAGTTTAAGGATTTTGTTACAACGGCAAAATCAAAATGAAAAAAGTCTCAGGTAAAGCCAAAATTAATTCACTCTAGTATCAGGAGGATATTTTAGAACCAATTTTTGAAGAAGAAATTCCAGCCTTATATGGAAAGGTCATTGATAAATTTGAGCTTCATATGAACAAAGCCTCTAGTCACACGTTTAAATCAACTGCCGCTTATTTAACAAAGAAAGAATCAGAAACAGGAATAAAGTGTATCCCATTTAATGAAATACCTGTAAAACCACGTGACGCTTCTCCATTGAACTTTTGCACTTTCGGTTTATTAGAACGAGCCTTAGGAATACGGTATCCAAGATCACTGAACGGACTTTGGGAAGTGGTCCAAGAGGATTTGGGTAAAATTGACATAACAGTACTAAGAAAAAGTTTACTTGCATGACAAATTCAAGCTAGAGATATTGTCAATAACCATGGATAACAAATCGTTGCAAAACTTACGGCGTTTGTACATAAAACTTAACTATCAAAATCGTTTCCATAAAGTGCAAACCACCCCCTGCTTGTATATATTTTTTATGTAATTTGTAGTATATATGCAGATATGTAACTTTTATATAAATTATTAAACTAAATTGTGTAAATTTTATGGACCTAGTTAAATTTCTGTATCTGTTTGTTTATCACAATATGTGTTCACATGAAGGTATTTTCATAATTAATGCAACATCCACTCAGTTGCAGACATTATTTTTCTTTCCCATTTGAGTACTTAGTTTTGCTCTGAGCATTTGGGTCACTGCATTCACAGAAAAGAAGTAAATAGTAATTTATCTTTTATGAGAAATCTACTGTTCGTGCAACAATACTTCAGGTTAATGCCAGAGTAATTGAGGTCATTGCAGCAGAAACCACAGAATTTATACCATAAAACTTGTTTTATAAAGGAGAATTACAAAAAAGGGATAATGTCTCTGCTTCCCATTTATTTGCTACATTATCAACAATGCTTGCAAAATGGTAAGTTATAAAAGAGAAAAGAAATGGTTTTTAATTTAAAAAAACTGTATTTTGAAAATGATTTATTTCTCAATAATGCACTGACCCCAATCTTCTGCGTACTACTATTGCTTTGCAAAATAAATTTTCAATTTTTATGTAAGAATAGTTTTTATGTTTCATGTCATAAAAAATGTTTTGTGTAAAAATAAGTGATGCGAAATATTGTGACATGTATTCCATTATTAAAAAAAACCATTTAAGAATCACTTTGAAATCTATTACTCTTTGGTGAATATACCAAAGATTTTTGTAATTTTTATCATTTTACAGGAGTTTCGAAAAGACTTTCTGAAAATAATAATATTTCTTTCTAATATAAGTGCATAACATTTGATATTATTGGCAATATTTAATAATATTATAACATTATTCGTATGAATACCCACGTTTTATGACTTTTTAAAACTTTCAGTAATTTTTGCTCTCGGTCATGTTATTTGTATCCTAGCAGTGTAATCTTACAAATATTTTATCAATAACTGGTAAAAAGAACTAGTGCTTGTAAAATTCTATTTTTTTAAGATCAATTTTGAAGTTATTGTGTTTCAGTTACTTAAGTTAATAGTTATTTCTTGATCATGAAACTAATATTTAATATTTTTAATGAGTTACATATTGTTAGCCTAATTAATCAACCACGTAACTCCAAAAATCATTATTTTGGAACTTTTTTTTCTATTACATTGGTTATGAACCCTGTACTACTCTGTCATACCACATAACGCCAAAAAACTTAATTCATCCTTAAAAAAATTAAAAATAACACAAACTATGTAACTCCTTAACTTAACTGTTGCTAACCTTGCAACCTTGCACTGATTTTTCCTTTAAATTTACGTAAATCATATCATGTTTAAATGAATATTTATCATGATTAGTGCAAATGTTTATTTCAATATTTGAGAACATTTATGCCCATGTGAAAAACACCTTGCACTGATTTTTCCTTTAAATTAATGCAAATCATATCATATTTTAATACACAATTTATCAGGATCAGCGCATGGCCTTGTTTCAAGATTTGAAAACTTTATGTTCATTTGGCGAACAACTTGAAGTGACTTTTCCTTTAAATTAATGTAAATCATATCATGTTTGAATAAATATTTATCACGATTAGCGCATATGCATTAAGTGTCATGGTTAAATTTGGTAAGTAATAGTACTTGAAAAGAATAGTTTTATGAAGAAACTCGTCAGGTTCACTTGAGTTAACTGTGGCATGGATTTAAAAATTGTGATTAATACATTTGTCTTAAAGCGTTTGATTTCCGACCAGTCAAGATATTTTATGGAGAAATATGAAATACAACTAAGAAGGATTGAAAATGCCTGAGCCCTTTTTAAATTTCGCTTTTTATATTTAGATCCACCAAAATATATCTGTAGATGACTTTTATAAGAAACAAAAATGTGTCTGATAGATTTCTAAATATGTTTATGTGATATTGTAATAAATATACGTCAAAGCAAAGGATTGAAACATATTTGTTTTTTAAATTTTTCCTTTTAAAATAATTTCGATTTATAGAAGAAATATTTAATGATAAATTCCTTCGCCTAAAGTTTATATGTTCTATTATGTTTATTGCATTTATTTATTTACAAGGGATTTTACGTGTGAAGGAAGAACTTAAACATATTGATGTAAATTTATGCTTTGGAATTTTTAAGAAATTATGGCTGGTCTAACATTTTATGTTTTTTTATAAATCAATATATAATTTAACTTGACGTTTCTTAGATTATAAATTAAACATTAAAATGATTTCAGATATGCTTTAAAATATACTTATGCTTCTCGTTTACATTCTCCGATAAAATATTTTAAAAATGCATTTTAAATCTCAACTTCAGCCTAACCGCATTTCAACCTCAGTTTTATGTCCACCGAAAGAGACAACCAATTGTAATCTACCATTTGTATTTTAGATAGCTAGAAAATGATATCATCATTCTGGTCTGTAATTCGAGATGTTCTGCCGACCACAGCGTGAGTTTAAACGGCGATTATATAAGAACAACCTCCGCGCAAAAAGCGACGACCTGTATCTTAAAAATTTTAATTCCTAAAAACAAATCATTTTTTTGTTTTTTAAAACTATTTCAGTGACAACAATTTTAATTCCGTAATTTGTTAATTAATTTATTAATTAGGTGCTAAAACATAAAAAATTCTTAAGTTTCTTAAACCATCAATTCTACCGACAGCTTCAAAACTAGTTTCTATTTTGCCGTGTTCCAACTGGACTTATAAATTTGACCTTATTATAACCTATTTAAGTTCGATTATACATTTCTTATTCATCAAATTTTAACACAAATTTTAACACAAGGAGTGCTCACTTAGCAAACCATACAACAACAAAAAACTAGCTACATTTAGGTGGGTCAAATTAAACCCCACCATTAAACAAAAACGGTATACACTAAACAATGCATAATAATCAAAACATAACAATACAAAAACATCTAACACATAATAATATATAACATACACTGTCTTTAGGTATAATATATAATACACAATATACATTATGTTTGGTGAGTGCAATAACTTTACATAGAATTATTTTCTTTTTACTTACACTAAAAATTAGCACCTTACATTTCTTTACTGTTAATATATTTCTTTACTATTAACTCATTAACAGCTTATTTTATAATTATAACCTTACTACAGGAGTATCACATTTCTCAGTAACTCTAACGCATCGCATTGCTTTGCAATTACAATTACTCTTACTTTATAATTAAAAATTTACTCTGTTATTACATTTCACAATAATTTAACACATTGCATTACATTTCAATTAACACTTGTGCTGTCAATATTTTATCACCACCATTTTACAATTAACACACTTTTTCTATTAACACATTTCTCAATACTTAAAAATTTTACAATTCTATATTGTGTAACACAAACTAACACTGGTCTGTAATGAATAATTCCGTCATTTGAACAAATTTAAATAAATTTTGAATATTAAATGTTCTTGCCCACTTTTTAGATAATCCATGCAACGAAGCAAATAATGTATTAACCCAGTTCCATCATTTTATGTCACCCTGATGATGCCTATTTTCGTATAAGTAATTCATCTTAGTAGCATATGTTCCTTGGATGTCAGCTTATCGTGATTTTGTTGCTATCAAATGTACAGAGTAGGAATTTTGATTAATAATTGGGCTAAAAACGCAATTATTATAATCACTAATAACTTGGAAAAAAACTTTTGAAGAAAAACCAAACCACAATCTAAGTGAGGGCAAAAATTTTTTAACTAAATATCCTTGAATGTATATATACGAGATGGGACAAGCACTCTTATATACATCACGTTCAATCATTTGGTGAATTGTACAGTTAACTTTAATTATTTATGGATGTAGTTGAGAAATATGTGTTGAAACATTTTTATTTAGTTATTGTAAGGGGATATTCAGGCGATAGCGAGATAAAAATTATTACAAAATACGTAAAACATACAAAATAACACGAAAAATTTAATTCATCCTTAAAAAAATTAAAAATAACACAAACTATGTAACTCCTTAACTTAACTGTTGCTAACTTTGCAACTTTTCTTTAGTTATGAAGATGTTTAATTAGATATCAATGTGGCCTTTATATATCTCAGAACACTTTAATATTTATTTTTAAGAATAAATGATAATAATTTATCTTTCCCTTGTCGAATTAAGCAGTTTTTTTTCATCATGTAAAAAGTGACAAATGTGAGATACGTGGTTTGTTAATTAGGAAAACGATATAAATATAACTGAAATTAAATATTACAACAGAGCTAGATCTGTTGGTATCCTATCTAGTTCTGTTGAAATATTTAATTTTAGTTATTTGTCCGTTTTCAATATGCGGATTTGTTGCAACTGCGTAATCTTTTATTGAAAAGTTAAAAGTTTTCAACGCTAGGGTAGGTTTTCAGCTAATTTGTTCGGCAGTCTATGCCCACTTTATAAATTTTTAGTTTGTGTTGAATTGTTTACATTATTGCACTTAGGAAAACGATATTACGTATTTCATTAAAAGGACTAATTACGTTTAAAACAAGTTGCACACTTCTTTATTTGCATAAGTTCTAAGAAAAATTACTTAGATATCTTACTGCTTATCACTAATGTGTTTGTCAAATAAGCATAATGTTCTGAAATCTTGAAACAAACATATGTTAACGTTAACTAATCTTCATAAAAATTTGTTAAAACATGCTATGATTTACATTAATTTAAAATAAAAATCAGTTCGAGGTTTTCATAAAATGAGCACAATATTCTCAAAACTTGAAACAAACAATTGGGCTAATCATGATAAATACTTGGTAAGACATGATATAACTTTCATTAGTTTAAAGGAAAATGCGCATATGTTTGTCAAAAGGTGTTTGTCAAATGAGCATAATATTCTGAAATCTTGAAACAAACATATCTCAAATCTTGATAAATATTTGTTAAAACATGATATGATTTACATTAATTAAAATAAATCAGTGCAAGGTGTTCGCCAAATTGGAATAGGGTCCTCAAATCTTGAAATAAACTACACATTAAAAACTGAACTTTAATTTGTTCCTTTAACTTCAGAGTTTGTTATACAGACAGAATTAAAATACAAAGCATAAAAGAAATTGAAAGAAGTTTTTATAAAGGAAAGAACGAGTCCTCATAAAGAAATCTCTCTTTAAAGAAATATAATGGCTCATTAGGGAACTATTTTATAAACATAAGGTAAAATATGATGCACAATATGCTTTTTCTTGCATACTTTATTCGAATACCAAGAGGATCATAAAGCAAAGCTTAAAGGTATCGTAAAAGAAACTGTCCTGTTAGACTCAAATAGAAATAAACGACTCCGAATTTAAAAGTTGTCTGTTTTTATATGCAAAATATTTTTAAGACTTTTTGTTTATGATTATAAACAAAGAAGTAACTTCAGATATTTGACTGGAATTATTTAAATTTTTTTTTCTTCTCAAAATGCACGTGACTTCAAAATAGCTTTATTGTGAGAAAGTATAAATAATAAAAAAAATTACCATAGTATAATTGCTTAAAATTTCCACACATATCTACAGTTGATATAAATCGATTTTTGCTATTTAATTTGAAAATACGATTCTAAAATTCCGTACCCAAGTTAAAATGTAATTATTATATCAGTTCTTGTTTCCATAATTTCATCTTTTAAAGTACAGCCAAATGTGTACATATGATGAGAAAGACAGACAGTCTATGTGCTTTTAATACTTTAAGAAAGACCCGAACCCCATTTTCTCCCAAAAAATCATTTTTTATTTTTTTTTAGAAAATGATAATACACACATTTAAGAACCTGTGTTCAAAATTTCAGGTCTGTGGGACAATTGGAACAGTTACTAATTAAGCATTTTATAACTGCACGCAAAGGATTGAAATGTCCGATCTGCTATTTTTAAAGGGCCACGTGTTGTCTTTATATTTAATTTCATGCAAGAACTAACATTTGCCACAGTTAATAATATTCTAGGTTTTACAGAACTAATCAAAGAAGAAGTCACTGATAACTTGAGTAAATTACATTTAACAGTAACTTTATA
Source organism: Dolomedes plantarius (assembly GCA_907164885.2). Taxonomy (NCBI): domain Eukaryota; kingdom Metazoa; phylum Arthropoda; class Arachnida; order Araneae; family Dolomedidae; genus Dolomedes; species Dolomedes plantarius. Next base: position 34,983,398 of record OU015492.1, on the reverse strand, counting down.
AACCATTTCATTTCAATGGTTTGCTTTAGCTAATGTTTTGATGATCATTTGTTCTACGAGTATTTTGGTAAAAATTTTATGTTTACGAAAAAGAATCGATATGGAGGAAAAAGAAGGTGTTGCTTATGGTGCTGGTGTGTTTTAAGATAAAAGAAATAGTAAAATATATTTTTTTAGCTGTTTAAAATAAAATTATGAAGCTTTTTTTATGAATTCTAGCAAATCGTCCAATTTCTTTCGCATATGGAACTGTCTATAATTTTTTTCTATGTTTAATTAATTATGTTCTTGCTATCATAAGACCCTTCAAACATCATAAATTACTAAAAAAATGTTTGTTACAAAAGTAAGTTATTTTTCTTTAATTTCTGTTCTGTTTTATACTTTAAATGCATTTTTCTCAAAATCATGTTTTTGCAATTTTGTTTGACTTCGAAGTACTAAGGCTTTGAGAAATAGGCACTTGCAGTTATACTTTTTATATATTTTTAATCTTGATTGACGGTTTAAAAAACGTAGAGAGAGTTTTTTTTTGTAGAAATGCTTGATTTTGTTTTTACAAATTGATAAACATGAAAAAGCAGAATTTTTTGTCAAAAATTACCATATAATGAGTAAATTTTTTTTTCAAAAATGCAGGATCATATTTAAAAAAATCTCTCCCTAGGTTTGTAGTATATACTATTATATTATTATAAACATTTAAATTATTGAAAAAATTTGAAAATTGACAAAGGAGTAGTCTTTTTTAAAAGTACATAAATCATGTAAACAAAAAGCATAAAAAATTCAAAATTAAATAAATTCCAAACAGAAAATTGATTTTTTTATTAATTCTTGTTTAGAAATATATGCTTAAATATTATAAAAGAAATGGTTTCTTTAAACTCGATAATAAAAATTTCAGCTTTTTTCTTATTGGTCTCCCAAATTAATCGATTTATTATTAATCGAGATTTTTTTCCTTTTTGAGTTTTGTATCATATTTTATTGCTTAACTAAATTTATTGCATGATTAAAGTGTGCCCGGAGCTTAAAGCTAAAATATTCATCTCAATTGTAAAGATCTTGGACCATGACCGAAATCTAAGTCCAAGGCTAGGCTGTAGATGTATATTTTTGCTTTAATATTATTCTAGTTCATGATACTCAGTAATATATGAATCCTATTGCACTGCATTACGTGTGTTTAAAAAAACATTCCTTTATTTACTTCTTAATAATGTACACTCTAAGGTCATATCATATATGTTAAATATATTTCTAACCTCTCTATTTTTATTTACCTTTCTATGTTCCTGTAATTGTTAACTTTGTTGACAAATTAAACGATGAACTGAACTGGCACATTTTTACCTTCATATTTGATTAACTAGGAATTTTCATACATGAAGTATTCTGCTGCAGTATTATTTTGTTACATGATTTAAATGTACATAATAGATATATTGAAAATGGAGGCAAAAACGCGTATGCTCGTCTTTGTTCCTATTTTGTAGGGCGTCTTGTATTCCTAACTTCCGCAAAAAACTCAAAAAATACAGTATGTTTATTTAACATTTTGCTTTCCTATTACCTATGTTATGGTTTTCGTAAATGTTTTAGGCCTAACCAGAAATTATAGTAAAATTAAACAGATATATTAAAAATTTAGGCAATAACACGTATGCCTACATAATTTTTAAATTTTAATACTAAATTAAGACTTTTAATTAAGACTACTTAATTAACCCTGGTGATTAAGAAAACGAGGTAGAAAGAAGTACTGTAACATATATCTCAAAAATCAATTAATTTGATATTTAGAGAATAAAATATATCCGGTCTAATTACTTCTTAATAAACTTAATTGTCAGTATGTCTGTGTTTCAGCAGCTTTCGTTTTAATCTTGAATCGCAGTAATCCGATGTCACTATCAAGTTCAGGTGTTGTATCATTTCAATATCCGGAGAAGTTCGGATAATTGTATATAATGCCTATTTCCCATATGAGGTATACTGATTTAAATGACCATGCGAAATCCCGAAGTGCAGATCTGTTCAATTCGTAATGCTCCTGTTTCCATGAATCAGCGTTATCTAATGCGTATAGTATTAATATCGATTGAATTAACAAAGTTTCTGTATAGTCCATGTCCTAGTGAACTATGCCTCTTATTTGACATATCTTTTTAGGCTTTTAATGTCTTAGCTACCACCTGAATTCAATTTTTTTTTCAGTTTTCAAAATAAGTGTTTTACGGGCAGATCCAATCAGACAGGAAAGAAAAATTCTATCAGTAGGGATTGTATCTTATTAAAAGAACTGAAACCTACAACAAAAATAAGGTAGAAAGAATTTTATGAGGCTTATACTCTGCATTAAAAAGGTAAAGTTCTGACAAATATTTAGAGTGAAAGAATCTGCTAACAAATATAAAGAGGTAAATCAAACCTCTGTCATTAACTATCTTGTCCGTTTTTCAATTTTTATTTCATTTTTGTTAAGCATATTTAATTTTGTATATTATTAAATGTCTTATGTGTTATAACACATTATCTAGCTCCCTATATATCTTTCTTAAATGTTCAGTGTAAAAATCGTAGAGCATAGGTGATTCTGTGTAATTGCATTATCTAAAATTTCTGATGGCATATTTCTTGTTACAGTTTATTTGCAATGAAAGAATCTGCTAACAAGTATCAAGAGGAAAATCAAACTTTGGCATTAACTATCTTGTCAGTTTTTCTATTTTATTTAGAGTGAAAGAATCTGCTAACAAATATAAAGAGGTAAATCAAACCTCTGTCATTAACTATCTTGTCCGTTTTTCAATTTTTATTTCATTTTTGTTAAGCATATTTAATTTTGTATATTATTAAATGTCTTATGCATTATAACACATTATCTAGCTCCCTATATATCTTTCTTAAATGTTCAGTGTAAAAATCGTAGAGTATAGGTGATTCTGTGTAATTGCATTATCTAAAATTTCTGATGGCATATTTCTTGTTACAGTTTATTTGCAATGAAAGAATCTGCTAACAAGTATCAAGAGGAAAATCAAACTTTGGCATTAACTATCTTGTCAGTTTTTCTATTTTATTTAGAGTGAAAGAATCTGCTAACAAATATAAAGAGGTAAATCAAACCTCTGTCATTAACTATCTTGTCCGTTTTTCAATTTTTATTTCATTTTTGTTAAGCATATTTACTTTTGTATGTTATAAAATGTCTTATGTGTTATAACACATCATCTCACTCCCTATATATCTTTCTTAAATGTTGAATGTAATAATCGTAGAGCAGTAGGGGATTTTATGTAGTTGCATTATATAAAAATTCTGATGACATGTTTATCGTTACAGTTAAGAGTAATATTCCTTAGTTAGATAAGATTTAAAAGTATCTTGTTATATTTATAATAGATGCTCTCTATTTTGAAAACATTTTACGTTCTCATATTTTTGTTGTTGTTGTTGTTGTCTAGCTGAAATCTGTTTGGATATGTACAGTAATATGAGCTATGACAACATTTCATCTTACTCGATTATTACACAAGTCTATGTAAACCTACCTATGTATACCCTCTCAACATTAACTACTTGAATGGCGCTAAATAATCCGGAACCATGCATGATATCTTGCAGTGCGAAACATAACTAGTAAATAAGCTACGAACGTAGCTCTTATATATATATATATATATATACATATATATATATATATATATATATATATATATATATATATATATATATATATATATATATATATATATATATATATATATATATATATAAAATTAATAACAATACAGAAAATGACTGATTTTTTTCAGAAAATAAATTTGAGTGAATGTATTGGTAGCAGAACACACTGTGATTTTCTATGCATATGTGTGACCTTAGAACCCAGAATTCCAAAATACTTTCATCTCAAATTATTCAACATGAATTTTTTTATGATTATATTAAGTATCAAGCTGTTCTGCGTTAATGAACTTCTTGAGATATAAACTACTTTCTTTTGTTTAATATCACGCAATTTTACCCGTCGTTGATTAGCTCCAGTGGCAAAATAATTTATAGTTCATTATGTTTCTAAAACTTAACAATTCTGCGGTTAAATATCTCACGCATCTGTCAAACGACGTCGCGTGACTGACGTCATTTACCGAGATGAAAGGTTATTGGTACAAAAATAAAACTGTTGAAAACTAATATAGATCAGCTTTGCTGTCGAAGAGACCCTCATAACACTGTAAGGCACAATGGGAATGAGAAGCATTTAGCGTTCACAAAAACCAACATTGTCATAAATATCGCATGACTATGTTTAATGTGTTGATAAGGACTACAATGAATACAAATAACTGCTGTTCATTTTCTGAACACAAAAAAAACATACAGAATATATGATAATGCATGCTACTGCTTCATCTCTTAGTGTGGGATCAAAATAAATATGCTTTAATATCTTAAAATAGACAAGAAAATAAATTAAAACTATGTTGCAAAATTCTGGATTAATGATGACAATACAATGAAACTATTTTCTATCATGCAAACTAGATGTATCAAATTGTTTTAATAAATAGTAATTGAAAAATTAAATTACTCTCCTGGTACACTCATAATATAATTAATATATATATATATATATATATATATATATATATATATATATATATATATATATATATATATATATATATATATGTATATATATATATATATATATATATATATATATAAACTATCAATGTTCTTAGAAAGTGAAATGATGATAAAAAATGATAATTTTGTCATACATATTTTTTAATTCTTAGTTGTTCATTCATGAGATTTTCTCTAGTTGTTTCATTCAGGCATTATGACAAATTTATGTATAAAATGCTGTAAGAAAAATTTGATTATTGGTTCAAATGACAAGTGACATATAAGGCGTTTTTACTAAAAAAATTTTAACAGGAAATGCATAGTATTCACTTACATTTCATACTGAGAGCACATGTTTAAATTTCAAAACTATCGTCTAAAGCTGCAGCTACCCAGGTTCGGGTTTAAAACTAGCGAAAATCTTTCTTTCACAGTCTTTGTTTATGAGTAGTCAAATACAAAAGATGTACTTCTATATTAGTTTGATCAAGGAAGTCAAAAATATGATTTCATTTCATATTTATATGTCCGGAAACCTTTGAAGCATGGATGGTAAACACGGCTTTGTTATTAATAGCAAAAAATAACCAAAATTCAGGTTGTTTAAGTGCTATATGACATCATTTTGCTATCAAATATTTCAAAGACATGTATATTTAGATCTTAGAAGAGTTACTTGTATCTAAATTATTAACATTTTGATAACCTAATATTAAAGACCTATTCGCGATGATACTGTGGTTATTTCAAAATATTGATAGTTGCTTTAAATTCTAGTTGTTTTTATTTACTATACTAATGTTTTTCGAAAATGGAACTTATTTGACATTGGTTCAAATTCACTATTATCACCGGAACAAAATTAGTTTAATGAATCAAAATTCAACATATATAACCATATCAAAGGCTTGTTTCAGGTTTTATATACGGACATCTTTGTAACTGTTTTCATCTTTTAGTGTATTCCATCATCGGGTCATTTATAAAGGGAGTATCGATCTCACTAAGTTCAAGCAACGGATTTAAACATCTGATCATAGGTCTGATGAGAGACCGTGTCTTGAATTGGACTTTATGTATATGTCTCGCATGTCTAGGAGATGAACTACAGTCTCTTTTCACAAAAGTTCTCCGGCATCTTATAATGTATGTAATAAAATTATGTTGCCATCACATTAGGGTGCATCTCTTTTATCCAGGCACAAGATAACGTCATTTTTCAGTAATTTCCGTTCCTTAATATTTCATTCATTAATTCTTGAAATAAAGGGATTTTTTTACTCCATTAAAATTTGGTTTCACTTCATTCGACGGTGGCGTACATAAAGATGGAGCTCTTAATTTTTCTTGCATTTATATCTATGGTGTTTACATCGACTGCAGGATCGAGAAAGTCTTGCGGTAGCGCGCTGGCCTTTGGGTTTTGAAGGTGCTCGGATCGAATCCTATCACGCGCCATTAAATTCCTCCGAGCCTAGGGATATGTACACATGAGAGCGTTGCAACGCGCGTTGTCTAACGCTCGTTGCAACGCTCTCATATGTGAGGTCTAATTCAACACAAAGGAACTCGAGGCGTGCTGCAATCACGCGATCTACGTGGAACTCCCAAGACGCGAGTTGTGACGCGCCTCTAGTAGAAGAGAGCGTTGTATGAGTACGCAAGCATTTGATCAGTTGTATTTCATCAACGCGCGATGCAACGCTCTCATGTGTACATAGCCTTAGCCAGATATGGGTACGTTAAATCCTTCGACCGGAAAGTCCCTCTCTGATGTCAGAAAGGGTGGGTGTGGGCCTGATCACCCCCTACCCCGATTTGGCCCTGGGGATGCTCTGTCAAAATTGAGGTGGCAACTAGCTAAGACCGATTCCGACCATTGTGGTGCGATATACACCGGAGCCCCACACATCCGTCCGAAGCCTATGTGGACCTGGACTGAAACTTCCAGCCAGGAGAGGATTAGAAACAGCAGCATCGATTCTAGCTTTCTTAAATTCCGATTGACTTTTCGCTCTTTGGGCTGACTTTGGACAAGTCCATCAAAAGTTTCTTCTCGAAATAAAATAAACTATTAAATGTCTAGTATCAACCTCGGCCTATTTTTAGTATTTCAAAAACCAACAAACGTTTCACTGCGCAAATCAGTTTCTTCGAAATATGCATCAAACTGGAAGCCGATAACTGAAAATTTTAAAACATTGGAGTACAATATGTTTGAAAATCTCAGTATATTTTAAATGTAACATATCGCTTAATGCAAGAATATCCGGTTTAGATTAAAAATATAATTTTTAACGGTAAAATATACAGAACTTTTTCAGCCTGAAAAGTTTAAATGATTTGATCTAATTTGTTGGACTTGTTGCTTATATATATATATATATATATATATATATATATATATATATATATATATATATGTGTGTGTGTGTGCGCGCGCGTGTGTGTGTGTGTGTGTGTGTGTGTGTGTGTGTGTGTGTGTGTGTGTGTGTGTGTGTGTGAGTGTGTGTGTGTGTGTGTGTGTTGTGATAATAATAACAATGGGAATTGATGCGTAGAACTTATTGGAGATGCAGTCGGCACGATCAAGTGATGCTGTCGGGCGAAGTGGTCATCATACAGATTCTCCATCACTCGTTCAGTGATGGGGAGAATCAAACATGGAGCCAGAGAAGAGGAACACAGATTACAGGTGATATCCAAGAAATCACCTTTATTCAATCAGTAAGCATTACGAAGGCATTAACTGCAGTGGCCACATGACTTGTCCGGTGTCCACGCCGGGATGGGACTTGAAAACAGCAGTGCTTACGTTGGAGAGTTAAGAGAAGAGCCGTCGTGTCCACCGGACTACTGGCGGGTCCGTGGACAGCAGATCTCATAGCAATGAGAGTTAGATGCGAAGAGAGAGAAGTATTCCGTTCAGGCAATTATTAAATGCGTGTTTTGCGATTTTGACACTAGAGGTCCAAAATTACATAATTTTTAATTGGACGAATTTAGTCTCGTGGAGTTTACGTGTCCACGTCATGGTTCTAACGGGGATTAATTAATTGCTAGATCAAGCGTTTGTTAGATCTGCGTTTTAGCAAAAGGTAGAATTTGAAAACAGCACTTTTTTATTGTATACAACTTTAGTGAGGCCTTCGGGCTCCAACCAGAGATATATGGGGATGTTATTGAATTCAGATATTCCACATGCCTGCTTAAAGATCTGGAGGGTTAATATAAATTATAACTTACATTACTTCTAGGTTACAATTTGAAAAAGGGGTTGCACTTTATTAAAAGATAATATGTTTTAAAGTAATTTAGGAAGACGCTTTTTCTCGTTACGTATATATATATATATATATATATCAGTAACTTCGTAATACTACAAAAGCAGTTATATATCAATCAATTATAGTTAGAAATATTCATTCAACTTTCACGATGAATCTCTTTCAGAACTGGATGTATCCATATCCATTTCTATGAATTCATAAAAGTATGTATATGTAAAGATTACGAGTTGTTTTTTGTTGCTTTGAATAATATTTATTATTTAGAGGATAATATTTAATCTTGAATTTTAGCCTTATTCTTAATAAGCGGTGAGTTGTTCGTGAGTATATATTACAAAACTTACAAGAGGATTAATAGTAAAATGTAAACTGCGTATTTTAGCATAATCCTAGTTTGACTGAAAAATGAACTCTAATGGAAGATGTGTATTAGGGATTTTAATAAATCACTCGTATAAATATGCATGCTTCTGAAATGTCTGGTTGCTTTTACAGCAGTAAAGTATTTTAAGACATGCTTGCTTTAAAAACACGTGCATATAGAGTACGATCATAAAATATAAAATTACGGGAATTCTGATTAAACTTAAGCTGGGGAATTTCAATAATATATAAAATATTTATTTGCATAGTAAATGCAAACAGTAATTTAATATGCATCAGGGAAATGTTTTTTTTTATAAAATTTAAAGATTTATTTTTCTTAAGATACAAATTTTTACAAAGTCAGGAAAATATTTTTTTCGGCAAAATTGAAATATTAGTTCAATTTTTGCAGTTGATACAGATACTTTCTACAATAAAACGGCTGTTTAAATGAAATGAATAGCAAAAAAAGTTTGAGGTTATTGCATTAGAATTAGAGTGTACCCCGAAGGTTAACAACTGCAATTTTTTTTCTTCTCGGGAAGCTAGGAAAGAAAGAGTTTTTTTTCCACCAAAGCTTTTTTGTGAGGATGAATTTCTTTTAACATGCTGTTCATAAACTGACAATCGGACATAAATCTAAGAAACTCATCATATGATTTACTTTTTATGTTGCAGAGCTTATAATATAAAATAACCTATCGTCTTTTCAATCCTAAAAAAAAGATGCTCAGAACATTATAAGAAAGAATGAATTTGTTAAAAGTAGAAATAGAGTAAAAGGGAACACAAAATATCAGACGCACATAGTGAATGAACTTTTGGAAAAGATTATCCCTTACTTATATAATAACATGTTAGTTATACTTTATGATACCTAGAACAAAAAAATTATTAATTTATTGAAAAGTAAATTGAAAAATCAAAATCATTTCTAATGTACGTTATGTTAGTTGGCTTCAAACTCAACAAGTTTTGTTCAAAAGAGCTTGATTAAAAAATAAATTGAAAAATCAAAATCATTTCTGATGTACGTTATGTTTGTTGGCTTCAAACTCAACATACTTTGTTCAATTTTATGTATTTGCTTAGAATCAGATAATTACAAAGTTTGATCATCAACCTCAGATCCTGAATAAATTTCAAGCTGTTTGTATGTAATATTTAGCTCATACTGTACAACTAAATTTTATTCCCTTATTAGGAAATTTTCTCTGTTGTACATCAGCGATTTTCTTATTTTAACGAACAAACTTAACTACATTTCTGTAAACTTAAGCATTTGAATTTAATATGAAATATCTGGCAACAGTCGATGAACAGCTAATTTCATTTTATATAGTACTAGAAACTGTAATAAAAAAGGAATGATGTAAATATAACATTTAAAATATTTTTTTTAATTATGGGATGTAAGATAGATATGAAGTTTAAAGTCATAAGCAGTCAGCGGTTTAGATGAATGACAAAACTAATACATTTATTTAATTAGACTTGTATCTGATAATGTATAAGACGAAATTTAGTCACTCTTAGACATCATATATACTCTTCTACACCTACGTTTGCAAAGAAAAATTGGTTGGCCTATGCAATGTAAATTAAAATACCGATTATCTGACTAACAGTCAATACCAAGATTTTGTGGTGAAATAAAAAAGAAAAAAAATCTTCACTAAAACAGTTTTTAAGCCTAATACTTCAGCTTGCTAAAGTTATATTTACAAAGAAAACAAAGAATTATGGCTCGTATTAAAATGGCATGCCAATGAGAAGAACGTATCTCAAATGCTCAACAGATACCTTACACCATTTCTTTTAGTTCCATACCCTCTCTTGGTCACTATTTTATCATCTCGCGCAACGTCGGGGCTGGTCACTTGACCTCAGCTCGCAGGAGTCTTGGGGCCTGTTCACATAGAATCCGTCAGCGTCGGCGTTACTCGTATCGAAATATATTTAACCAGTTACAAACCTTCAAACGATTAGCCACAAAACTGTTTAGGCCTGTGATTGGTTTAATGCCTTAACGATCGCATAATTTTCAAGAAAACGGTAATAAAGGTTCCTATTTTTTTCGGGGGATTCCATTTATTTCTTGATCTGCCACTTATAGTTTTAAAGAAATATCATCCCCATTTTCTTATAAATTGACTGGTGCTGCCATCTGGTATGTAAAATATAAAATAAATTTTTTTCAGGGTAAATGAAATGGATTGTTTAAATATTTTTGGTGCGTTACTTTTAAACACTGCAGCTCGGAAATATCACGGGCACGAGAAATAGAAGGCGAAACCTCACCCCGTGATTTTGACGTGAGCGAGAAGAATGGGGTTAAAATATATCAATATGATTAACGTTGACGCTGACGGATTCTATGTGAGCAGCCGCATCCAAATATTCCCACTTTCAGGAATTCCTGTACAGGCAGTATCCGTGCTGCACCCTCATTGTTCCTCAACTCTGTGCATTGCGTTTCTTTCGACACGGTAATTTTCTTTCATTGGGACGAACCTTTTGACTCGATATCATGCAGTTTCAGGTATTTGAAATGGATTTTTCAATGATTGTCACGAGGAAGGTAACAAACAGACCTTGTCCACATTGCTTCCAATTCGGGACGTATTGTCAGAGATAAAAATTTCAACCAATGAAAGAGCTCAACGCGATGGCCACACGATAAGTCTAACCAATGACAGGTTGCATCAACAATCTCGGCCCCCAACACAGGAACACAATGCTACTCTCCGGATTCAATATGAAGAAAGCCATAGAATCAGCAGCTGGGTATCTAAATACTTATTTGTTAGGCTGTAACATGTAAATAAATGCTTATGTAGTGTGGTAATTTGTACTCTCACAATAGGCTTATTAGGCATGGCTTAACAAGTATCTCTAACAAATAGATCTTGAACTTTGAATTTCAATCCCAGGCCAAGCGAGTAAATTTTCTTTATAGCATACAAGTTGCATTTCGAAAATAAAAGGGACAGAAAAAATGCATTTATTTTCCTGAATAAATGTGATCTCTATAACAATATAATATATATAATATATTTCCTGTCAAGCTTCCTTTTCAGTCATTTATTTCTGTGATACTATATAATAAACTTAGCCTTAACATTTGATTCCTAGTTTTCTGGTCAATGTAAATAATATTTAAAAATATAATTTGCCTTATTTGATTCTATTTAATAAATTATTCACCAAATATTTGAATAAATATTTGTTATCTCATACAAAATTTTAATAAAAGGAAGCCTGGGGGAGTTTTGAAAATATTAAGCATTGTGCAATATTGTCTATTTACGTTTTAAAAGTAGATTTCAATTATAATATTGTAGACATTGTTATTTGGAATTTCGGAATCACATCAAATTTAAATATTTTTACAAAGCATTTTACAGAAGCAATTTTTAATGTTCACGTTTTATAACGTTCTCGCATAGTTCTGTAAAACATAATGCCTAATATTTATTCAGTAAATAACTGTGTATAGAAATTTACCAGACTGTACATAGTTTAAATTATACTATATGAATGCTAAAACTCAGAGCTGTATAGAATTTTATTTGTTAAAAAGCTATGTACATGTTTGGGTCAGGACTGTCAATGTTATTAATATGTGTAGTGTTACGCTAAATATCCTCATGTGATATTAAAACTGTAGCGAAAATTGCGAGCTTGGCAGTTTTTATTTTATTACTGAATAGTAAAGAGATTGGGCTTATTTAAAGAATTTAATAATTCATTTTTAATGGTTAACAGACTTGTATGAAATTATTCATCAATGAAATAATTTCTATTCAAACATGAAACAGGACGATTATATGTGTAGCCCAAATATTGACACATGGTGAATACATGTTTTAAACATATCGAAAACCAAGTATTTATTTAGCCACGTATAATAATAGGGTATTATAATGTTATGGTAAATAGTTAAGAGCTGCTTAACAATGTCACTTCACCACTTCAAATGGTATAATGAGAAGAATTATGTACTCTTAGAAGCATTAATTCGTAATTGAACGTCTACTATACATTTATCACAAATCTGAATTTTCCATACAATGCAGTATACCTTTAAAATCACATTACAAAACCCAAAAATATACTCATAACTCAATTACATTATATAAAAGTTTATACTATCGTGACCAACATATCCGGAAGGCATACATCTCAATTTATAAAGAAAAGGCTTAGGTAGCCTAATAATAGTGGGTCTTTTTCTGGCGCGTAGGGTGGTCAGTTCGAACCCCTAAACGAGGCATTAAATACCTTTTTGTCTAGTCCGGATATGGCACGTTTAAGGCGACAATGGGCCATGAAAAACTTTTTTTTTATTTATTAACTAATTACTATGAAAATTTGTATACTTATACAGGGTTGTTTAGAGATGGAAAGTCGAAACTAAAAAAAATCCGAATGTAATTAATTAAGATATTAATTAAAATCAGTTTGTTAATTACTCTATTTTAAAATGCCTTATGCGCTTTAATTTTTGTCTCATGTATATAATTTTCTCTCTTAAGCTAGCTTTATATAGTTATAATAAAAGTTAGTAGCAATATTTGATTTACAGTCATATTTAAAAAAACTAGAAAAGAAATCAATAAAAATAGGTCATTATATGCAAAATTTTATAAAAAATATTTTTTTATTGTAAAAATTTTAAGTTGTTCTAAAATAGTATAATGAATCGATTACTAAGATTTATTCTAACATATATAAATAATCATTTTATGAAATTTTATAAAAATTGAAGAAAAATTATGCCGCATGGAACATTTTGAACTTACCGAAACGACATGAAAACTTGTTTTGAGAAAATGGCATTGAAAGTTTTAATTTGACTAACTTTTCCATTGTTTACTGTGGCAAAATGCCACTATGTAAAATTAATTACTCAAAAATTTAAAAACTTAATTATAACCGCTATTAACTTAATTAAATTCATCTTTAAACAATTAATTGCTAGCTGTATTAATATTAATTTAAAATATAACTATTTTCCAGATACATATTGTATGCTTAAGGTGATTATACTATTAATATCTACAATAGCTAAATATATTTACATTTTCCAATTACAGAATCGATTCCCTCATTCGAATTTTGCATCGCGATTCGATTTCTCAACTTAACTGCAAAAATAAGTACTTCCCACGTGTGCAATAGCTTACATGTATTCATATGCTGATGTTTCCTAAAGATAATAACAGTTCCTAAAGATAATAACAACGGGCTGGCTGGAGGTGTAATGCTGGTGATATTATTTTATAAATCTTCGAAGAAACATAATAAACCGGTATTTTTCAAGAAATTTTTGTGTGTGCCAATTCCCTTGTATTCAGCATGCGTGATCCAGTTTCGTTCTTCATCTAGAGTGCTAAAAGGCACATAATCTTTATTTTCCAAGTCCCAATGACACAGTGTCAACAGAGTGCTTCTTGCTAATTACCCACTGCGTTTAGTGCTTGGTATGTTGTTCCAGATTTATCTGCAAGTTTGAAGCAGTTCCAGTAAACAGTGTTCAGCTAATGAACTGGTCTCCACGTGACAGAAATCGATCCATCATTTACGGTATCTGAACTGAAAATTTCATCATCGTGGGAATTCATATAAGTTCAACGTTGCTCCAGTTTTACAGAACTGATTCAGTCTTTTAGTTTCCCATCTCCAGTGCTCGAGTGAGAAACTTTAACAAAGTAACATTTTTCTGGTTTTTCTGCATGTCAAGTAAGTTGATAAAAAGTGAATTTATTATATTTTCAAATTGTTAACATTGTCAGAACATACACAACATCTTAATGCAATGTACACATATAAAATCACTATACCTCTCATTAATAACCTTTGAACTATTTTTGTTTTACTTCATTGCCACCCTATTTTCGCTTCATTGGTGTCGTGACCAGGATCTAAAGTAATTTAGGTTCGAATCAGGGTTAGAAGTGTTCTGATAATGTTATTAGTTAATTTGATAAGAATCAATCAATGCATAAAATATAAATAATTGATCATACTTAAAATTCATAAAAAAATTGTGAAATATAATTCTTATTTGATAATGCATACCATTAAGATAAATTGCAATGAATATATAGTGTGATATATATATGCAAAAGTATTAAGATTCTGTGCTTTTTATAGTGTATTGTATGATATGTAATTGTGTGAAATATTGTTCATACAAGTGTAGGTTAATATGGCTAACATTTGTGCTAAACCTCATCGTACAACTGACTGTTGGTATTTTCCCACAAATATAAATCCTAAAATCCTAATACAGCTTAAAATAATTATCAGGCTAATAGATTCAACAGTAAAGTTTAGTCCTGCACAATTATTTTTCGGCAGGGAATTAAATTTACCTTTGCATATCTATGATGAACCTCAAGTTTCAGAACAATATTCGGAATACATTAAAAAACAAAACCAACACATCATTTCAACTTGAAAACTAGTCAAACAAAATGAGACAAATTACTTTAATAGCCAATCCCAACACATCAAGGGCAGAAATATTCCTACTTTTAATGTAAATGATGTTGTATACGTAAAATCTTTTACGGATCCTAATGTTCTACACCCAAAATATAATGGACCGTACACAATCACAAGAAAACTGCGTAATAACAACTACATTATTAGGAAAAATGATGCCGAAGACCAAAAACAAATGAAACTACATGTTAGTAAACTTTTTCTGCAACCATCTCTCAATGTTACCTAGTGCCATATTGTAAAAATGTAAAATGGAAATTTTTCTTCAAATTTTGTACAATCCATGCTACCAAAATGTTCATAATTGCTTCCTTTTTGTGAAAACTATTTGCACATGTTTCATCAACAATCTATGTAACCATCTCTGTTGCCATTCCTTTTCATATGAACTGATAGACGTATCAATGCATATGTGCTGATTTTTTTGCTGGCTGGTCCGAAATTAATCAGGGGAAATTTTAATTCAATATGATTTATATTTATATGTTCAGAATAACAAAAAAATTTTATCTGCAACTATCATAGTTTTTACAATACCCAATTATTTTATTAATTTGTGTAAGGTATTTTTTCAAAAAAAAAAAATCTTCAATGAGTTAGGTACTATTTTATGAATATTACTGTTCAGTTATCGAGTTATGCGTATAGCACCTGCAATTACATGCAACTTCAAATTTGAAAGTTTTTGCGTTAGCAAATTTGCCACTGTAATTAGGACTCATGGAGACGGTGCAGTTATAATGGAGTTCTCGTATTCAATTGTATGGCAATTTATGTTCATATGTTGAAACTAGCATTTGTATAATTTGATAATGTCAGATTTAGAATGAAAATTTAGCAATGTGTTAAAAAACAAATAATTTTTTGAAAAAAAAATCTGAGCTAAATCACAATTAAATACAAAGTAAAATGAATCAAAAAAAATAATTTTAGGTGTGTGCAAATTTCAAGATTCACAAATAATGCAAAATGATGTGTACATCCTTTCGCTACACCACATGTTTGCTCAGAATTTCAAATGGTATAATTTAAGTAACAAATCAAGGTTGAAATGTGTTTAAGTGTCAAAATTGTGTTGTAATGATGTATTCATATTTCACAATTGGTATAATTAACAGTTATTGATTGATTCTTATTCAAATTTAATTGTTTCCCAAGAGCATGGATTATATAACTTCACATAAAAAATATTCAGGAGATTATCACTATTGGATAAAACAAATTTCAAAGTGTATTCAATGTCAAACTGTTAGCACAGTAAATCAGAAATTTTTTAATTGTATTGAATCATGTAATTTTATAGTTAGCATCATGTAAAAAGTATTATGTCAAGGTATTTAAATCTTTAAAAATTTCTTCATGCCAGTCAGTTCTTATTTGTGTGTTAGAACAGTATTTAAATGTGTTTTATAATAGTTTTTTAAATATGTTTTAAAATTGTTGAAGGTGTGTATCTGCTCTGATCAGTCAGAAATCCTGGCTACTTTGTAAATATAAAATCTTCTTTTTCTTTTCTTTTCTGTAGGGGGGAGGTATGTGGCATAATGCCACTATGTAAAATTAATTACTCAAAAATTTAAAAACTTAATTATAACCGCTATTAACTTAACTTAATTAATTTCATCTTTAAACAATTAATTGCTAGCTGTATTAATATTAATTTTAAATATAACTATTTTCCAGATACATATTGTATGCTTAAAGCGATTATACTATTAATATCTACAATAGCTAAATATATTAACATTTTTAATTACAGAATCGATTCCCTCATTCGAATTTTGCATAGCGATTCGATTTCTCAACTTAACTTCAAAAATAACTACTTCCCACGTGTGCAATAGCTTACATGTATTCATACGCCGATGTTTCCTAAAGATAATAACAGTGTAATCGCAGTTTAATTAATTTCTCTTTTAATTTAGTCCTTTGATACAGCTAGTGTTTATTATTCTATTATTTATCCCCTTCTACAGACTTTATTTTGTTGTTTAGACTAAAAGGAAATGGGATCTCTTTATCAGAGTAAGCACATTAACCTAGGCTTGTGTGAGCAGGTTTCGGGTAGAAAAGCGTTTGCTTCCCGTCCATAAAGGAGAGTACGATTTTTTAGCGAGATGAATGCTGTTTGCAATATTGGAGCGTGTCTCCTCGAATTTTTGGCTTCGGACATTTTCCACGATACGGGCTGGCTGGAGGTGTAATGCTGGTGATATTATTTTATAAATCTTCGAAGAAACATAATAAACCGGTATTTTTCAAGAAATTTTTGTGTGTGCCAATTCCCTTGTATTCAGCATGCGTGATCCAGTTTCATTCTTCATCTAGAGTGCTAAAAGGCAAATCGATCCATCATTTACGGTAGCTGAACTGAAAATTTCATCATCGTGGGAATTCATATAAGTTCAACGTTGCTCCAGTTTTACAGAACTGATTCAGTCTTTCAGTTTCCCATCTCCAGTGCTCGAGTGAGAAACTTTAATAAAGTAACTTTTTTCTGGTTTTTCTGCATGTCAAGTAAGTTGATAAAAAGTGAAGTTATTATATTTTCAAATTGTTAACATTGTCAGAACATACACAACATCTTAAATCACTATACCTCTCATTAATAACCTTTGAACTATTTTTTTTTACTTCATTACCACCCTATTTTCACTTCATTTAATTTTCTATTGTTTGAAAAAAAATACTTATAATGCGGTTAACAATAATCGAATCAACACACTTTTCTTTTAAATTTAAAGCTGATGAGTTGCAGAATCATTTTCTGAAAAAAAAAAATCGTTTTGGGGACATATTTTTGACAGTCTGAAGATCCATTGTTACCTTAAACAGTGTACTGGAAAGTTCCTCTATGAAGCTAGAGTGGATGAAAGATAAATGAAGATCCAGATGAACGATAATCGATAATCCCAGATGTCCCCTCTGGATGTGCTCGGTTCAAAATTGAGGGGGCACCTAGCTCAGATAGAGTCCGAAACTTGTGATATTGTAAACAGTAGCCGCACTCCTCAGATCGCAAAGCGTATATGGACCTGGCCTGGAACCTCAGACAGGGGGCATTAGCTACATCAACAACAACAGACAATAATAAAACTTGAGTAATGTGAAGAAATGACCAACAGAAAAGGCTTAAATTCTTAACTCTAGAATTTTAGAACTGTTTGTGCTTTACAGAAACAGTAACTCTTTAGAATAGAATTCGAGTACGGTCCTTTTATGAATTTGCAAGAAATCACCGGAATATTACAAATAGAAATATGTAATTACACTTTAAATAAACATTCTGCCGTATATGTAACATTAGACTTTGATAAATAGGAAGTCCGTAATAATTATTTTAATTAAGTGTATTTAAAGAAGTATTATTGTGGAATTAAATTAGTATTGGTGAATTTTCAGGAATTGCAACATTGAAAGACTGAAAGTAATGTAATTGAATGAAAAAGAGGTAAAGTCTTATGGGGGATTTACGATAATTTTTATGCGCAGTCTTCCCAGGCCCCAAAGAGAAGCAATGTGAAATTTGTTTCTGATATTAATGCATTTGATTAAAATCAACCCTAAAACAACGATGACATCGTTGAAACAACATCCTGCAACATCGATGAAACCGAACATTTGCATGAATCTCTACCCATTCAATGGGTGTCTAATCGAAGTAATCACTGGAAAGGTAGAAAAAGTTTTTTTGTGACAACAGAAAAATCAGCTGTTTGAATTCTTTTGTGCTAAGGCAACTGCGTCGTTTCAAACAACTAAACGAAAGTTGTCAGCTAGCAAGCTGAATTGAAAAAGAAAAGCATAGACGGGGTGAAGAGTACCTGATCGTTACCAATGGTTTTGGAGAGCATGGCTACTCCGCAACAAACAACAAAACGTACGTCCCCTACCAGTAAAATGATCTCAAGAGTATACATGGGACGAGGGATATCTCGCTGTGACTAATGATTTTGTATGATATAAGGGAGATTTTTTTTGTTTATCGACAATACTACGTAGAAGAATCAAATAATCAAAATGCA
Organism: Dolomedes plantarius; assembly: GCA_907164885.2. Classification (NCBI taxonomy): domain Eukaryota; kingdom Metazoa; phylum Arthropoda; class Arachnida; order Araneae; family Dolomedidae; genus Dolomedes; species Dolomedes plantarius. Next base: position 34,964,563 of record OU015492.1, on the reverse strand, counting down.
TCCGATTACAAATAAAAAGTTTTTTTTTTTACAATGCAGAACACAACTTGTAAATAACAGCAGTGAAATCCAGTCATTTAAAGTACGTTTCCGACAGCTAGTTTCTATAACGCTCCCCTCCCCCGTTCAAACACCTCCCCCGTTTGCACGGCGCAGATATTTTCCCCGAATTTTTTTAACCTAAATAATCTTGAAAATTTTCCAATTAAAGGTTGCAAAATGTTTTCACTTCTTTAAACTGATAAAAGATGGCAATACTAGCCACTATTCTGCTCACTTAACTGGAATACATTGAATGCAAGTGGAAAAAAAACAGAATAGATTTAGGCGTTTGCACTGTACAAACAGCGCTCCTCAAAGGGTTAATAACTGCATCTGTTAAAGCATGGGTTATGTATTTGTAATCGAAAAACAGACTAAGTGTAGGAGCCAACATCAACGATGGAGCTTTAACATTCTGCTTCCAGGGAAAAGGTTTTAAAGAAACCGTATCATCTTCTTAAGAGATTCATTGAAAATGAAGAATCGAATTATCTAGCAGTCTTTGAATAAAAAAATCGAGATTAAAAAATATGACTTTCAAATATTAAGCTTCTATAGACCACTATGAGGAGAGAACTGCTGCCCGCGTGCTGCATGCGGCACACCAAGATTTTATATGTGCGGCCTGATATATTCCCACTCATTAATAGACAGTTGCTTTTGGAAACTTAATTTTGGAAATGAGTGCCTGAAAAATACAAACTGTACAAAAATGTACCGCATGCTTCTAACGTTGTTTGCATCAACCTATCATTGTGAATCATTCAATTCCAAAATGAAATAAGCGAAGAACGTGTATAGAAATCGGCTTGCTGATTTTTACCTTGACGACGCATTGAGAGTAGCCTTTAGCAAGTATAAACCTGATTTGTCCAAAATAATCAAAAGTTTGTCTCATCATTAAAAAAAATATATATATCACTCTCATTTTTAAATAAAGGTTTTAATACATTTAAGTTTTCAGTATTATTTTTTACATTATTATATTATGAGATACTAGCTGAAAACCCGTACTTCGCTACGGAGTACATTAAAATTAAATACAACGGTCAATGTATGCAATTAATGCCAAAAATATGTATAAATATATTTATAATAAATACAACGATTAATGTATGCAATTGATGTAAAAAAAAAGAAAAATATATTTATAAAAATCGTAACGGATATTTTATAGGCAAAATAATGTAGAAAATATTCAAATTAAATATAATAGAACATACTAAAGAATATAGTACAGTTGGAGAAACATATCTTTTACTGCATTTTTTAAATTTTAATATTTTTTTTTGGATAATTTCCAATCGTCTGCCGCATTAGCAAGAAAATCAAATTGTCTATTTCGTTGTTATGCACGAACGATAAATTAATTTAAAGTACCAGTAAAAGAAATCACGTGATCAGCATATAATAAATTAAATTCTAAAAATTAATCTTTGAAAATTCCCCAAAATCAGAAAATGGAGATAAAGATTCAAAATATATTTTATTTTAAAGGAATTTGTATGATCTTTCTTATGATATACATTTTATAACCCTGAAATAATTATTTTAAATGTAAACTTAAAAAAAGTTACTAAAACAGCTTAAAAATGCATTTTTTTAAAAAATCTAAGAAAACTTTTTCAAAAATATTTTTTAGTGCACCCCTACGCTATAAGAAGAATCGCCATGCAAAATTTCAGCCCTTAAGGTCCAGCGGTTTGGTCTGTGCGCTGTATGTCAGTCAGTCAATCAGTCAGTCAGTGAGTCAGACAGTTACGGAACTGTTTTATATATATAGATAGAGTACTGCGTTAAGGCCCGTGTAACGTAACATACATGCATGTGGCCCGACAGAGAATAAAAAAAGAGTCGAGTATGACTGTACAGGATGAGAGAAAAAGTCGAAAATATCTCACACTATAAGGAAAAATTAAAGTAAAAATATGAAGAAACACGATAAGAGACTATCGATTAGGAGTAAGATGGAGATGTGAAGTTAACAAATCAGACATTGTTGGCTAACCAAAGGTATAGAAGTTGTAGAAGTATGCATATAACCAAAATCATTAAACCTAAATAATCCTGATACATTGCATTTAATATCACATAAAAGATGCACATCTAGGTTGTTCGAATTTGAAAATTTAAACAGGTGTTTCAAATATATTCAATTTATGGTGATAAATCGATGCATATCCCGTTAGACTAAACCTATTTAATATATTTGAAATAGTTACAAGTGCCTCCGCATTGGAAAAAAAAAAATATTTGAAATAGTAACTGCCCAATAGAGTCATAAAACATAGACTACGAAGTTTTATTTTTTCGTCAAGTCCGATATTTGCCATTCTTTCAAAAAAATTTCTTTACCGGAAAATTCCTTTCTGAATGTAAATTGCTACATTTGTGTTGTAAATGTTACTTTTACTATTTTTGTGTTTTTCTTTTAAAATGTGCCAGTATTTCATTACGTGAATTATATGTATCACTGAAAAAGCTTCAGCTTCTAGAACCAGCTCATGTATTAATTAAAAATTAAACAGAAATGAAGGATATTCACTTGAGGAAAAAATACACAATTGTGAACCCATACTTCATCGACATGCATATATGTGTACGTTTATGTTTATTATCACATGAAGAAAATTATTATTATTTTTATTTTTAATAGTTTAATAAATTAAGAAGAGGTGCATTTTCTTATTGAATTATTGACTGAATATATTTTCCTCTTGAGAAAAACAAGTGTGTGTTGTATTATACACAAATGCGTACATCAAAATCCTTTTTTCTAATTAATGCAGTAGCATTTTTATAATCATAATTATACGATTTCTTTCACTAATATTGAGCGAAAATTATTTCTAACTTTCACCAGAGGTATTTTTCTATTTCCCCCAAATATTTCAATAATTTTATCGTCGAGGGAAAACCTCAACGTTCTTTATTTGCATACCAATTTTTAAGGTCTGACACCCTCTGACTTTTTAAAACTTTTAGGCAATAAAATCCTTCTGCCGCATCAACAAATGAAGCTCGTTATCTAACATTAAGCAGCTAATGCACATGAGAGTAAATAAAAAAGACATTTCAGTTGTTGCAGTGCAAAAATAACGAACAGATGCCAATGCTGCTGTTATTTCTAAATGGTTCATAATGGGCCATTATACCGCTCCATTTTGTTAATCTGAGATAGAGGTGAATGAAATGATCAAAAACTTTTATATTCTTATCAAAAGATAATATTTAATTTTTGAATATTTTAAAGTAATACGAATTCCTCAGATATGAAGCGATGTTTTTAGGTACAGCAAGTGTGTGTTTTTTTAAAATGTTTAAATTTTCAAAATTTTATAATATGCAAGATGCAATTAATTTGATAGAAAAATTGTTTTAAAGCCATAATTTGTAGAATCAAAAAGTTTACTTAATTTTTTTTTCAATCAAGGAAATATATTTATTTAATGGAATACAATTAATAATATATCCACGAATTGTGTGCATATTTATAATGTTCTGCAAATGAGTCATTTGAAGAGTGAATGGTTAATTTTTTTTTTGTTTTTACGATTCATGGTGTTAATTAACAGGAAGGAATTTTTCTGTTTTGAAAAAAATGTTTCTTCAGTAGAAATTCACAAGTTATCTATCAGAAAAAAAGCTTATCTTTTCTGACAACAAGAAAATTATTTTGTGTTTGTTCCTGTGTGATTTAAACTATATTGCAAATGACAGCAGTCATCCTTTAAAGAAGATCTAAAATGCCAGTGCTATGTCTCAATTACGTGATATTTTATTTTTCAAAATGCTTAGTAATCTTTAATTAGGATTATATATCTTTCACGGCACGAATCGCAAGGCCATCATTTGCCTTTTTTTTTTTATTTTCGAGGTAACACTTCGTGAGACATTCGCTATTTGTTATTCACCTCGTGGTCTTGCTATCTACGTTAGGAGTATCATTTAAGTGATCTAGCATTGCTCCCTATAAGGGGACAACACGTTATCGAACAAACCTGATTCTGGATTTGAACCCAAGCCTACTAGTTGGAAGCTCACGACGTTAACCACTATACTATGTGGGCGGAGCACGTTAATAGCTGTATTTTTTTATTAAGTCTTTCAAATTTATTAACATATCTTAATAATTAAATTCAAAAGATTTTTTTTCAAAAGGGATTTTACCATCATTATAATTTGTTTCTATTTCCTAAATCATATCTGTTTAAATTCCATGTTTGTAAATATTCCCCAACAGTAAATACGAGAACTACTGCTAAATATGTATCAGTGTGAAATATTGATACATATTTAGCATAATATGAAGTAACATTATTTTACTCTGTTATGTCATCTTATCTTGTGCTACTATATACATTCAACTGAGCCCGCTTGCTTGAAATGTTTCTGCAACATAATGAGAACAACACATATTTAAATTCCCCTTATTGCGACATTCCTGAATTCAAGATTCACTACGTACTTTTCCGATATTTCTACGTTAAGAAGTGTATTATATCTATAATTGCACATATTCAGTTTCAAAGAATTCATTTATTGTGGTTTAAAACCTCTCCAATAAATGATACTAGCTAGTACATAATAAGATTAACCCCGGTTTTAATGTAGAAAATACAGCTTGTGAAATAATCTTTCATGGGAGAGTTATAAGCTACTTATTTACTGGAAATGGAAACGGAGGGATAAATAGTATTTCAAAATTGGAACTATATCATTTTGAAATTTTTGTTTGATACATTGTATGTGATACAGTTATAGCCATTTCTTTCTAATTTTAAAATCGCAATTTCAGGGATTATTGCTAATACATTTTTATTTGGTCATACGACAAGCACTTTTCTATAAGTATCAATTGCCTCGTTTATCTCTAAGTTATCATTAAGTCGTTTACATAGTCTTTATCTAGTCGGGAGGGCAAAATTAAAAACAGCTCCAACACACATTTGATGCACAAGAAGCTTTTGCTATTGATTAAGCGAAATCCTCCGGTAAGTACACTTTAATATCGTAACGCATGGTGACGTCATTCATGGGGACTAGAACTTATAGGATTATAGGATTAAAGGGGCCAAGTTCCCTAGTATAAGGATTTTGAGACAGTAACTTCGTAATGGATTAAAGAAGTGATAAAAGCACGGAGCTACAAGAGTGATAAATTAACACTGTCAGCTATTATTTTCTATTAAAAATATGCCTTTTAAACGTGCTAGTAATTAAAATCATAAAACTAAGTGCCTTTTAAATTGAACAATATTTTCTTAATGTACATTTTAAAGCAATTACGGAAATATAACCAAGAGGTTCTAATCTAATGCTCGTTTAATTATAAAGACAAAATTTCTTTTTTTATATTTTTTCGATCATAAACTTTCATTTTCTTGGGTTTCAAACATCAAGGTGGTCCTCTGAATGGCGATATCATAGAAAAGATATTTTTTATTGAACTTAAACATCAGCGATCTCTGGTGGACTAGGTGGTTTCACCCAAGCGCTATCTTTTGGAGCGTTATTGAAAACATTCCCGTACCAAATCAAGTAGCGCTATTTTCATCCAGTTAACATTCATGCAATGGTGACGTTATACAATATTCAGCTTATTGCCGTTTGGCTCACTATAAAATGCATTCCCTCGATGCATGAAGTTCCAGAAAATATTAAATGAAAGCCTTGAGCTCAAAGCTTGTTTACGCAAGCAAATACCATAACTTGAGAGTGATCCCGTCCATAAGTATCGCAATTCGTTTTGGAAGTGATATTTTGTTTGCAAGTCGATTATATGAGGTATTTTTCCTGGATTTTGTTTACGGTGTGTAATATGCTACGTTTGATTTTAGCTTTCATTTTGAAGAAGAGGAATGAATCAAAGATGGCTGAAAGACACCTGTCACATCAGTTTATGGAAACTAAAAGCGTCTGCACGACTTCCGTGAAGTTTGCAGAACTGTGTGAAAGAACTTGGGGAACCATCTGGCACAACCACCCTTCAATACGTGTTTGTTTATCTTCTGAGTAAGTCTCAAATACTTTCAGCCATTGCTTGAATTATAATTCATAAAAATAATATTTTGGTCAAAAAGAGGCCCTTTAATATGAATAAAACAGATCAACAGTGTTTCCTTTTACTTGGCTTAAATATTTGAACGTCTTTCACTTGAAACATCCAGTGAGATTTTAATTTAATGTACCCGAGTGGTACTACTAAATAAAATTTTCACTTTTATTTGTACCCCGACAAAAAGAAATTCCGTGTTGTAATGGTCCGTGGTTTACATCCAGGAGACGTCGTACTACGTCACACCAATTCTAGAAAATTTCAGTACAGGACCTTGCTTTTTACTGGTTTTATAACTTGGCACAAAATTAATTACTAAAAAACTAAAAAACCTTACATGATCACCTAAATTATTCAACAAATTTAAAGTTTGTTTTGTCACTTTTCAGAAAGATAGAAAAGTTCAAATACATTGAATCAAAGCTATTGTCTAAAAATTAGATAAGTGCAAAGACACTGCATATAATCATATCTACATGGACGTGATCTATGCATATTTCATTGCAATGAAGCGATGGTAACCCAGTAAATACGAATTTCCGTTTGGAATGATAAAATTTCACTAGAGGCTTACAGTTTGTTATGCAGTTTTACTATGTTTATTATAAAATACTAATGCACACACTCTTTCATATAAACATCATGAACCCACCGCATGACACGGGAGAAATAACTTGAATGTTTGTTTGAGAGCACTGCAATCATATTTTGCTATACAACGGCTAATTAGGCAGGAGCTTGCACGCTAAAGCCAATTCTGAACAGCTACAAACATGAATGGCAACAGTGGAACTTATCACCGTGTCTCCCATTAAATAAAATGAAGATCACATAATGCCTGCGAACTTGCTAAGAATATTTTCCCTCAGTCAAACCATAAAATCAAGACACCGAAAATTTGCGCCGTAGTTTAGATGCAGCAGAATGTACAGCTATCTAGTTTGTAGTGACAACTATAGGTAGCATGCAGATATTCGTCTATACTGAAAAAAAACTGTGCATTTGCTTTATGCCGGACAATTTTTATTAAATGACCCCCATTACCGTACATCAATCCTTCACTTCGTCTTGACATTCCTAAGCCACATTTATGTAATTAATAATATTTTTATTCATCATGCTTGTAAATGAACCCCTATTGTTCAATATTAACAAGAATATTCAAGTATTATTTTCCGATAAGTTAACACGAAATTGAAGATGTCGAGGACACTGGTCATCAAGATTGGAGTATGCAGGTTTGAGTACCATAGCATCACGAGTGCTTCTAGCCGACCTAAATCAGCTTTGAACTTCAGAACCTACTCTATATAATCCTCTTGTGGCATAAGCCATAGACCTCCAAATTCCTGACAACAAACTATACTTATTACGTGAGATTAAATTTAAGCATCTGAACTAATGAATCCCATAAAATCTTCATGAACTTCAAACCATCTAGCTCTGCGATGAATCTGTATTTATCTATGAAATGTAACATCTAGTAATGGCTATGCAAGGGCTTGCATTTATATATATGAAGCATACGTATTTAGAGACCATTTTATTGTACAAAAACTGGTATTTACTTTTCGATCAAAATAAATCTATCCTTCTTAAGAACAAATAGATAATAGATAATTATTTAGCTTGCACACTTATAGTTAATTAAACGGAACTTAAAAAATTTGGTTTCAAAAACTTTTAAAATTGCTGCCAGGAAGCTTCCTGTATTTTGTGATCAGCACTCCAAATTTTTAACATTGTTTATTCAATTAAGTCCAGAAAATTAACATAAAGTATTTAAAATAATACATTGCACTATTAAAATAAAATACACTGGTTGAAGAAATTAAGAGAATTTGCAGATTTGGTCGATTATCTCTAGAACTACTGTACCGATTTTAATGAAATTTGATAAGTACATACATTGATACAATACAAAACAAATAACCATTCAATAATTGTAATACACACGCATGATCGTGCGTAACACTCGTTGGAGTCGGAAGGTATAAAACAGCGGTTGCAGAATAAACAAAAAATGGTTAATAGATGGTGTTATTTTGCAGCAATCGGTTAATTTCAAATTGTAACAGTAAAAATGAGTAACCACCAACGTTTAGATGATGGAATGAGGTGGCGAATTGTGGGGAGGCTAGAAGCAGGCCAATCTCAAGTCCAAATTTGTAGAGAGTACAATTTAACGCCCAGCATCGTGTGTAACTTATGGAAACGGTTCCAGGATAGTGGATCGATCGAGAGAAAGCCAGGGCAAGGTCGTCCAAGAGTGACGACGGCCAGAGAAGATCGCCATTTGTCGATTATAGCGAGGCGTAACAGGTGTGCTACAACTTCTCAGCTCTCTCGTTACTTGTATGTAGCCACAGGAACACGTGTATCAAGGGTGACTGTTTCCAAAAGACTTCATGAGAGAGGGTTGTTTTCAAGAACACCTGCTGTTTGTGTCCCGCTCACTTCTACGAACAGGAGAATCAATTTATCATGGTGCAGGGAGCATAGAAATTGGAGTATGGATTAATGGGCGACCGTTCTCTTCACTGATGAGTCCCGGTTCAGCCTAAACACCAATTCTCGCCGTACGTTCATATGGAGAGAACCAGGGACCCGCTACCTACCCTCCAATATCCGCGAAATCCACCATTATGGCGGAGGAGGTATAATGGTCTGGGAAGGCATCATGTTGGATGGCCGCACACCTCTCCATGTCTTTGAAAGAGGATCTGTGACTGGTGTGAGGTATAGAGATGAGGTCTTGGAGCCCTATGTTCGCGTTTTCAGGGGTGCGGTTGGCCCTGAGTTCATTTTAGTGGACGATAACGCGAGGCCATATACATCTCATCTGGTCGACGAATTTCTGGAGAGTGAGGATATTCGCCGGATGGATTGGCCAGCCAGATCTCCAGACCTTATCCCTATAGAGCATGTCTGGGACGCTCTGGGAAGGACAATTTCAACTCGCAACCCCTCCGAGAACCATCCAGGGAATGAAAACAGCGTTGCTGAACGAGTGGGACAAATTGCCACAAGAAATGATAAACTGCCTTATTTCAAGTATGAAATCAAGCTGCGAGACCTGTATATCTGTAAGAGGGGACCATACCCCCTATTAACCCATCTATTAACCCATTTTTTTCTTGATTCTGCAACCTCTGTTTCATACCTTTCGACTCCAACGTTACGCACGATCATGCGTGTGTATTACAATTATTGAATGGTTGTTTGTTTTGTATTGTTTTTGTATGTATGTACATATCAAATTTCATTAAAATCGGTACATTAATTCTAGAGATAATCGACCAAGTCTGCAAATTCTCTTAATTTCTTACACCAGCAAAAAAACAGTATTCTTTGTACGTAAATTAAAATACCTAAGTGCATTTAATTGGATAAAAATATACAAAACAATCAGCGTTTAATGCAGTTATTTTGAAATGAGTATCCTTTAAAAACAGAGAAAGTTCCTGCGATCCTTCAGTGATAGATCTGTAGCTGTAAATCAGCATTTAATTATTTCAGGGTGTATATAAGGGAGTTGAAAAGCCCCTTACCTCCATAAAGTTATAAACCAAACCTTTGCTCAATCGATTTAATGTCAATTACATTGTGCCCCACAACATGTTCCCCTTCGTTAACAAAGTCCATCCTCTCAGGAATGAAAACAAACTTTGACAACTTAATCACGCATCTGGACTTGACACGACAAAATTATCGATTCTAGAGGAAGTGTAATAATTGCGCCATAATAATATCGATATCTCAGCGGAACGCTATTGACTACTTTTGGGGATATGATTTCACGTTATAACAAGTTGCCGGACACAAAGAAAGCTCAAAGCTGTTTTAGGCTGAATAAAAATGTAGCACTGAAAGCTTGTAGAAACACTTTTCCTATCAAAAGAAATACTAATACTCCAGATAGTTACAGAAAAAAATGCATCACGGAATTGTATATTGATTGTTATGACATAAATATAATACAACATAGAAGAAAAAATAACATTTGCCAGTACTAAAATAGATAGTTTTTGAAAATTTAATATTGCTACACAAAGAAAATATCTTAAGTATTTAAGATGAACGAACATGCAATATCGAAAAGTGTATATCACGTATCATAATAAAACTTGTCCACTATAAAGTGTCCTGAAGAACTCTTTTGTTCCGCTCAACTTGGGTTTATAGATTTGCAAAACTTATGTATACTCCCGACCACTAAAATAATGGGTCAGACTCACTCTGTCTGCTTATGTATACATGCGTCGAAAATCACAGGAAAAAGGAACGAACAGTATTCGTCTGGATAGTGAATAGAAGAAATGCGTAACAAGATTTGGCTGTGCTCTTGTTTTACTTATTCTGTCCTGCACAAATACTTTGTGCTGTTTAATGGTATAATACGAATGATTTGTGTACTATGCCCTGTGTCTATGTAAGTCTAAAGCAATTATTGTGCTTGACATTTCAAGTCTTATAATTGTAGAAAAGGTCTTATAAGATGTTACCCATTGTTGAATGTTCTCTTGTCCCTTGATTACTGTAAATGAATAAAAATTAATTAATATCCAAGAAAGTGTAAACAAAATAATTGCTAGCATAAAGGAAACAATTTAATTCAAACTTTGAATCTATTTATTTAAGAATATCAAATATGAAATTATTTTAACATTATAACAACCTACTGAAGAGCGTATAATTTTTATGAGTTAAAAATTATCGAAGATAATGTTTTAATTTTTTAGCAATATGTATACATTCTAAAATTAAGATTTTAAATTTTTAAGAATCTTCATCTCTTTTTTTCTCTGTAATATTAATTTTCTCTTCATTTCAAATAAATTAAGTTTTGTAGGCGTTTTGTAATGTTTGGCTTACTTCCTTTACGAAAATTTTCTTTTTTTTCTGTCTACAGCAAATGTTTAGATAAAAACAAGCCCTGATTGTCGAACTAAAACCTTTCTATTTCACTTATTTTCTGTAATATTGTGTAGATCATTCGTCAGCACAAAAAAAATCCTGCCACATCAACAATATCTACCCTCTAAAGAAACTTTGACAATATTATCAAGCACCTAAACTTTACTAGGACAATCTATTGATTTTATCGAAGTCTGCCGTCATTTATGACTTTATTGTGAGAAAACAGTTATTGTATTTATCAGAACTTTATCCATTAATTCCTTAAAAAAAGCTCTGATAAGCAGAATAACTGTGGGTCGTACAGAGAAGTGAAAAACTAATAGGTTTCTTAATTATATGAGAACAGATAAGATATCTTCTTGGGCATGCCCAAAGAAAAAAAAAATCATACGTAAATTTTAGATAAAATGTCCTGATAAAGTCATTGTAACAAATGCAGTTTTCATATATTTTCATATTGAGTAAATTGATTCTCCTACAGAACGTAGGAGAATCAATTTACTAGAAAATAAAATGTCACCTTGTACATATGTAACATTTAATGTGGAATAAAAGAAGTAATAATGAATGTTTGTTGGTTTTTTCTGTCAAAAGAAATACAAATCTTCCACAAAGTTTCTATGATGCAAAATGCATAGAGTAAATTTAAATTTGTTGTCAAGATATAAATCTGCAGACAAAAACAGGAATAAGGGACATTTACTTGTATAAAAATAGGGTTTTGTTGTAAATTCAGTATTGTTTAATATGTAATTTAGAATAAAATCCAAGATGTAAGAAAATATTATATCAAAAGAAAATACTATTCAAAACGTGTATATCCCATAAACTAATTAATTAAGAAATTTTTTAATTAATAAGCATAGGTAGGAAAAGGGTAATTATTTTCTTAGACCCTTCGTGCTTTTGAAGCACTATTGTCTTTACAAAAATATTGATGCTCACCTGGTGAGTTTACATGAATTTTTGAGTTTGACGAAATGATTCAGACTTATGTTTTTTTATTTTCTCTGATAAAGAGGCAAGATATTAAAATATACGAACGACATGAAAGATTGAGAGAGAGAAGTGAGATGCTTCTAGTTATTCCCATGCAAACAGAGAAATACATTTATGTTGGGTTTTTTAAACCATTAAACATTTTCATTTACACTGGGAATATTTTATTTACATAAATATAGAAGTCTATTTTTGATCTTGAGTGATGGAGTTTATTGCAATTTCAATTCTTGTATCGAAAACACTCGATAATGCCACAATAGAGTTAGCTGTTAAAAAGAGAATCTATAAATTTACAACTCTTTCAGTCTTATTAATTATTTAGACTATTTTCAATTTAGTTATTGGCATTTCTTACAAATTTCGTACTTATTTGATACTTTCCCTTTTGTATTTTCTTATAAATGGTATGATTTAGTTGCTATATCCAATGTATCTCATATAAACATTTGACAGGATATGTTAAGAAAAACATAGATAAAATTACCCATGGTTTGTATTTCTTCTTCTACCAATATTTAGGAAAGTGACTATTATTCTGATGATAATACAGACATTGTTATATATTACTCCAAGAAATATTTGCTGTGGTCCCAGACAATATCCTAGACACCTGCTAATTTTTGTTATTAAAGCACGTGTATATGAAGGTAATCACGAGGGCCCATTTTTGGTCAGTCATATAAATCTTGTAAATGGAGAGTTTATTCAGCATTGCTAGAAAGTAATAGATAGCGATATAAAGATTATTTTCATTTAATAAGCACCTTGTTGTTATAAAGCAAAAACCACCCAGTACAAACGGTATTGTTTCTCTAAGTAATTTTCCTCAGAGTACCAATAAAATAAATAAATGGCTGTTTAAAATGCGTTACTAAATTTAATAATTATCACGTATAACCTTTTGATGTTAAATTAAAGAAGTACCGCCGTGTTCACTAATGGTGGCAAGGGCACGTAAAATAGGGTGTGGCTACAATGTCCTCCAATTTCTCAAATTTACCTCTGGAGGTGCGGGGTCAAGTGTTCCGGTCTCGTCACTTGACTCGGTTCAAACTTTCGGGGCCGGCCATTTAGCCAAGTCAGACTTCGACCCTTGTGGTGCTAATTCAAAACAGGAGCCGAACCTTCATCGCCCATAGCCTTCGGGACTTGATCTGATGTTACTGTCGATCAAGGGGCATAAGCCACAACAACAACAACAAATTAAAAAAGTTCTTAAATAGAAGTTAGATCATTAGATCATTTTGGATGGTATTAATGTGAAATCTGAGAGGTTTATTTTTGAGCTGAAATTGATTAATGTGCAATTTTCTCGCATGAAACCCTTCCCCCCCAAAAAAACAAAAACAAAAAAACATCCAATCTTTGGAAAAATAATTACGGTGCTCCACGGAAAAATATATGTGGATGATATTAGAAGTAGGTTTGCAGTCTACTACTGAAAGGAGGCGTTTCCTTGTTATACCCTATCTATCAGTTTCGAAGCATGGAATAGAAAAGGCGAATATGAAATTCATGGTTTTGGAAAATCGCGTTTTAAGTTTGGGAATGCTCTCAGGATAGAAATGGCGAATATGTACTGTATACCTCAGTTGAAGATCATGCTGGAGGGTAGTGCAATGCAGTAATATAAACAAAAGAGAGGTTCGCCCTTGCTCCTCCAACAGTATAGCACTAAAATTTCAGCTATTTTTATGCATTCCGAATAGCATTAAAGGCTATTTATAAGATTTAGTATCTTGTAACTAAATTTTGTAAATAGCATTTATAAAATGGTGAATTTTGACGTAAAAGTGGTAACATGGTGTTCTTAATATATCAATAAATATATTTCTGTAAAAAAGTTTTTAAAATAAAAATATTAAAACTTTCTCCTTCGAGTTCCTTAGTTGTATTTATTATATGCTATACACAATATTTGGCAAAATTATTACACGTAGCAGAATTTATCAAACAGATGATCAAAATATATCCTAATATGAATTATTTTCAATCTGATTATGTTTTACAATATTTCTCATAAAATATTATCTGAATAACTGAAAAAAACTTTTTCATTTATTTCTTATTCAAAGTACGTGATTTTCACAAGGTTTTGAAAATATGTTCCGTTTCTACCGTTTTGCATGAGTGCAGAATTTTCTTTTAGTTTGACTATAAACATCTGGTTAATGGCTATTTCAATTTATAGACAGATTTTAATATTTTGTATTTTTTTAAACTAAATCACTTTATTTTGTTTATTTATTAATGGATTAAGGCAAATTTATAACTTCTTTCAAATTCTATGTAGCATTTTCATTCCGTGAAGAATAACTATTACACTCGTGCTGAAATTACTAGTATTAGAAAATGTTTAGGAAAGTTTAGACCCATTTCTAATGATTTTTCTTAAAAATGAAGAAATAATTTATTTTCTCATATAACGAATGCAGGAATCATACTGATATTTTGTAAGAATGAATTCAGTGGATAAGACATTGTGACACATATATATTATCACACATGATAAAAAAAACACCTGGTAGTCATAACTTGTAAGAATTGATAAATTTCTTCAAATCAAGTGGAAATAAATTTATACATATTTAAACCTTTAACGAATATACTTTGAACTTTCAAAAAGGAAATTAATTTTGATTCAGAAATATCATCACTTGTAATTATATTTGAAAATCCTGAGGTACATTTCCTCACTAACAAAAAGAGCCACTTTGTTGCAACATTCAAGATTTGACACATCTTTACATATGGCAAAACGGTACATTTAGTGACTTAAGGGGGGGGGGGGGTCTGGGACACATTAAAAAAAATATTTATTGAGTTAAAATTTTGAGTTTTTTTGTGATGGTTAACCATATAATTTGTAAACGAAATCCCTTCATAAAACTTCTCAAAATGTTTTTAAAATTTTTAAAAAAGTGGGGTAATTTAAAATTGTCATAACTGGAAATATTATTTGTCGAATTTCAATTATTTTTCATTTAATTAAACAGAAATATATAAGTTTTAATTTTCATTCAGCATTTTTAAAAATATTAATTAAAAAAAATAAAAATATTTATATTAAACCATTGCAAAAAAAGGATGTAATATATTTTTAAAAAATCATATTTTCAAAAGTAAATATCTTTTTCAAATTTGCTGAATCAAAATTAAAGTAAAATAGTTGAAAAAGACATGTTACAAGTTTCAACCATTTATTTTTAACAGTTCTTGACTTATAACAATTTAAGAACGAGGAATGGGGAAAAAAACCATTATTGAGGAAAACGCACTTACAGGTTTACACAACGCTTGGCTACTATTAGAATGTTGCAAAAATAATAATAATTTCTCCTGTTAAGATAGAAACATGATTTAAACGTCATTTTAAGCGTAAAAGAACACAGAAATATTTAATGCAATAAAACTTTTTTCGAAAATTCAGGCAATTTTGTGTCCTGGACCCCTTAAAATTATCACAGTTGCAAAGTTGAATCCTCACAAAGGCTTTGAAAATGTGCCTGGCCAAACTTGGATTGAGGAAGTTGTAATCTTACCGGTTCTTAACTGGGAAGGTTTGTTTTGTGTTGGAGAAGATACATAAGATTGATATTGACACCGAACATTTTAGTACGCTAAGTAATCAGCCTAAACCTATGAGCAGTCCATTGAGATAAATGTTTCTCGATTCTGGACGGCGAGAGAAATATGTGTACTGTAAAAACCTAAAACCCGTTTTCATGTTTTTTAGAGTATTTTTTTCAATCTCTGATGTCTTGTGCATATTAGAAACAATAGATAGATCAGTACATAAAATTAGTACACAAAAGAGGTAAATATAAAATGTAAACTACGTTATTACCTTAAAATATCTCTCGTTCTCCAGAATCGGGAGACCTTTATCTCAATGGTCAGCTCATAGGTTTAGGCTGATTACCTAGCGTACAAAAATGTTCAGCGTCAATTCCAATTTTATGTAGATAGGCAGCAAGATAATCAAGCCCAATTCTAAACCGGAACATAGCTCTTACGTGACTAATTACTTCTTTGCGGATATTGCATTTAGTTATTGTACAGTTTCAATAAAATTGGTATTGTATTTTCTGGTTTAACAAAGGTTTTAAAATAGGTTTATTCAATAAATAATGAATGAAACTAAATACATATACTATTTAAAGAATCAGTAAAAATATTCGGAACCGAGATATTTTAATAGCTTAGTGGGTAATGGATTATTTATAAGAGCATTTTCCTATCTACCAGTTAATGTTATTTATTAAAGTAGAGTTATATATTCGAGTACAAAAGCAACTCTAAATCTATGAGAAAACTGAGATTCTAATTTGGAGATGTTTTAAAATTCAAACCTTACAGACTTTTTTCTTAATACATTTAAATTTTTAAGAAAGGCTTGCCAAGAGAGAAATTGGTAAATTGGAAGTGGATTCAAAGGACTTTAAACAGAGTCTGTCAATTTGCACAGGGAATTCCCTGACCCAAAATCATTCTATAATATGAACGTAATATACTATTTTGTCATTGTGTAAAGCTGGCATAAAACTTTATTGTTTAAAGAAGTTCTAAATGGCTTTACAATAATTCCCAATTAGCTTAATAGACAATTCAGTTTTCTATTTAACTCCACTTTAAAGATTATTTATTTTATTCCATCTATGAAATATTTACTAAAACCTTTTTTTCCCTATATTTTCAACAAAATAAATACTTAAAATTTCTGACATGTAAGCAGGAATTGGACAATTTAAATGTTTTCCACTATCTTTTATTTATATAAAATCGTAATATTTCCATCACCCCTAAATTTCCCTTCGTGTGAACAACTCAAGAACTGTAATTCACTTAATGTTCGGTGTAAAGTTGCTAAAGAGGTTAGTAGAGGTGTTTCACACGCGAGGTGACACATGTGAGGTCATTTATTTATGTTTTGTATTCCCTTAGCGTGAGGACCATTACAAATAAATTTTTGTGTATCCGTGTAATTACAGCTAAGTACTGCACAATTGAGACCTCGTACGTATGATATATGAGACTCACGCAATAACAAGTGTAAATGCTATCTAATCGTACTTATTAAATATCGTTAATGATGTCAAAATGTAAAAAAAGTAAACTAAAAATGAATATTTTAGGTAAAAAATAATTTATCAATTGTACGTAAAAACGCTCTTCACGTTCCTACAAACCGAATAACTTACACACTTTATCTGTGTTGTATGAATTGTTGCTCACGACAATTCATACAAAAGTTCCCTAGTAAAAGTGGACACTTTTCGATTTATACCAAGACAATGAATTTCTGGATATGTATTTTACTGAATGAAAACTGAGCAAAGTAGTAGCATATAAGTGAAAATTGAACCTCAGAGATGTTACCAAAACAGTAACTTTTTTTGATCATAGAGGAATTAATTCCCCAAGAAAACATGAATAGCTTATTCCGATATAAAAATTATGACATACAAAAAATAATTGAAATTTTAATGTTTGAGTCTTTTCGGGAGTTTATAGTTAAAAAAAAATCAACCAAGAATATTTTAAAAAGTATTGACAATTGAAAGCAAAATATTTTCATTGGCCTTGCTGAGGAGACCATAAAAAGGGCCAAACCTAAGCCTAAGGATACCTATAAGCGGCAGATGTTTATTTTTACTTCAAAGTTATTCTACATGAAAAAGCCTTATTTGTTGAGTAATATATATATATATATATATATATATATATATATATATATATATATATATATATACATATACAGTTGGCTCTCTGTTTAACGACGCTCTACTTAACGACGATCTCTATTTAAAGACGATATTTCCCAGTCCCGGCCCCTCCGAAGTAAAAAAATTCTGTTTAAAGACGACGTTGTTTCTGTTTAACGACGAATTTTATTTACATGATAAACTTTTTTGTTCATTTTATCTGCAGATGGGGAACCTTCTGTAGGGGAAAAGAAGTTTGGTTTCAATAACAGACCAGGATTTCCTTGATGTTTGCAATGTGGCAATCATAGACTTGTTGCAGTGGGAAAAACCGGGGGGTGGGGGTAATCACTGTTTCTCTGAAGATCGAATATTCTTTCATGGAGCTCTTAGTTCGTGAGCTGAATCACTCTATTGTCCCTACCATCTGTCGTCATGTGACTTGCGAATTGTCCAATAGCAGCCCTCTCTCATTCCTTCCGGGAAGCAGGTGTTCATGTTTAGAGAATTCATGGTTGTGTGTAGCAGCTTATTCCAGTACGAATACGAGGGGATCAGAGCAAAATGGATTCAAAGCGAAAGAATCTTACTCTACACGAAAAGGTGAAAACTGTTGAAGACTGGGAATAAAGTGTTGGAATAGCAAAAGTCCAATTCGCAAGACAATTTCAGCTACCCGAGTCTACTTTCAAAGGCAGTTTAGCAAGCAAAGATAAAATTTTTAAGCACAAAATTTTTGGTTTGAGATACAAATCCAAACGGCAGAAAATTCAATGTGACCGATCAGAAGAGTTTGATAAGGCAGTCCTTCAATGGTTTCATGATATGGGCTTGAATTTAAAAGCCTGTCTGGCGATAGTGGCTCCGTAGATGAAAAAATAGTGGAAGAATGGAAAATAGTGCCGAAAGGGATATTAGATGGATATGATGAGAAGATCATATTCAATGCAGATGAGACGGGCCTATTCTACATTATGATGCATAATAAAACTTTAACGTATATAGGCGAAAACTGCTTTGGTGGAAAACACAGTAAGGAACGATTACTGTTTTACTGTGCACTAATTCGGATGGATCTGAGAAATTTCCACTACTAGTTATAGTCAAATGAAAGCAACCAAGTTTTTTAAGAATATCACCAGGAAACCTTGTGAGTACCGAAATAACAATAAAGCGTGGATGACATCACAAATTTTTATTGACTGGATTAGAAAATTTGATGCAAAAATGCATCAAGAAAAGAGAAAAGTTTTACTTTTAAACGACCGTTGCGTGGAACATACTCCAAACATCCCTGGACTTACAAATTTAACTATTCATTTCTTACCAGGTAATTGCACTAGCAAGTTGCAGCCATTAGACCTGGGTATCATTCGCAGTGTGAAAGCATACTACAGAAAGTCGTTAATTAGGAAATTAATAAACAATTCGGCTGACAGTATGAAAATTAGAAAATTTACGATCTCGGAAGCAATGTACGTCCTCACATCAGCAAAGAAAGTTGTTTCTTCATCCACAATAAAAAACTGCTTTCGCGTTGCTGGAATTCGCAAAGAACTTGTAGTGGAACTGCAAAGTACGGATGTAGAAATCAACGAAGATGACATTACCCCTGAAGAATGGAGAAGTCTTGTTGAAGTTCGAGGATGTTTCAATTCAAGATTTCTACAAATGTGATGAATCTGTTTTAACAACAGATTACAGAAATATAAAACAAATTTGTGAAAGTAAACTAAAACACAGTGCCAGACGAAGAAGGTGAAGCTGAAGACACGGAAAACTAGACACTGCCACCGTCTTACACAGATGCAACTTCTGCTCTAGATGTTCTCCGACGCTATATTACATCGACTATGGAAGATGACACATTTAACATTTTAGTAAATTTGGAAAAGAGAATAACGAAAACAATGCGAAAAATGAAACAATAAACACTTTTTGAATTTTTTTAAAACCTAATTTATTGTATTGTCTGTACTCTTTTTTCAATGTAATTTAAAATAACTTGTTGTGAATAAAATAATAATAAAGATAACATTTTTAAACACACCAATATATTAAGAAATATATTGACAGTCCTAAGCCTATAAAGTGTACAGAGAAATGTTATTTTTCACAAATTCTGTTTAACGACGATCTCTACTTAAGGACGATTCTTCACGGTCCCTTGAAAGTCGTTAAACAGAGAGCCAACTGTATAATATATATATATATATATAACTGACGGGCGCTGACTTTACACCCGTTATAATAAAAATACTTATAGTCATCATGTCTATAACAATGTTGGCGAGTGGAAGGAACTTTGCTCAAATAAACAGTCCATCATCCAAATCAGAAAATTTATTGCTATCTTGAAAGAACCACGCTCAAAGTCTTTAACTAACGTCGCCATTTTCAAAAGTCTGCGGCACTGAACAGCGCGCCCGCTAGCAACGAACTCCCAGCTCAATCTGCGACTAATTCTATATTCTCTTCAGAGCTTTCCCCCCTATCGCTCATACTCAAACACCACATGGAATGTTCATGAACCGTCTGTTGTTCATGTCAGAAATATCTTCGCGCGCTAAACCTGTACATCCAAAATAGATTTCCCCAGTCGAACTTCAATTTACTATCGCGAATCGAAGTCGCTTCCCGAAACGGGGAAAAACCCTTTTTTCAACGCGTTTTGATAATGATTTTAACGTTAAGTTTTGCTGTTCTAAAGCCCCCTGAAATTTTTTTCAATTAATGTTTTGACATATATATATATATATATATATATATATATATATATATATATATATATATATATATATATATATAATGGAATAATTGATTGTTCTATATGTTTTTGAAATGATGGTATCGAGATTGAGACTAATTTAGTATGAACACAAATTTTATCGATTTTGTGATATTCAAGAAAAGTAACACGTCTATTCCTGTCATTTAATTAGCAACTCACGAAAATTCTCATGAATATTTATAAAAGTTTGAGAGATACATTTTTACATTACGAATCTGTTTTCAACTAATCTCATTTGTATGCAAATAAAATGTTGAGGACCTTCTTCATTAGCTCGCAAGTTTTTAAGATTTGGTAGAAAATCCAATTGTTGCTGGAGCCCCTATTCCAAACTAATGTAGTGTAGAAGTTTCCCCGAATAAGGAATGAGGAGCTTCATTACTTATACATTTAAGAGGTAGCCTAACACCATTAGTTAATCAACACCGACAATTCTTTTTTTCGTTTTTCCTGGGAAAGAAATACGGCTGCTCGAGAAAGAAATCGAGATTAAAGCGAGGTTCAGAAAGTGATTTCCAACTGATATTTTTCATTGGTTCGCATCTGAGTAGGTGTTCGAAAGAAATGAGTTTCTTTAAGTGCTTTCCATCTCAGAGAATTTGCGATGCAAAGCGGGTATGCAGTTCGAAGAAATTGTACGTATTAATTAATATCAACTATTCAGTGTGTTCAGTATTGCAATTAAAATGTAATGTAATTTCTATTACTGAATTTTTTTAATGTAGTTGATCAGTAAACCTTTGTTATCTTATTCGGTGAAGAAGACCAACTAAATTTTAGATTTGGTTTTCCTGTCTTTACCTTTTAACATATGTTGCATGTAATAGTTATAAAGCCAATTTGTAAGTTCTTATTTATTTTTAGAAAAAAAAATAGTTGTTAAAGACACACACACACACACACATATATATATATATATATATATATATATATATATATATATTATATATATATATATATATATATATATATATATATATATATATATATATATATATATATATATATATATATATAAATAAATATGTATATATATATTCTCATCTGCAGATGCGGACATAAGAGAAAGAATATTTAATGTTAAACTTGCGATAGAAATAGAGTTTCTTCTAAGAGATAATTCCTCAGAAGTAGCTTTTACTACCCTCTATAATTTTAAGCATATTTTTCAGCAGTTAAGTTGTGAAACTTTTGCACTTACCATATTATTTATGTTTTATATGTGAACGTCTCGAAAAAAGAGTTCTGAAATAGTTTCTTTCAGAATTATGATATCAATAGAAAGAAACATTATATGACTCGACTTAACCACAAAAGGAGCTCATTTCGTATTCAAGACAACCTACGTGTTACACTTTAATTTAAAAAAAAAAAGGATTTTTTATTTTCTAAGGCAGAAGAATTACCTAAATTTTGCAGTTCTTAGAAAACAGCAGCATGAATAGGCTTATCATTCCAGAGAAACATATGAATATGGCCCAAATTTACATAATATCTAACAAAAGCCAATAGTGAAGTTATCTACTTTATATTAAAATTAGCCGAATAAAACTAAATTGAGCTTCCATTTATAAATTCAACAGAATTCGCTACTATCGGTGGCACAGCTTATTATACGGTTAGAGAGTTTTATCTCACGTGTATGTATGTGCATATATATACACACTTTTCTCTTTTTACACGGTTTTGAAATAACATGGTCCAAGAAAAAGAACCCATCATATTTTACACTTTTTTTAATACTGTAACACGGTTTAAAAATCTAAAACGAATAAAAAAGTATTGCGGAAAAAAGCCGCGTTTTTGCCGTCTCATACAACATTCCTGATTCAACCGCTTCATCAGGTTATAATTTAAACATTCAAATCATATTATATCAAAAGAAAATTTAAATATATTAAATATGAACTAGAAAACGATGATACACTTTCAATAATTGGAGTATAGAATAAAATTATTATAATGAATTGTGTTAAATATGCTGTCCAGGCTTTATTCAATTTAAACCCATCCACCTCTAAACGCATGCTGGATATCACTGGCCAGAGTGTGTAAAGCTGGAAAATCTTGTATCTAATATAAATACGAATGAATTCATCCCTTTTTAACATAAGATTGGCTGAGAGGTCTTTAAAGAATCAACAATTGACCAAACTCTTATTAAGGAACAAATTTTAGCGACTATTTGAGTGAACGTAGATGATTCCACGTTAGTTTATGGCAGTGATGACGAAGATGGGTGTCGTATCGCAAGTCCAAAATTAATTATCGGGCGTGAGTTATTTGGGTAGTACAATTAATTTTCAAAGGGGTATTTGGGTTGCGTTGTGTTTTTTAGAATTATTTTATAATAACCCGTGGTACAGGGCGTAATTAGTGATTAACGAACAGAAATAAGAAGTTATGGAAGCAATCAATAATACAGAGATTTTAAACTAAATTTAAACTAAACTTAATTTATTTACACATTTATACATTTTTTTACATTTTACTTAAAAAAAAAACCTTCGTAACACAATACTTCTTCACATGTATATCACTAATATTCAGAACAAAAAAAAACAAAGTTTCTAAAATTATCACTCTTGATGACCATGTAAGGTAAGGGAGCACAAAATTATTTTAACCATCTACCACTACTAACTAATCTCTTTAACCTATTCGTACACCACAAGATTTAAAATGACTCCTAACCAAGACACTGATCCGTTTCAAAAATATCAAAATCATTCGACTCACACAGGTTTGCATTAGCCCGGGGCACTGGTCGTCTTCCTTCAGATGTCGGCTCGATGATAGTCGCTTTTCTCGGCTAGGATGTTTACTACGGTGGCGCTGCTTCTCCACGCACACACCAATTTATTTTCGCATGAACTAACGGAGCCTACCTCTCTCTCTATAGGCAACGGGGGAATTGCAAACTTCCTTCCCGATACGCCAAAAATCAAAATATCTCTTCCTGAGATATTCCAAAATAGGATCGAAAAACAGAGATCCAGTCAACAGAGAAGCCTTCCAGAGTCTAGGTCTGGATGATGCAGAGGAGAGAGAGAGATTGCTTTATTTTCAAAATCCTCAATTGTATTTATTTTGAAGCTCCTCCTCTGTCCTTGGCTACCCCCTTTTTTTATTTCTCCAGACCAATTCTAGCCTAGCTCAATTTTTATTTGCCTATAAGACTTCCGCCACTGTTTCTCAGACGCCCGTCTAATGTTGAGAGTACTAAAAGCCGAAAACCACCCACTACGCTTGCGGTTTCCTTTCATGGCGTTCGTACACCAAATCCCACGATGCCATCGAATGTCGCCTCGTAAAATTGGAAACAAACGTCCTTTGTGGTATTTTGTCATCCTTGGAGACATCTCTCTTATTTTCTTCTGGCGATCTCATTTTCCCCGCTGACCGCTCCTTCCTCTACAATACAGCCTCGGACCATCTCGCCTTTCAAAACACCTGCCGCCTCGTCTTCAAAAGTAACCGCATTCATGTAATGATACAGCCTTCGAATTAACTTATTCTTTTTAATAATTTGTACGATATATCCATCTATTCGAAGGCGCATCATTACAATGGGGTTCAAGTATCTGCAACTACAATTTGAGGCCTTATTTGAATAGTGGTTCTAATCCATTCTTGACCATTTTGAGATATAGTGCCTTAAAGTCTGCTGAGAAATGGCTGCTGAAGTATGATTTGTAATGTCCTGTGTTGGCAGCCGAAATAAGCTGGAGTTGTACCCGTTCAAAAATAAGATAGAAATGACTTGTATGAACATGGAAGTGAGGCTAACTCCATTTTTTTAAAGTGGAGTTGGACCAATATTCAAATAAGGCCTCCAATTCTAGAATGCCTCCATCTCGCCAGTAAATTTGGAAATCATTTTCTTAGAAATCAGGAGAATGCCGAAATAGCTGTGCAGTTCAAACGTGATTTAAAAATGATTTTGACAGGTTTTAATCACCTTGTAAAGAACTAACAAAACAAAATCACAGCGTCTGGTATCCGAATTCGTTCTCAAAACCAGGAAATAAAAGAAACACAAGATGCTAATTTTATTCAAGATACACTTGTAGATATACCGCCATTAAATATTTCCAGTGGCGAGAGGGATTTTTCGTCACTGAAAAGCAAGAGCTAACGGGCACGTTTATTGTCTAGTAGTGACACTGAATGACTGAATGTTAGTTTCCCGTAGGTACACACACACACACACACACACACACATATATATATATATGATACATGCATATAACAATGAATGAATGTGTGTATATTCAAGCATCACACTGGAACACCTGGAGCAATTTCAACCAAACTCGGTACACATGACTTACAATCTGAGAAAAAAATACTGGTCGGGCTAAGACACCTCTAGCACTCCTGGGAGGGAGGGTGGACATGCAAAAATAATTGAAAAGACTGATATTAAAATCGAATCCATAGGTTTCGGGGTCGCTGAGATGAATAGGGAACCTCCCAAAGCCGTTTATGTTTAGCCCCATATGCATTGGGAAGGGATGGGAGGGGGGAGAATGGGTGAAAATTAAAATATCCCAAATGACCGAGAGTCGTGATGAATCCATAGTTTCCGGGGTCACTGAAATGAACAGTGAAATTCCCGATGTCGTTTAAGAGCAAGTTGAGCACCTCCCATCAGCATTGAGAAGGGGGTTGAGCGGGAAAGAAAGGGTGAAAAATAAATTGTCCAAAATGACCGAGAGCAGTGTCCAAAGTTTTTGGCGTCGCAGAGATGAATAGTGACACTCCCGATGCCGTTTAAGTGCAAGTTCAGCCTCTATCAGCATTGGGGGGGGGGGGGGTGAAAAATGAAATGTCCAATACGACCGAAGGTAGTATCGAATCCATAGTTTTCGAGGTCGCTGAGATGAAAACGGGAAACTAAAAATGCTGTTTATAATTAAGATTTGAGTTAAATTAATATTATAGTGAATTTGTAGTTTTACTTTATAATTTGCATAGTGTAAATATACTTTGAAATACATGTAAATGAAATTGCTTAGATTTTACACTATAAATAAAATCCATTACTTTTCCCGCCTAATAAATTTGGGATAAATAAACAACCTGGCAACTCCGAGAAAACAACTAGTAGTTATATAAATGACGCTTGAATTAAAATATTCGTGCTTTTACTAGTATTTGTTAAGTAAGACATGTGTCAGACTCTCGTCTCCCATCCCTAAGTGGAATTGATGGACGTCAGTAATAGCGTCTTCAATGTGCCCAAATGAAACATAAACAGGTGTCGAACTATATACACCTTTGGGGAAGTGCGGCAATAGTTGAAAAGGACGAACTCATTTAGAATGATTAAGGAAACACAGCGGCGCACGTCACCTAAGGTAGGAACGGTGGACAATGAAACCGACAATAGGTGGTCTGCGTATGGTGGATAAAAAAGGCCGATTGTCGTTCGAGAGGGGGGAAGAGGAGGCATAAAAGAGAGACGCGAGTAACGAAGAGATGAATAGATTCGGACTGTTGAAGGGTCAACACGCTTACGGAGAGACGGGGGAGCTCGTCGGACTTTGAAATAATGAGCGCAGCTCTCACGAGTATTTTTAACGTTCGTCGGAACGAAACTTTGTAAATAACGTATTTAACCAAGATTTTAATATGTTAATAAACCTCTTGAAATAAGAGTTGACTCTACAATTATAATTCCTTCTACATGATAATGATTTGTCGGATCACGACTATAAAGGTTAACATTGGCGTAGTCGAATTAAAGAACGTGGGAGGACCCCAGCGATACGGAAGGTATCAGAAACAGATGATCTAGAGTACGAGAGGGGTGATAGATCTTCAAGGAGACGCAGTTTCAAGAGAAGTTGGATTCCGAACGAGTCTACTGGGCACGACTTTAGCGACAGATATTTACTCGGCAACTGGTCAAGAAACGGGAGCAGAATCCTTGGCCAGGAGAAAATCAAGGTCGGAGTAAAGTGTGCATCAACGACGTGGTTATATACTGAACTCTCTTGAACTGTGATCAAAGGGCGGCAGCGGAGAAAGATTAGAGTGACAGTTTTTCATCGAGGTGAAAAAGGGGTAAGTGATTCTATCTTTTCTCCCTGTGTATGAGATAGCGGTAGTAATTAGTTGAAGGAATCTAATTATTTTTGATAAGTTTTGAAGTGTTGATTCATGTGTATAATGATGGAAGTAATTTGTTGAGTTATTGAATTTTGGTAAATGGAATAATAATTTAAAAGTGAAAAAGTGTTATTTTGTATAACGGGAAATGTGTACAAGTGTTCGTACTAGTTATTAGTGGAAGTGATTTATAATTGTAATAGTTAAATGCTCTTAGAATTATCATAATTGTGGAGGTAAATAGTTCAAGATAAGTATAGTTGGTTAAATTTTGTTATAGTTGTAAAAGTGAATTTGTACTTGTTTGCTGCATTTGTGATTAAGTGGTATAAGCTAAAAATGGCATTCATAGGGAAGGGGCGGAAAGCCGATTTAATTTTGTTAGCTACAGAGTTAACAGGGATTTGTCCGTCTTCGGAGAACAGGACATACACTGATCTTAAGGAAATGATATTAGGAAGTGAGAAATATCAGGAAGAGTCCGCTAAGGAACGGTTATTTGCCATAATTAATGAGAGATTAGAACGAGAAAAAAGTGAAGAGAGAGATAGACAGGAAAGAGAGAAACAAAGAGAAATAATGTTAAAATTGAAACAATTAGAAGTTGAAGAATTGAGGATGAGGGCAGGTAAAAGACTTTCAAGTTTTAGGGTCAAAGAAAGTATTGGAATGGTTAATAATAATTTCGAAGGAGTTTTGAAAGAGGAAAAAAGGGTTATTCTTGAACCACTAGTTAACACAGATAAGGTATGGGCCAAAATTGATCGGAAAAGGGAGGATAAAAAATGTTTTGTCTGTAATAGTAAAGACCATTTGAAATATCAGTGCCCCAAAAGAGTTCAAAATCTCAGAAATAGAGGGGATCAGAGGGGAAATACATTTCAGATAGAATTTAACAGAGGCGAAATTATTCAACCTGAGAATAAAATTGAAACCCAACAGGAAAGGGAAGTGAGGGATGTAATTACTCAAGGAAAGGAGGTCCTGGAAGGGGTAGCATGTTATCAAAGACATTTGAGTAACAGTATAGATCAGATATTAGATGAGGAGTTGATTATTCCTCCTAATATGTTCGAAATTGTAAGGGATACAGAGGAGGAGATGGCTAGTCCCCCGAATAGATCTGAAGGCACAAGAGACACAGGTGAGGAGATGTACTATAAGGGAGGAGGCAGTGAATTATGTCCTAATGAGAATTTAGATGAGACAGAGGAGGAGATGATTATTCCCCTTTATATGTTTGAAATGGGAAGTCAGACGAAGGATGAGAAGATGTACTATGAGGGAGGAGGTAATGAATTAAGTCCCAATGAGAATTTAGATGAGGTGCGAGAAATTGATAAAATTTTGGATGGAGAATTAAGTCTCAATGAGAATTTAGATAAGGTGCGAGAAATTGATAAAATTTTGGATGGGGAATTAAGTCTCAGTGAGAATTTAGATGAGGTGAGAGAAATGGATAAAATTTTGGATGGGGAATTAAGTCTCAATGAGAATTTGGATGAGGTACGAGAAATTAGAGTTTCAACGGAGAAAGAGAGGAAAGATCAAATTGGTATGTTAAGGAATAAAGGGTTAGAGGAAACTAATAATGAGAATGGAAATAATCAAAGGGAAACACGAAACGAAGAAGTAAATGCCCAGGGAAGCCCTAACGATACGGGTAGGAAACAGACGCAAACTATGGGAGAAAAGGGTGATTTTGTACCGACACTAGATCACAAATTCACAAAATCAAAATTGAACAACCATCATTCAATTCAGTCAATGAGAGATAGTGAAATAATAAAGCCAAAAACCCATTCGTATTTATTTAAGGTCCCGTAAAAATCGCAGAGAGAATCACAAATTTAAGTAATTCCCAAAGAATCCCGGGAAACTCATGTAATTGTGTAATTTATAAATGTTCTAAAATTGATTTAAGTTGCTCTCGAAGAATTCATTGAAAATTTAATTAAATGTGTATTTTGGTAATTGCATTGATAACTAATGTTGAATCCTAAGAAAAACGGATTAAATTTGTAAATATAATGGTATGATGAATTTAAGGGTATGATATTTATTTTTTGTTGTTGTTTGTTGTATGAACACTTAATTTATTTTTTTTTTAAGTGAAGAACTAAATTAATGTTAAGTATTCCCTAGAGACTTGGGGAAGTTTCATTAAAATATGTAAGTTTAACTGGTTAAGATTAAGCCAGGAAATTCCTAATGAGTTTGAAAAAAAAAAGAATCAAAAGTGTAATTATCTTAGAAATTCTTGCTTTAAAGATAAGTGATTGGTAGGCAAATAATTTGTTAGTGTTTAGGTTAAAGTAAAGAAATGAGCAAGAATTATAATATTAATTTTGTGTCAAGGCTAAGTGTGAAAAGTAATTTTTGTTACCTGTAAATGTTGTGGCTATCTCATATGCAGATGAAAACATGGAGTCAATTACTTGTAAAAATGTGTATTGTTGTGGCTACAAAGCGTCCCCGTCACAAGTTAAAAAGCGCAGTTATTACCCCATGTGTGCGCCTCGTTATCCTCTAATCAACAGGGACTGTTGTTCCAACGTGAAAACGTCTCAAAGGACTTTTTTCACTTCTAAAGGAAGGGGCGTATGTCAGACTCTCGTCTCCCATCCCTAAGTGGAATTGATGGACGTCAGTAATAGCGTCTTCAATGTGCCCAAATGAAACATAAACAGGTGTCGAACTATATACACCTTTGGGGAAGTGCGGCAATAGTTGAAAAGGACGAACTCATTTAGAATGATTAAGGAAACACAGCGGCGCACGTCACCTAAGGTAGGAACGGTGGACAATGAAACCGACAATAGGTGGTCTGCGTATGGTGGATAAAAAAGGCCGATTGTCGTTCGAGAGGGGGGAAGAGGAGGCATAAAAGAGAGACGCGAGTAACGAAGAGATGAATAGATTCGGACTGTTGAAGGGTCAACACGCTTACGGAGAGACGGGGGAGCTCGTCGGACTTTGAAATAATGAGCGCAGCTCTCACGAGTATTTTTAACGTTCGTCGGAACGAAACTTTGTAAATAACGTATTTAACCAAGATTTTAATATGTTAATAAACCTCTTGAAATAAGAGTTGACTCTACAATTATAATTCCTTCTACATGATAATGATTTGTCGGATCACGACTATTAAGGTTAACAACATGGAACTATACTTGATTACATAAAAAATACAGTTGATTTATTGCCTAATTGGATATGTGAGCATGGTGTGAGGAAGATTCATATCTGCAGTGCTTACAACCGACGAAGTTAAACTATAAATGTTTTTATAACTACATAGAAAGCCTGACAAGTTTTTTGCACTGCAGCTCTTCTTCTGCGAAGGTAATCGGTTTAAAAGTTTCAAGGTGACTGGTGACAGAGTAAAAAATGTTGGTTGGTGTGGAATGGGTTAAGAGATAAATGTAACATTTCTTTCTGATCTGATTAGGAAAATTCTAAGAAAGTTATACTGATAAATCTCTTCACGTAACGTGAAGCTCTAAGAGTTTAAATACGTCATAACCTTATAATGTAGGAAAAATGAAAACTAGAGCGAGAGAGTGCTTTGATATTATTTACATCTATGACCTAAATCTTGTTTCTCTACTGTCTGCATGCTCCGAATCAACAATGACAGAAAAAAATTGCTATTAAATTCATAAAAGGAAAAATTAATATCATAAATTGAGCCAAAAGGCTAAAAGAAGGAACCTTGAAATGTAGGGGAAAATAAAAATTAGGGCAAGAGAGTCCTTTGCTATTATTTACATCTATGACCTAAATCTTATTTCTCTACTATCTGCATGTTACGAATCAACAATAACAGCGGAAAAATTGTATTTATTAAATTAATAAAAGACAAATACCATAAATAGGGCCTAATAAAGAAGTAAAAAAATTCAATAAACAGAAAGAGAAAAATCTAGCAATCTACATGTATATTTCCCATTGAATGTATGCCCACTCACAAGCTAGTTTACTCTCTAAATAATGATATATTTTTACTTTCACTTTTTGCTGTTACTAGTTTTAAATTCTTAAATATAAATTGTGAATCAAGTAATTCATAACTCAACAGCAATTGAATAAATATGAAGCGTATGCAAGTTAAGTTGATAACCTTTGCTAAAAGTGCTTGTACTATCCTTTGCAGTGTAGCTTGTTAGTTACTTTATACAACTCTATGCAGATATATTTCTTATATACATTTTTGTCCTATACTTTCTAATATTTTCTTCTCTGACTCAAAAGTTTTCCGTTTATATTTACAATCCCATTTTGACACTAGCCAAAACCATCTCCTAAGAATTCCTCTTCTCTTCCCTGAGGTCAAAAGATTGACTAGTCCCCTGACATATACGGTAAGATATGCGCTTCAGTATTTATATTTGCACGTTCAGCCAAACAGTGTACAATATCCTTGCTAAAAATTTACGAACGCTTTGATCTCGCCGTGTAGAATGCCAGAAGAAATATCTTCTTAACTTACGAATCTGCAATGGTTTTGGTTAGCAAATATTCTCTACACGCCATTTTTGGATACGGTTCCTTTAACTCCGTGTGTAAAAATTAACACTTGAGAGATGGTAATTTTTTCTTACTAAAAAGACTGAACGCCGTCATTTTGACGGTAAAAAATAAAATGAAGTATTTAAAATATTTATTTATTTTAAATGGTTAAAAACTTTAAATTTTGAAATATTTCATACCATTAAATAATAAATTAATATATATATATATATATATATATATATATATATATATATATATATATATATATATATATTTATTCAGGTATGTCGATCTGACAACCTGGCATGCATTACCTGAAAAAATATATGATACCGGGCGTCCCAAAAATGACCGACGATTTGAAAAATCAATTAAAGATAAACGGATGGTGATAAAAATGTACGGTTTGCTGCATTCTGCATAGGTAACCAGGGAATTTTTTCTCACCAATTTTCAAAATTAGTTACAAAGTTCGTGAACAGATGGCGCTGCTGATTGGGAAAATCTTTAAAACAATGTTTTCAAAGCAAGTAGCATACGCAAATTTGCATGGATTGGCCTCCCTTATCGCCAGATTTGACGCCATTCGAGTTTTTTCTTTGGGAGGTACTTCAAAGACCAGGTGTATCGTCACAATCCACAAAATGTAGATGAACTGGAACAATTCATCTCTGCTGTTTGTCAGAACATTCAAATTGAAATGATTTCACGGACGTCTGCGAATTTTGACCTCAGCCTGTGCAACGTTGTTGCTGCAAACAGTGGTTATTTTGAAAACATTGTTCATAGATTTTCCCAGTCCGCAGTGTCATCTGTTGACGATCTTTGCAACTAATTTTTGAAAATTGGTGAGAATAAATTCCCTGGTTATTTAAGCAGAATGCAGCAAACCGTGCATTTCTATCGCCTTCCGTTTTTATTTAATCGATTTTTCAAATAGTCGGTCATTATTGGAACACCCGGTATGTGCAGTTCTTATTTTTCAACACCAATATTTCCGATGATCCAATACTTCTGTTATTTGCAAAAGATGGAAGAGACGCACAGTACCTAACATTTTCCCGGTATTATTTTAAAAATTCCTGCCTGTTTTTCTATACTGCAGTGAAATTTAGGACTTTCAGTCTTAGTAGGTCTACAACACTTTTTCTCCCAATCTTTACTATCGCATATAATTTTGTAAATATGTGTGCATATTTCACATAAAATTAGAAAAAAAATCATAAAATTTCAGAAGCCAGAGGACGTAAATACAGACATAGCGCTCAATATTATGTTCAAAATCGTCAAAATGATGGCAGCCGTCTTTCTAGTGTTAAAGATAGATATAAATTATATAAAATAAAAGACAATGCCGTCACATATATATATATATATAAAACATTTCCGTAACTAACTGACTCACTGATATTCAACGCACGGACGAAACCGCTGAACCTAAAGGACTGAAATTTTGCATGGCTATTCTTCTTATAGTGTAGAGGTGCACTAAGAAGATTTTTGAAAAATTCTTCTTAGATTTTTTTAAAATAAAATTTTTAAGCTGTTTTAGTAACATTTTTTAAGTGTGCATTTAGAATAATAATTTGAGGTTTATAAAATTTATATCACGAGAAAGATCATAAAAATTTCTTTAAAATGAAATCTTTTTCGAATCTTTACCTCCATTTTCTGATTTTTGGTGAATTTTTAAAGATAAATTTTTAGAATTTAATTTATTAAATGCTGATCACGTGATTTCTTTTTCTGGTACCTTAAATAATTTTATCTTCACGTCGTAACAACGAAAGATATAGAAAAAATATTTTTTTCTTGCTAATGCGGCAGACGATTAGAAATTATCTAAACAAAATATTAAAATACAGTAAAAATACTTTAAACAAATTGCCCTATATTCTTTAGTATTCCCTATTAGATTTACTTTGAATATTTTCGTCTACATTATTTTTCCTCTAAAATGTCCCTTACGATTTTTTTATAAATGTATTTTTGTACATCAATGGTATACATTGACGTATTTATTACATATATATATATATATATATATATATATATATATATATATATATATATATATATATATATACATATATATATATATATATATATATATATATATATATATATATATATATATATATATATATATATATATATACATATATATATACATATATATATACATATATATATATATATATATATATATATATACATATATATATATATATATATATATATATATATATATATATATATATATATATATATATATATATATATATATATATATATATATATATATGTATATAAATAAATAAATAAATAAATATATATATATATATATATATATATATATATACATACACACACATATAAAGTCGTTAGTACTCATTTGAATATTATAAAAAAACTACCCAGTAATGCACCTGAGCATGGATCCAAACGACAAGACAAAAAGTTTTAAAAAAAGTTGTGTTAATTTTATACCTCGGGGAAGGAGATATGTAATCATTTAACACTAAGCAAATTCTAATAATTTCTAATTTTACGCTAGTAAACGTATAGATCCTCCAGTGAAATATTAATGAACGGAAGCCGTGATAGTATATAAAGATGTATAACCTCGCTCCATAGGGCTGTAAATCAATTTCATTTTTATGGTTGGCAGTATCAATAAAAATTTGTTGAGCAGTAAGCGGTCCCCCCATCCGTTTCTAGGTAGCCCAGCATGTCACGGAATCCACACGCAACGGAACATTTCCTTTGTTCTAAAATCTGAAAATAGAGCTGCTGAGGTCTGTGCAGAACATATTCTCGAACTTGCGTGAGAAGCTGACGGACGTCGAGTGGGAGTTAGGGGAGAGAGAACCTCAGGTACTGGAGAGAGAAAGAGAGAGAGTAGGCACGGAAGCTTCGACCACTTCCGATAACGTCTAACAAAGGAGCAAGTTGGGGCACCATTAAGAACCGCATTGTTGTTGACGGCTGAAGTATTTATCACTGGTTTATTGGCGGGCTGAAATAACTGCGTTAAAACGTGGTACGTGGCCGCTGCTACTCTATAGTGAAAGCTCGCGTGAGAACTTCATTAACGAGAGATTTATTCATTATTCATGCTCCCCTGTTATTCACGTGAACAAACAAGTTCTGAATTAACAACTAAGGTGTTAAAGAGTTTGTAGTAAACATCTTCAGCATCGGAAGGTTTGTATGCTTTTTAGAAGCAAAAGGATTTTAAAAATTTACACTGCTGAGCATAGTAATATGTTAATAACCATTGTAATATGTTATTAACTTGATGTTTCCTCACGGGGTGGGATAGCACCATCCAAATGAATAACTGTCGACATATGCAATCTTGGGATATTATCTGATGATCCAATAATATTTTCCTCGTTCTTCATCGGAACAAGATGTTTTAACTACTAGGTTCACTTTCATTGAGATGAAATAGTTTTGTTTGGGAAAAAGGCAGCATTTATAAACGAAAAAAGAGGAAATAGAGAAATATGATTCTAATTGCTGGAAAGAAATTTGCTCCGAGATAAATGATATACCGTTTGTTATTTGCTACATGGTAAAAATAAGTTTTCAATTCTTATATTTATCTCCTAGATTGAATTTTCTGTTTAAGAGTAAACAAACCTTATCTAGTCGTTATTCATCTTTCTCCCGCTAAAAAAAAATCTAAGCAAAAATCAATTTATGGCAAAATATTTAGAAGAGGAGGAAAATCATGTTCTATAGCAAAATTAAATGTTGAAAGATTTCCTGATTCAGATGACGACAGTTCTTTGCTAAACGTAAGCTGCAATAATGAACTGTCCTCTCCAGAGAACTTTTGAATTGATAATTTTTCCCAAGGTCTACAGTGTCTGTTGAAAACAAACACGGATGATTTATTTGGTATTCCTCAACTGATACTGAATACACTGTCTGAAAGTTTTTGTAGGAGAAATGGAATTTGTCATATCAGAAAAATAGCAATGCAAATTTCTCAGTGTGAATTAGAATTTTCTGAAAAAAAAAAAAAAAAAAAAAAAAAACTCTGGTGATTTTTTTTCGTATTTTTCTAAAGCAAATAAATATATGCGCTGAGCAGTGAGAAACACTTATTTCGGATTTCTTAAAAGTTAACGTTCAGCGAAATAGACCTGACTGACAAGTTCGAAATGCAGAAATTCCTTCTGCCCTCTTTATTGAATAGAATCCAGAATATTTTGGAATATAATATCTTGTGACTGATTCCTAGCAATACGTAAACATTAACTTGTCCCAGCTTGTCTTAGGAAAATAGTTATACTAAATTAGAGTGGAAAATTGGTAAAAATGTGAAAGAACTTTTATGTGCTTAAAGAAATTTGTAAAAAATTTGGGGTTGGGTTATTATAAAATTTCGAGTGAAGTTTATCATTCGACTATTTTTGAGTGCAGGGAGAGTTAGGAAAAAAAACATTGGTTTTGTCTCGTAATCTGGGAGTAACATTAGAGACCCCCATCGTATAAAAGCATTTGGTTGTACACATACACTTTGTCAGTATGAATTGAATGTATGTATATTTTTATTAAATTATTGAATCGCTGCCAAAATAGTTATTGGACAAAATTCAAAATGAAGTTTTAGATCATATTATTGAAAACGAGTCCATTTTTTAAAAAAATTTAGAGTAAACTTTAATTTTATTTTCAGACAAAAAGCCCCTTCTGGAAGGAATTTACAACTTTCATGGTCTTTAGTGAACGAATGTCAAAATACTATGCTGCCTGTTGGAAAACGAAAAACAGCCAGAAAGCAGTTTTAATTTTTCTTCATCTACCAATTAGAAAAAGAATATTTTTACTATAGGATAATTTCCTTTTCTCTAAAAAAATAAGTCCTAAAAATCTTAGCACAAGTAAAACACAAACACCGATACTTTTACTAGCAAATATCCTGACGGAAGAGTTAAAGCTAGTACCTTTTTCACTTATGTGGTTAGTTCACTGAAAATAATTAGCACCATATGAAAAGAGATTAGGGAACACACAATATATGTATTGCATCACCCTCCATACGTGGGAATGCGATTACCGCCGCTAATAACTGGCCCTACACAATGACCATTCCCTGAATCGAGGAAAGAAGTTGGTGAGGATTTCCTTTTCTAAAGGACGGTGACACACAGATCCGCGTGCCGTAACTTAAGGGATAATTTTCAGGCTAAGGCAATTTGTTCCTGAAATTAACTGAGAAATCTGCAGTTCTTACAAGTATTTATTACGTTACTGTAATTTTGCTTTCAAATTTCTGTCGATGGATAAAATTAACCATAAATTCTATGATTTTCATGCGACTAAAATAGTCGAAATCATCTTAAAATTTATTCTAAAAGAGTTCTTTTTAGATTTATTGCTTAAGGATTTGAATATGAGAAATAGTGAGAAATATTGCATTCTAGCTAACATATTATATATATATATATATATATATATATATATATATATATATATATATATAAATATATATATATATGTGTGTGTGTGTGTGTAATATTAACTATATGTAACATAACTATATATATTTGTTATTAAGTTAGGAAGTACTAAAATAGAGTTTGGAAGTTCGAATCTTAATGCTATTGCAATATTCCTACTAAACGAATCCCCAGATAGGATACGCTTAAAGCAAATCGATACATCCCGACTTCATTAAGCTCTTGAGAATGTTACAGGATTAGGGAATTGGTGGCTCTGTAAGGTATACTAATGTGGGATTTTTCTAACGGGATTATGGTTGGGTAGAACTAATGGAAACGTACTGAAAGTGCTGGAGTGGTTAGGAGC
The DNA here is from genome assembly GCA_907164885.2 of Dolomedes plantarius. Classification (NCBI taxonomy): domain Eukaryota; kingdom Metazoa; phylum Arthropoda; class Arachnida; order Araneae; family Dolomedidae; genus Dolomedes; species Dolomedes plantarius. Next base: position 34,927,587 of record OU015492.1, on the reverse strand, counting down.
ACCGTGACGTAAGTGGATAAAGTATAAATCTCACATGATAATTTATAGAAAGAAATTGCAAGTGGAAGACAGAGATGGTTAGAGAATGTTTAGAACGTTTAGAGGTTTTTATATATTATCCAACAATACTTATATAGAGTGCTTAGTTCATATTTTTTTAAATATATTACTGAAAATGTAAAAACGGATACCAATCATTTTAGTTAGTATTTTTACAAATCTAAAACAAGTTACCATGCATGTCAAAGAAATTGCAAGTTGAAAACATAATTCTTAGTGGACGTTCGGAACCAGGAGGCTTTATATATTATGCAGCAATAGGTATATTAAATGCTTACTTCATATTTCACAAAAATATTATTGATAATTTTAATTTAGTAATTTCAGCTATCCAAGATAAGTTTCCATGTATGTCGTAGAAATTGACAGTGGAAAGCATAATGTTTAGTACGCGGAAATTTTATATATTATGCAGCAATAGGTATGAAAAATGCTTAGTTGGTATTTCACAAAAATATTACTGATAATTTTAATTGGTAATTTTACTAATCTAAAATAATTTGCCCTGTTTGTTGTAGAAATTGAAAGTAGAAGACCTAATGTTTAGAGAATGTTTAGAACTAGGAATTTCTATATATTATGCAAAAATAGACATTTAAAATGCTTAGCTCATGTTTCACAAAAATATTACTGATAGTTTTGATTAGAAATTTTACTAATCAGAGATAATTTGTCATGTATGTCATAGAAATTGAAAGACGAAAACTATTTTTAGAACCAGATATTTCTTATATTATGATTCAATGCATATGTAAAGTGCTTAGTTTATATTTCAATAAAATATTACTGTTAATTTAAATACGTACACTGAAAAAAATAAATAAATAGCTTTACTCATGCAATATAAGTTTTCATGCATGTCATCGAAATTTTAAGTAGATAGCCAAATATTTAGTGGACGTTTAGAACTAGAGATTTCTTATATGTAGTAATGTACATTTAAAGTGCTTATTCATATTTAACAAAAATATTACTGATAAATTAAACACGTTTTCTGTTAATTTCAATAAGTATCTGTACTAATTCAAGATTGGTTGTTATGTCGTAGATCTGAAGTATCAGAAAAAAGATGATTTCTTTATATAATGAAGAAAAGCTTTGCTTGTATAATAAACTTTACTTTCTTTATAAAATTTTAGAAAGAAATATTTTATATTCATTACTTTTAAAGTTTTGATAAACACGAGAAGGGGTATTCAAATATATTTATTATTGAGACATACGAGCTTATATTTCCATTTTCTCAAAGCCTTTATTTCGCAAAAAATGTGAAATGAGGGATTTTTTAAGTTTATTTTTTAAAATCTCACTTTAAGTTTATAAGTATTCAGCTTTTATAAATGAGATATATTTTAAAATATATACAAAATATTTTTTTTGTATTCTAAGCTATAATATGTATGTTTAGAATCCTGAGCTTTAAGATATGTCTAACATTACGTTTTTATCATCACGGATACTGCAAATAAGATTAAATTTCTGGCGTACGTTTAAGTTAACAATAAAAAAGGAAAATAATATTTTAAAACATCTGAGCAACAAAAACTGGTATTAAAAACAAAGAAATAAAATAAGGATTATGTGAATTTGGGATATATGTAAATATTTTATCCCATTGTGTGAGTTTTTGAAACTTACGTATAAGGATTAATTAGCTAACAATGATAATTCATTTTTATGATGTTGGAACGTATCCTTTTATGATGGCAGAGACGACAGGAGAAGGTACGATACCCCCTGTGATGCACTTGGGAGTGCTCGGTCAAAATTTAGGCAGGACCTGTGTGGATGTATGGGGTTGGTTCATCTATATGGTGCACCCATTGGAAGCAATCAACGATTCTCTCGGATTAAGGCTGTTGCGTAGTAACCATATTGGATTCTTTCTCCTCAATGTTAACTTATGGAGAAAATTTGTCTAAGATTTAAAGCTACATAAATGCTGCTAATCAAATAAAAATGGTGTTTTGAGATAGCATGAACTTTTCTGCACCTTGCAATAGGATTCCTTTTCTAAATTTCGTCCTCCAAAGGAATTTAGGAGCGTTTAAAATACACTATACCTTATTTAGTCTACCGAAAAATTTAAATCATCAATATTATTTGTATTTTTTAAATGAAAAATACCCAAAGGTATAAAATTTCTTTCTCTATTACGGAGTACAATATAAAAAAGTAAAAAAATCGTTAAATCCAAGTCGGTAGTCCTTGGACAAATTTTCTCCATAATGTTCACATTGAGGTGAGTGAATCCAATAGGGCTAGTACATAACAGCCTTAAGTGCAAATATCTTCCCTGTCAAATATCCCGCATTGGCAAACAACGACAACATGTTTGAACGTATTTTCTTAACATCCTGGCCAACAGTTATAATTTTTCGGGGAAGATATTACGAAGTTAACCAATGAAATTCAATAAACGGAGTAAAAGCAAGTAATTTAAATTATATTTAATTTTTCAAAGTGTCGTAGATAGTTTTTCCTTCAATAATACTCTAGTTTCATTGAATATAAAATTTAAAAAAGAAATTCAGGGTAGTTCCCGTTAAAATGTGACGGTTGGATAGTAAATAAATGTACTAATACACAAATTATATGTAACACATCATTGTCAAATGTTGAAAATCCCAATATTAAGAATAGCGATATACACTTTAAATAATTGAAACAGGGTGAATTAAACAACTTCTGTCAGGTTAATTTCTATACCTCTCAAACATAATTAAAAATAAGAATGGCAAACAGAGAAATCTACATGGTCTGAACAGAAAGTAATGAGACTGATTCCATAAAACTCGTTTATTTGACGATAATTTTACAGACACTTATTAGTCTGAAAATTCTTCCTGCATTAGTACACCTTTGACAACGGCTCTGCCACCCATTGATGCCCGCCTGGAAGTCTTCAACTGGAATGCTGTTCAGAACTCGCGTTGCGCTTTTCTGCAAGTTTTCCAGATTGTCAAAACGATGACCTTTGTGACTATCAGCGATACGCCATAAAGTTTTGTGTAAAACTAAACAAATCAACCACTTAGACGCTTGCCATGTTACAAGAAGCCTACAGGAAGGATCTTTGTCCAAGGCATAAGTGTTTAGAAAGCACAAATCCTTCAAAGACGGAAGAGAGGACGTCGAAGATGAATAACGCGCTGGGCTTCTATCAAGTTCTCGAACTTCAGACAATGTGGCTAAAATTAAAGCGCTGTTGGACTCTGATCATCGGATGAGTTTCCAAATGATGTCGTCCGGACAGACAGTTAATGCAAAATTTTACAAGGAAGTGCTTTGAAGGTTGAGGAATCGAATTGCTCGCGTCCACCCGGAGCTCACAAACTATTGGATTCTGCACCTCGATAATGCGTCGGTTCACCGTAAAGCCCAAACTGTCACCGCCGGACTTTTTTCGATTCCCTCGGTTAAAATCCAGCTTAAAAGGTCATCGTGTTGACAATATGGAGAACTTGCAGAAAAACGTAACGCGCGTTCTGAACAGCATTCCAGTTGAAGACATCCAGGCGGGCATCAATGGGGGGGGCAGAGCCGTTGACAACGGTGCACTAATGCAGGAGGAATTTTGAGACTATTAACCCTCCGTCGGGCGCAATGCAAATCCTAACACGATCGGGCGCAATTCATCTGACAGATTAATGTATGCAATTAATGCAATTTTTGAGTGTAGGTAAAAAAAAAGTATCAAACTGAACTTTTCACTTATATTTGCGTATAATTATGCTTTCAGATAATATTTTAATATTTCTTTGCAATTTTTTTTTTACAAATTTGAACAAATCATCAAATTGTTCCAAACACTTTTTTTCTCAAAAACATAACTCAAAATTCACTTTAATTTCATAAAACATGTCCACATAATCATAAAAATAAAAAAATAATAATAATGAAAAGTTATTCATGAGCCAGGTTGAGGCACTGTGAAAGCTGAATCATAACATTTTTCACATATCATCTTGGCATGCTCCAAACAAAATACTTCAACATTACATTTCAGACATTTATATTTTGAATAGCGAACTTTTTTCATTTGACGACATTTGGAACACCTCTTCCTCTGTCCATCGTGACATGCAGATGCAGGCACCTCTTGATGTTGTGAGGTAGGCTGGAACTCACGTAGTTCATTTTGTAGTTGAATAGGCATTTCCCTTGTTTGAATGTTCCTCCTTTGGAGTTGTTCCAAACACAACTCGTTACATTGAAAGTAAAATAAAGGTAAATAAAGGTCAATATCACTGAATTAGGGGCTTGAACTTGTTTCATATGCTATTTTAGGTATAAAAAATTAAATATAAACAAACAAAAGTGAAAATTCGAAAGTCAAATATACATGATCGGGCGCAATTTATCTGAGAGATTTATACATCTCTCACGACACTCCTCGAAGTACTGGAGAAAAACAGAAGACGATCTTCTGAAAGTGGGTGAAAGACAGGAAGCTACTAGGAGACTCACTCCACTCCCTCCCGATCTCCCTGACTGGTGCAAAAAAAAACTTTTGACTTCATCTCACAGATTAGTTGCGCCCGACGAAAGGTTAAGTGTCTGTAAAATTATCGTCAAATAAACGAATTTTATGGAATCAGTCTCATTACTTTCTAGACATACCCTGTAGATTTCCTCGGAATAAACACATTTACCTATTTATGCGGCCTCGTGCTTAGTATCTAAAGCCAGGGTAAAACGTGTCACTGAGCATGCGCAGAAAGAAATCAATGTGTTTATGCGGCCTTGTGCTTACTGAGCATCTAAAGCAAGATTTAAACATGTCACTGAGCATGCGCAGAGAGCAATTTTTAATTGTACATTATCGCTAATTAATAGAAATTGCAGTTACAAAAACCTAATTTGACACATCTATAGATTAAAATATTTCGTTTTAGACCAAAGGGAAGTAAATAGATGCAGTAGTTTTCTCTCACGGACTGCCCAAAGAATCGTCTTAGCAACTTAATTAAATAGATATATATCTTGAAAATTCATCTGTGGATTTTAAATTTTTTTGTATGTACCTTAAATAAGTTTGGTATAAAATACAAACTCATTGCTTCAAGGATTTTTTCATTCACGTAAGCAAAGGAACGTAAATAATTTTGCATTTGAAAAATTGTAAAATGTGTAAATTTCGCAATTACTTAAACTAAACACTTTTGAACTCACTGTGCGTACTGGAAACCATTAAATTCCTATATTCCACAATGGAATTAAAGGGATAACGACACGTTTTAAACTAATCAATAGTTCATCAATAGTTAGTTGGAAACATGTCGCTACCCCTTGAATTATTTGTGTGTGTGGCTAATGTCCCTGGGGGATGACAACATTACACCCCAGTCCGGTGTACATATGAATGTAAGACATAGAAACAGACAAATGACACAATCACAGAAGAATTTTATTGACAGACGATGACACCGGCGATGGACGATGGGTTGCAGCTCCCCTTTCTAGACGGGGTTCCAATTGCAGGCGGAAGACTGACCGGTTCCCCAGAATACAGCCAAGTCTTATGCGGGAATCGAACCCACACCCCCGGCGTGGCAGGCTGATGCCTTATCCACTTAGCCACTGGGCGACTGAATTATTTGTGGAATACAAGAAGTTGCATTATCCTGTTTGCATTTCCACGAGTTTCCTGTCAATTTCTATGTGCTGTTTAATTCACAGTTAAACTCGCATTATGCATCATGAGAGCAGTGGGACTCAAACTGTGGGTCATGACTCATTAGGGGTTCTGAAAAAAAAGAATGGAAGGATCGCGGATAGTTTGAAGTAAATGTATGAAATACTGAATTATTTCATTCCAAAACGCTTTAAATTGTATATAACTGTATATTCTTACTACATCAATTTTATTACATTTAATTTCATTGCGGAATATAAGAAATTGCGTTATCCTGTTTGCATTTCCACGAGTTCCCTGTCAATTTCTATATGTTGCTTAATTCACTGTTAAACTCACTTTATGCATCATGTAGAGCAGTGGGACTCAAACTGTGGGTCGTGACCCATTAGGGGTTGTGTAAAAGAATGGAAGGATCGCGGATAGTTTAAAGCAAAATTATGAAATACTGAATTATTTAATTAAAAAACGCTTTAAATTGTATATAATTGCATATTCTTACTACATTAATTTTATTACATATTCATACTACATTAATTTTATTACATTTAATTCATTGTGGAATATAAGAAGTTGCGTTATCCTGTTTGCATTTCGTCGAGTTTCTTGTGAATTTATATCAATTCACTGTTAAACTCACATTATGCATCATGTAGAGCAGTGGGACTCAAACTATGGGTCTTGACCCATTAGGGGTCGTGTAAAAGAATGGAGGAATCGCGGATAGTTTGAAGTAAATTTATGAAATACTGAATTATTTAATTCAAAAACGCTTTAAATGGTATATAATTTAATATTCTTACTACATTAATTGTATTACATTTAATTTCATTGTGGAATATAAGAAGTTGCGTTATCCTGTTTGCATTTCCACGAGATTCTTGTCGATTTCTATGTGTTGTTTAATTCACTGTTAACTCACATTATGCAATATGTAGTGAAGTGAGACTCAAACTGTGGGTCACTAAACACTGGGTGTCGTGAGAAAAATTGAAGGGATCGCAGATAGTTTGAAGTAAACGTATGTAATACGGAATTATTTAATTTAAAGACGCTTTAAATTTTCTATAATTGCATATTTTTATTTATATTTTTATATGTTAAAAATTTATATGATATTGTTAAAAAAAATAAGGTGTCAAAGTATTTAACAAAAACAGGTCGGATAGTTTATTGTTTTTCTGTAAAATAAATATATACACAAGATGTACAGCTTCATTTTTTATCTTTCTTGCTAACATTTTCATAGTTAAAAGAAAAATAATGTTCCTGACAAAAACATTTATTTGGGGGGGTCGAGTGATTTTTTTATTTAAAGAAAGTGGGTCGCAGTTTAAAAAAGTTTGCTCACCACTGATGTAGAGAATTTAAATAGTTCATTTTTTGGTTATTTTTAAATTTAGGTTATTTACAGTGCAACCGTACATGAATTATGCCAAAAAATAAAAAAGCTCATAGCAATTTAGAATTCTGCACTAAAAATAATAGTACAAATGTCAACTTATATCTCATTTCGCTTGGTTAAGAGAATAAATTAAGACTGAAAAAAACGCTTTTTAAAATAAATTATTCTTAAGTTATAAAAAAAGAAGATTATATTAAAAATGAAGGAAATGTTATGTAACGAGCTTTAAAACAGTTTTTCTTTACAAACAAGAGGAAAGTTTAAATACAGTTAAAACTACCTAGGGCATTTCCTGCCAAATTTTAGATGCAAGATTTTGGCATTATTATACGAAAAAAAGGATGTCAGAAAAGAGAAAAAGGTAAATTTTAATGTTATTAAAATGGATTCACATTAGATTATAATTGACAGTTTTCTTCTCTTAAATTGTTGTTATGATCACATATAGAGCGAATTTTTCGAAACAGAATTACTCTTAGAGCGATTAATTTTTTAATACAATATTTTTATTACTTTATTTACTTAAATAATGAAGAACGTGCAGTAACGCTTGGTTATAGTCTATTACAAGATTGAATTTGAATACTATGACACTAATGCAGATTTGGAGAGTGTGATAATAAAGGCTAAATTGTTTGACCTCAAAATCATGATAAAGATATTTTTTAGGGGGAAAAAAGAATTAAAAAAAACTATGTTAAAATGATCGAGTTAATTTCTACCTTTTATATCAAGCTTTCAGATATTCCACAATTAAGAATTAAAATACTTTAATAAAGACATTTTATTACGTTATTATTGGGATCGTTTTCTAAATTCGATTGAGGACATTTATCTCTTTAGCACAAGCACTATTAATGGTAATTACCAAGCATGAATGTTCGGTATGTTGTAGAAAGGAACTTAAATGTTTCACTAACAGGCACATCGAAAAAAGCGCAAAACAATGGTGATTCAGCCATATTGCAATACAGCACCAAACACCTATCTATCTATCTATGTCTCTCTCTCCCTATATATATATATATATATATATATATATATATATACGCTGGTGTCCTAAAGTTAAACATAACTGATGTTTATGGGAATATTTAAGGAAAGTCAGAATGGCAGGAAACGTGATATGCGAGTGTAATACGGTTATGCCATAATAAAACGGCGCAAATGAAGCATATTAATCACTTTTATTATCCAAAAAACACAGTTTGAAAGAAAACAGCGCAAACTAATATTATATACTTTAGTGAAAAAAAATTAAATAAAAAGTTATTTGGCAGTTTAATAAGGTGTGTGGCCGCCTCTGGTACCCACGCATGCTGCACAATGATTGCTCATATGTGCTATGAGAGTGTGGATGAATTGTGGCCTTAAAGAGTCCCAAGCATTGATGAGAGATCTTTCAAGTTCTGGAACGGAGTTTGGTTTGTGCGAAAGGTATGAAATTTGTCTCTCGAGCATATCCCACACATGCTCAATAGAATTAAGATCAGGAGAGTGAGCGGGCCACTGCATGAGCTGGATATTTTCACTTTCAAGGAAGTTTTCGACCAGGATCGCATGGTGACAAGGCGCGATCCATGAATATGAATCCAGGACCGACAGCACCTCGAAACAGACGAACATAAGATTCAAGGATTTCGTCTCTGTACCTTTCAGCAGTAACAAACTCCGTGACAGAAATAGATGAAATCGTTGTGTTCATCCTGTCTATTAGGAAAAGCGGTAGTATAGAGACTTGTTCTAGTGCTATGTCAACGGCGAGTTATACAGCGCGCTGTTATCGAATTTTAACAGCTGAAAAAGTGAGTCCTACTGAGATTCATCGCCGTTTAAAGGCTGTTTAAGACGTGTCAAAGACGTGGAGGTCTATGTGGCCATCCAGAATTATGTCTGCCCACCCCATAACTCCATTTGAAGGAAAATTATGTCTTTCCGTGATGTTTCTTGGGTGAAAACGAGTTCCACGTTCTCACGATATCGTTATCCGACGAGAATCAATCTTCAGAGTAAACCGGGAATCATCACTGAACATCACATTGGCCCACTGTTGCAAACTTCAATGCTGATATGCCAAACTCCAGTTTAAACGAGCACGTTTATGCGCATACAGGAGATGAACGCAAATGGCTGGTCGTCTGGCATACAGACCAGCATGATTTAGTCTCCTATAAACAGTTTGCCTCGAAACTCGCACTCCTGTGGCGGCTGTGGTCGCTGAACCGAGTTCTCTGACACAACTATCCCTCTGACTTGCTCAGTAATTGCCAAATATCAGTCTTGACGAACGGTTGTTACTCATGGTGGACCTTGTACTGGACATCAGGTAACATCTCCCGTACTTTGAAACTTCTGCCAAAATCTTGAGATCACACATTGAGGCACATTCATTTTTTGAGACACTTCAGTTTGAGATCGTACACATTCCAGCATTCCAATAATTCTTCCTTTCAAAAACAAGTCCATTAGGCGTCTTTGTGCCATCCTTCGGCCTTTTTGATCGTTTAACTCACTTCGCAGTATAGGAATTGCACATAACCTGCCTGATCACTGTATGGCACGTGAATCGGTTTTATACTCATTCTAACGTACGCCCGTGCTTTGCGCATGCTGACGTCGACTAAAATGTTTTGAATTTGCACACTGTTCACCTTCAAACAGTGATTTTCCACAAGTGCTTTTGAACAATTTGACCAATATTTACTCACGTTCTTCCACATTTTACGAATTATGCTTAACTTTTGGACACCAGTATATATATATATATATATATATATATATATATATATATATATATATATATATATATATATATATATATATATATATATATATATATATATATATATATATATATATGAAATTGTTACAATATGTCGAAACGAAAGGAACTTAGTGACTTCGAAAGATGTGTTATAGTTCGCTGTCTATTAGTGGAAAGTCTATTGGTGCAATTTCAGTAGAATTTTTACAGCCACGGTCAACTGTTGGTGATATCGAGAAAAAGTGTAAGATAACGGGTGTTCGGACACGAACTGCACACGTTGGTCGTCCCCGTAAACTGACCGAACACCTGAAGCATGTGGCTTGTAAGAACTGCAAGAAACCACTCTAAATCCTCAACAATGAGTTTCAACAGGCATCAGGGGTTACAGTGCACTCCAATACCTCGCGGAAAGAACTGCACGCCCAAAATGTGCTGCCGCACACAAACCAAATATCACCCCATCCAACAAAGCCGGATGACACGCTTAGAGTTTGTAATGTCGCAAATGGACTGTGAACCACTGGAAAAGTGTATTATGGAGCGACAATTCACGCTACACTCTCCTCCAGTCGGATGGGTGGGTTTGGGTTTGGCGAATGCCAGGCAAACATCTGTTACTCGAGTGCATCGTTCCAACTCTCAAGTTCAGCGGTGGTGGTGTACTTTTTTGGGGGTGCTTTTTGTGGTATGCCCTCAGACCTTTGCATGTTGTTCCTGGTAAATTGAATGCCGACCCTTCCATGAACATTCTGGATAACGAGGTTCTTCCTAAGCTCTGGCAATTTTTTGGAATGGAGGAATGTTACTTCCAGGATGACAACGCTCCATGTGATGTTGCAGACTCTGTCAATCAATGGTATCAAGATATGGATGCAAATCCCTGCTCAGAATCCCGACCTCAACACCAATGAACATTTCTGGGAGGAGTACGGACCAAGTCTGAAATCTACAGATGTGTTGGCGACATTCTTGCAGAAGAAATGGACACATATACCCAAAGATGTGCATTAAAACCTTGTTGAAAGTATGCCCAGTAGAGTTGCTAGTGTAATTGCAGCACGTAGGGGACCATCCTCCTATTAAAGCATCTAATCTTTCTCTTATACAGCCACATCTTGTTGTCCCGTCCATTATTGTAGGAGAGTATATATATATATACGTAGGTAGGCTGAAAAGTAATGCACACATGTTTCTAGAGCGCGAACGAAATGACCTTCAAAACAGCGCCAAGTGGTATTTGGAAGTTCCATCCCTCCTCAATACGCATGCGCAGGTTTGAAATCGTTGTGTTCATCCTGTCTATTTTGAAAAGCGGTAGTATGGAGACGTTTTCTAGTGCTATGTCAACGGCGAGTTATACAGCGCGCTGTTATCGAATTTTAACAGCTGAAAAAGTGAGTCCTACTGAGATTCATCGTCGTTTAAAGGCTGTTTAAGCTGACGATGCTGTTCATAGGGGTACTGTAAATCGATGGGTAATAAAATTTCGTGGTTTCGAGCCTGGAAAAGCCATAATTGTTGATGAAACACGCAACGGACGTCCGATCACTGCCACAGACGATGAACATCGCAAACTCCTCGACGATTTGATTCAAAATGACCGGCGAATCACTCAAAAGCGTATCGCAAACCATAATGGAGTATCCAAGGAATGTGTCTGCTTCATTATATAATGATTGGGATACCGTAAAATCTGTGCTCGATGGATACCACGCCGTCTCACAGGCGAGAACAGCGTCCGACTGGAGAGGCTCTGCGATACCTGAAGTTTGAACCGATTCCACACCCTCCTTATTCCCCCGATCTTGCGCCTCGCAATTTTTATTTTTTTTTCCTCTACTCAAGAGAGACTAAAGGGTAATCATTACACCTCGAACGATGTTTTGAAGGCAGCTGTCAAGTCGTGGATTCGAGAAAAGTCAGAAGAATTTTTCAGTGACGGAATGAGAAAACTTGTTACACGTTGGGGGAAATGTGTTAGCCTTAACGGTGACTTTGTTGAACAGTAAATATATGATTTTGAAGCTTAAGAATTGTACTTTAATGTTCTTTCTGCCCGATTTCGCTATTTCTTTTTGTTCGCGCTGTACAAGCATGTGTGCATTACTTTTCAGCCTACCCTCGTATATATATATATATATATATATATATATATACATATATATATATATATATATATATATATATATATATATATATATATATATATATAATGATATCGGCTGACACGCACGATAAACTTTAACTAAAACTATGTAGAGGAGATGAAACACAAACATGTTGTAGACGTAACACCGAGGTACGATATGAAGACCATTTCACGAGAGCCTTTGACAAATCGGGGAGGTAAAACCACTGAGAGTAGAGGCATTGAAGGAACGCACAGAACAGAGATGCGACGCATATTATTTTATTCTGGATTTTTCTGCAGACAAATACTATTCAACAAAACACAGGAAACTTTTCAACTGGTCACACCCAATAGCATTGCCACCGGTCCCTGCCGAGGCGTATTCAGAAGGCAGATTTTACATCGTTATATCGAATTGCGTCGGAGCAGCGCGAAAAAAGAACAACGTTAATAAAAGAGGCGAGGAAGCAGAGCTTGGACGACACCAGGACAAGACATCGACAGACAGTAAAAAGCAAGCATAAAATTTTTGCAGAAGGTTATAAAGTGTATCGGTACTGACCGCGGGGAAATATTTTTATTGGCTAGAATTGGGCATATGACTTGATTATATAACGGTTGTATGATGTTTCTAAAACCGCACCGTGGCGAAAACAACGCGTGGTGCTGATTCATGTTTACAAATATCCTTAACGCCCGTGCTCTAAGGGGAAATTAGTTAGTTAATTCGTTTATTTGATGGTCTCAATTTGCAAAAAATGACTGTCCTTTATTGAAATGGTAATAATTTAAAATACGCGTTAAGAAAATAAGGTGGAGCGAAACAGTTAATAATGATGAGGTGATATCATTACACACACACGTATATATATATATATATATATATATATATATATATATATATATATATATATATATATATATGTGTGTGTGTATATTGTATGAAAAACTACGAATTAACATTACGAAATAAACACTATGTTTGTTTGCATTAAAAACATTTTATTTAGGTTATAGTTAGTACAGAAATTATTGCGCATTTATATAAATCATTCCTAGAGTTTAGTTTTATGTTTAGTTAGTAAGTGGCAAAAATCAGATAAGTTAGAAACCTTTAATACAGGTATTGGAGCGTTAATTAACAGCGATGTTCTTTTTAAACCATTATGTGTCTATTCCTTTTAGGTATTACACTATTCCTTTATATACCATAAAATGTTAATCTTATGTCTGAATAGATGGTAGAATAAATTTGGAACCCTTATTAGCTATTTATTTTCAGAGAATATAGTCAAAGAGTGATATTAAATCGGACAGATATGTGTCATGAAAAAAGAAGATACATACTTCAAAATATCAGAGTGAAATCCTTTATATAAAAATATGCATAAATAGTAACTAATAATACATAACCCTACGCTTGGATAAGATTATTTTCGTTAGTGAACAGCATAGTGGTAGAATTGATTTTCCCTGTATAATTAATCACTTCGTTAATTAATGCTTTTTGTTATGAAATTAAGGGTTGCACTTCAAAATAGGATATAATTTCTGCACCAAAAAGCTCTCTCTCTGTCTTTCTGTGTATATATATATATATATATATAAATGCTATAAATAATAAGAATTTTATATGACTATATGAAAATTATTATGATTATATATTAATATATTATAACGAAATAAAATTGTGTTAGGAACATTAATTAATATTTGAACTCATTATACCATGTGAGAAAATAATTAAAACAAGTAATTAATTAAATCTTTGTTATAAATCTTATTTGAAATCCAATTCTTACTAATTATGCATCGATTTTTGATGTTTTTTCAATTAATGCCTTTGAATAATAAAGTTACATTTAATTTTGGGTCTTAAATATCAAACCATAATTAATTTATTTTTTTCATGTTATTTAATATAACATTGCAATTTTTATGAAATTAATAACAAAGACTTGCAAAAAACTGGTTTTTAAGCTAATCATTTAATGCTCTTTGATATAGTAATTAAATTTATCGGCGCTGTATCTAAGGGTTAAAAACTTTTGACTGTGCTACACAAAATTTAGCTGACAATAGATAACGTTAAAAATAGCGTTATTCTGAACATTTTTCGAAAAAAAGTTTTTAAAGAAAGGAGATTTGTTTGAAGCATAAATGAAAATTTAACGATCAAAGTAATTGAATTGTGATTTTAGATAAGAAGTAAAAATTCATCGTCCTTAAAATTTATAAAAATATAATACAGATTTTCATAAAACAATGATTCGCTTCCATTAACGGCTTTTAGCTTGGATTCAGAATCTTCGAACAAGACGAGTTGAGTTGCGACAAGAAGAAAATATCCGTAAATAGAGAATTTATAATTAAATTCTTCCATGCAATTTAGTTACTGCTTTTCAAAAATAATTTTCTTTTTAAATTTAACTTTTAAAAGCAAAATCCAGTTGAAATAGGAGAGCTTAGTGTCGAGGAATTTTCATTAGAAAGATTTTTGATTAAAAATAACTCCGAATATTGCTTGCATCTCGTATCGATATATTTTTCCTATCTGTTATTTTAATCTATAATAGTGTTACTACATACATATTTCAAATATGCTTATTATTATATTAATTTTAATCCATGAGCGTTATATATACTTTGATACACGTACAAAAAAATTCAATAATATATATATATGATTGGTATGAATAGAACTATTTATAGAACTATTACTCTATAATAATATTTTTTTCAGTACTGGTGACAATCATTTTGTAAGTTAAAATTGATGTATTTTATTACATTATCAACGAAACTCATACAACGTAAGCTATACGATGTAGCGCAAAGGCCTATACTTAAACTTAAATATTGAAACATAGATTCCTTTGTTACTTCACAACCGTTATCCGTGTTTTATGTCATGACTCGAGGCATAAATTTCAAAAAAAGATACCATGAACAAATCATCAGCCTACGAGGTAGATAACGTCATCCTTCCATGAAAAATGATGAAACTTGACATATTTATTTTTTCTTATCCATTTTTGATAGATTTACAACTAAAATCTTGGACCCTGGTTATTTATAATAGATAAAATGATTTTTTTTTTAATTTGAAACTTATCTGTGATAAAACAAAAGTGAGAAAAGAAGTGTAAAAGAAGTCGCTGTGGAATATTTTTTCAGAGTATTATTTTTATTCGAACGAAGCATAGAAGTACATTATGGCCACTTCAGAAACAATCGATCGAAAATCAAAGGAAATTTTTGGCATTCTTCCTTAACCATTACAGCAGGGATGTCAAACTCAAAGGCTAACTTGGGCCAAACAAACAAGGTTTAACTATAGGTGGGCCGCAAAAAAAACAATATATTATCTTATTATAATTCTGCGTCGGTTATTGTATTATATATTATTGTGTTCCAATATATTGGCCGGACCGCAAAAAATGTTCGTCGCGGGCCGCATGCGGCCCGCGAGATGCGAGTTTGACACCCCTGTATTACAGGCTTGTGCATTTATATAAGAAAAGGCTGACAATATCCTGTTCTGACACAATGAAAAAGTATTTTGTACTCAACCAAAAATGTTTCATCATGGCAGTTTGATATTTTTTGTATCGAAATTTTCAGAAACTTAAATATATGTCAAGAGAAAAAGAAGATATCATAGCATACTATTTACAGAAAGTAACCCTGTCGACTAAACATTACAGAGTTCTAGACAAATTCTAATCAAATCCATGGTATGTAATTATTTTAGACGTCCTGCGCTTTGTCAGAAACTAGATGAAATCAATGACTACTCCATTAGAGTAAGTGCATCAATCGCAGCCTGATTAGTTAGGAAATTATTTCCGAGAAACTTAGAATTAAAGATTATTTAAGCGAATCCTGAGATAAATACAGAGAGAGAGAGTAGAATATATATTCAAAACTAGCTGAATACCCATACTTCGCTACTTAGTACAATCAAATTAAATACAATGGTCAATATATGCAGTTAATGCCCCCCCCCCAAAAAAAAAAAAAAACAAAACATAAAAATATATAATAAATACAGCAGTCAATGCATGCAATTAATACCAAAAAATATTTATAAAATAATCGTAACGGGTATTTTTATAGACAAAATAATAGAGAAAAAAATACTGAAATTAAATCTAATAGAATATACTAAAGAATATAGTAGATTTAATATAGTACAGTTTGAGGAACATTTCTTTTACTGTATTCTAATATTTTTTTTGGATTATGTCCAATCGTATGCCGCATTAGAAAGAGAAAAAAATATTGTCAAGTTATTTCGTTGTTATGCACGTGACGCATAATTAATTTAAAGTATCACAAAAAGAAAAGAAACCACGTGATCAGCATTTAATAAATTAAATTTTAAAAATGAATCTTTAAAAATTCACAAAAAATCAGAAAATGAAGTTAAACATTTGAAAAATATTTCATTTTAAAGGAATTTGTATGATTATTCTTGTGACATAAATTTTATAACCCTCAGATTATTCTTTTAAATGCAAACTTTAAAGAATGTTACAAAAACAGCTTAAAAATTTAATTTAAATAAATCTAGGAAGAATTTTTTTCAAAAGTCTTTCTTAGTGCACCCCGACACTATAACATGAATCGTCGTGCAAATTTTCAGCCATTTAGGTCCAGACGTTTGGTCTGTACGTTATCTGTAAGTCAGTCAGTCAGTCAGTTACAGAACTGTTTTATATATATATATATTATTATTTCATAAATATAGCTTTCAGCGAGTGTGCATGATATCCACTAATTGTGCAATCTACGTTTTTATATTTGCTAATTACATGTTTAAATAATTAACTCACGTATTTTAAATTCCCCGTTATAGAATTAAATTGTGATTGAATAGCTTAATAAATTAAAAATTAAATCTCAGACGGAGCATTTGATAAAAATTAAAATGTCGTAAATTTGTTAATTTTGGCATATTTTTCAAAAGACATCGAGGAGCATAAAGCTGTCTCTATTTAAGTTTTGAGACGTGTAGGTTTTTTTAAATAGTAAAGGAAAATTATTTGGAAAACGATCCTCTATAAAATTGTCTTCAGTTGCAGCATTATGTATGTTAAAACACTGTTACGCCATTACGAGGATAAAAGAGAGCTGTAACCAATGAACGGTTTCTAGTGGTCGTAACCAAGTGGTTTGTAACCAGATGTGGACAAACCACTGACTGAGGCCTTCTTAACAATCTCTGAAACACCCAGGGGTTTTTCAAAATAAAACATGCATAAGTAAATTAAATAAAAAGTTTTTAATAACCTTTTTATTCACTGTTCTCTCATTGAGTGTTTTCTGTTTGCAACCAAGTTTTCTCATTCTAAATATTCTATTATATGGATCACAACAAATTGAGGATTTCACTATACGAATACCTAGATTTTTTAAGCTTTATTTTGTTTAAGAGAAATTCAATTCCGAAAATTTTAAAATCTAAAACTTCTACTATTTAATTGCTTATGTAACGTAATTGTGATTAATGGACAGCTGAATCACAAATGTAAAATCTTTGCCCTTTTCTTAAACTTAATTAACTAGCGAAATTGAAATTTCCTAACATTTTATTCAAGTTTGAAAAATAGCATTGTGCTTAATCAGAGAATGAATAAGGAAACATCAATTCTATGTTCCTGAATTTAAAACCAACTACGGAAATCAAAGTAGAAATTTCACGGTTAAACTCCGAGTTAAGGATTTCAAATTTCTCCACCACCGTTGAAATAATAACATGTTGTGATGTCACTTCTGGTTGTTGCATTCTGTTTTTCTAAAGACTATTCTGTTCTCTTCCTTTAAAGTGGCCGTACTATGTTTCACCATATCTTTTGTTTATTTGTTCGAAGTTTCTTCGAAAAGACGGTTTTTGTTTGTACTTTGTAGAAATAGGAGGCTGCAAAACTGCTTCTAATCGGTGTTACCGACTTTTGAAAAATATGTTTTGGAATTCATTTCACGCTTTAAAAAGAATGCAATATTTTTAATTTTAATAATGAAAAAATTATATTGATTGTAATTTATTCCTCCTGTTTTTAATATTTCCCGTTGTAACACAGATATTTTGAAATCCTCCCTAAATTACAACAGACATCCCCCACCTGCCTATCTTCTCAAACTGTTTACTACCCTTCATTACTCCTGTTTGACTTTTAATGGATTACTAACTCCCTATGTAATATAATTATATTTAAGTCCCTGCTAAATTCAAAGCGACATCCCTTCCACCTGGCCATCTCCTTTAATTGGATTTTGGCCTTTATTTCTCCTGTAAGATCTTTGATACTTCATTAATTCCTTGTGTAAAGCATTTATTTTCTGCACTTCATTAATCCTGTTTGAATTTAATGGATTACTAACTCCCTATGTAATATAATTATTTTTAAATCCCTGGTAAATTCAAAGGTACATCCTCCCACCTGCCTATCTTTTTAAATTCGGTACTGCCCTTTATTTCTCGTGGAAGATCTTTAATGGTTTACTAACTCTTTATGTAATACATTTATTTTTTAGCCCCCGCTAAATTAACAAGGTTCATCCGCACAGTCCTATCTTCATAAGCTTCTTATTACCTTTAATTCACCTGTTTGACTTTTGAAGGTTTACTAATTCCCTATGTAATATAATTGTTTTTAAGTTCCCGCTAAATTCATAAGGGACATCCCTCCTGCCTATCATCATAAACTGGTTACTACCCTTCATTTATCTAGTTTTAACATTATTACTTTACTAGCTCCCTATGTAATAAAATTACTTTTAGGTCCACTCTAAATTAACAAGAAACCATCGAAAGGACTATCTTCTTAAACTGGTTGCGACCATGGGACAGAACTTACTGCCTTTACTCCGCCTACACTTAATAAAACCAGCGATGATAGACGATTGTATTTTGACAATCCTGTAGCGATGTATTAATACAGTAGAGTCCCGATAATCCGAACTTCGATAATCCGGAAGTCCGCTTAATCCGAAACCAAAAGTCAAAAAGAACAAAGGTTACAATAAAACCACAGTGATACTAAGTAATATTCACTGTTCACTGTTCAAGTATGTTTCTGAAAATCCCAAGAAAATTGGAAGTTAGACAATGTACTGAACTAATTATTACTGAACTACCTTAGTTTGAAAAAATTTGTTAAATTTTTTTGTCGAAGAGAATAATACATCCCCTTTGAAGCCAAATTACGCCAACGCGTCAGAAAAATGGTGCCCTCTCTGATCGCGGCGGAGTGTTGCTCTACGTAGTATAGCCCTACATCAAATGCAGCCACGGCGCCTGAGTGGGATACCCTCTGCTCACTGTCACCGTCTGCTTCACATTCACTCTCATCTGACACATTGACAGGTTCTTTCAAAACCATTTCAACAATTTACTGATCGTCTAAAATCTTACACTCTACTGAACGAACAACTTACACTCTACTGTACTGTACTAGGCAGCGTTCCACTCTCTTATGACCCATTTCGTCCGGAGATTTGGTAATGTTTAGACAGACCTTATAAAATAAACTGTTTAATCACACGTAATATGTAATATTTATGTAATCACGTTTTATTATGCAATTTAAGTATATTTTAAGAATGATTTCGCTTAATCCGAAAAATTCGTTTATCCGAAAAGGGTCTGGTCCCAATCAATTCGGATTATCGCTACTCCACTGTATTTTATTTTAGATATCAGCGATACAAAATACTGCATGTTATATTTTTCAATCACTTTGATTTATTTTTACTGTATGGAATTATTTTTACCATGCATTTTTGTCATATTTTTGACAAATAGTCCTTAATCGTTCTTTCTATCGGTAGGGCGGTATCGTAAGGACTCTCTGCAAGGGCCGGGAAAGGATCCAGGATTTCCTGACTTCGAAGATGTTATTTTTTGTTTTCCATTGTTTCGGCATTGTGATAAAATCCAATTTTTTTAGCATTATTTTTCTTACTCTGTGTATATTTGCATTTTATTTAAAATATTGAATAAAATTTGAGAAATTTTTAAATTCTTATTCTGATTAAATTTACTAGGAAAAGAGAGTGGATCATTTGAAAATTTCCTTGTAGAATGCTATCAACATCTAACACATATATGGTGATAATTCCACGAGGTAAAATAATTATTAAAAGCTTTTATTTAGTGAGTATTGAGGGAACACGATTACCGATTTTAGACAGCCTGAAGAGTGCACAAAACCCCTAAAAATGTTATTATCGGAATGTTACATGAAAGAATAATGAGAAATGATAAAATCATTATTATTAGATGTTACTGACTGAATTATTTATAAGAGTGAGTATTGAGTGAACACAATTACCGATTTTAGACAGCCTGATGAGTGCGAAAACTCCCAAAAATGTTATTAGAATCTTACACGAAAGAATAATGATAGATGATAGAAATTTTATTATTAGATGCTATTGTTAGAATTATTTAAAGGCTTTGTTTTTAAGAGTGAGTATTCAGTGAACACGATTAACTATTTTAGACAGCTTGAGGAGTGCGTATAACCCCCCAAAATGTTTAAAATGTATCTATTATTTCAAATATTTGGTTTTGCTTTTTAAACAATAAAAAATTTACATAATAATAACTTGTTTCTTCTTTAATGTAACTTTTTGGTATGCATGTAAATACACTTAACTTCTTGTTCCAATAAACGTATGCGTTAATTTTTTTCCTGACATGGGTTGACACAAAATTTAATAGAAAATAGGTATTATTTGAATAAGTATAGCTTGAAATAACTGAGAATTGTCTTATTTGGAAAATCTTGTTTATGTATCATTTTTTATTACTTATGTATCAGTGGATTAGATGAGAACAAATCCTGAAGACTTATTAATGGTAATTTTTGAGAACGGTATCACTCTAGAATTAAAAAATTCTTCAACATTAGAGATGCAAACCGCAGACATTAATATGAAGAAAAATAAATGAATTAAAGAAGAAAAGTTAAAAGTTTAACCTTTTCTGTAATTTTTTCAACATTGTCAATAATTTGAAACATATGTTTCTGAAAATATAGATCGTTTCGTGTTGAATACTCTTAAAATATCCCTGAAGTAACTTGCAATTTTTCAGGAAAAGATAAAATGTGTCACATCAACATCTCACTCTGAGTAAAATACAGTTACTGAAGAGATAGTTTCATTTACAATTAATGCTGCAGTCAAGAAAGTGCAATACGTGTAGAAAGGTTAATCGCCTCTAAAAGCTGATTTTGTTGCACGGAGATTCGACACAATCATAAATTAGTAAACTGTAAGGAAAATTAACGATGCAAAAATGATTTCTTCCAACCACTGCTTGTGTTATTTAACAATTTGAGAAGGCCTAAAATAAAAAAATCATAAAGTTAGTATTTAAATGAGATAATTGAAGAAATTTATGTAGTAATGCATCTAAGGCAAAATAATTCTGTTATATTATATTGTTATAAAGCATTACAAATATTTATAAATATTTTATGTATTTTCTTAATATGTATAGCTCTTTGAATTTGAATACATTCTATTAAATATATTTAATGACTGAATATAGGTTTGAATTATGACTTATAATTTTAGGATTATTTGTACGAAAATATTTAATGCATGTGCTCATCGCATATACCATATGTTAATATATTATCGTATATACAAAGGATTCTGTGGCGAAAAGTTAAATTAACAGTATTGCAATTGCATATTTAAAGTTTTAGATTTTAGTTGATTTTAAAACTTTATAAGATCAAACGATAAAGAAGTGAAAGCGTCATGAGTTGAATAATTTTTTTTATTTATTTTTATTTAAAACACTTTATGTGCAAGTACTTCTGTGATTGAAAGACACATTATTATACTAGATTTAATGATGAAAATTATTATTTTTTCTCCATTCCAATATGAAGATTACAGACACCTTTAAAAATTTTATATGTTAACGAATGTAATTATCAATAATCAATTAAAATATGTTGACAGAAATAATTTAGTGCATCAGAGTAAAAATAACATTCTTTTATTTTTCTGGATTGAAATTAGCAAGAAGGGAATATTTTGGAAAAAAAATCCAATATTATGTACTATTATATTTTTTCACGTCACAGCTCTAAGTTATTTTTAACTCAACGAAATGCTTGAAAATTTTCTGAAGTATCTTTCTTTAAATGACTTCTTGGAACTTGCAGTAGAGAGATATTTCCCTAAGCATTGAAAAGAACGTTGAAATACGGAGGATGAACAACTGGATGAAAAACTCAAAAAGTAATCTTTTTATATCAACCTAGAAACTGGCATAATTTGAGAAAAGTTCAAGCAAGCAATTTCTTGCCCGAAATTTTATGCGCTTTCGAAGTAAAATTTTTAAACCTCGAAATATTTGTGAGAAATTTGGGGATTCCATTGCTGTTACGTTAAAGCTGGTGAGATTTTTGTTTTATGAGACGCTGTTTTTTTTAAGGGGGGGAGAAGGGGGTATTATTCAGTTTTGTACGATTTAACTCATTTTACTTTCCAATTCTCTTGGTAATTTTTACTGGATTCTAGCTAAAACGCGTATTGCTATAAGATAGAGACATAACAAATACAATTTTCGATTATCTTAAAGTACATAATTACATATTCCCGCCATTATTCTCACACATTTTTGTAGTGTTATCTATATATGAGGCGGTGAAAGGCAAAGTGGTGTAAGTCAGTAAGTCAAGTGGTGTAAGTCAAAAGAGTTTTACTGCAAAAACTACAAAAAATTCCACTATAAATTTAACAAATTATAATTCATAATAATTATTATAATATTGCAAATAACAATTATTTACAATTGCACTATAAATTAAACATGGAGATTACATATTTGCCCCTAAATGAAAAAAGTTGAAAAAGTGACTTGCACCACTTTGCCTTTCAACACCTCATATATAAAAAAGTTCCGTAACTGACTGACTCACTGACTGATTGACCGACTGACATACAACACACAGACCAAACCGCTTGACCTAAAGGGCTGAAATTTTGCATGGCAGTTCTGATAGTGTAGGGGTGCACTACGAAAGATTTTTAAAAAATTCTTCTTAGATTTTTTAAAAATAAATTTTTAAGTTGTTTTTGTAACTTTTTTTAAGTTTGCATTTAAAATAATAATTTCAGAGTTATAAAATTTATATCACGAGAGAGAACATGGATATTTCTTTAAAATGAAATCGCTGTCGAATCTTTACCTCCAATTTTTGATTTTTTGTGAATTTTTAAAGATTAATTTTTAGAATTTAATTTATTAAATGATGATCACGTGGTTTCTTTTTCTGGTACTTTAAATAAATTTATCGTCACATACATAACAACGACATAGACAAAATTTTTTTTTCTTCTTGCTAATGCGGCAGACGATTGGACGTTATCCAAAAAATGTTAAAATACAGTAAAAGATATGTTCCTCAAACTATAGTATATTAACTGTAGTATATTCTTTCGTATGTCCTATTATATTTAATTTGAATATTTTCTTCTACATTATTTTGCCTACAAAAATACCCCTTACGATTTTTTTACATATATATATATATACATAAATTGTATACATTGATCGTCGTATCTATTATAAATATATATATATATATATATATATATATATATATATATAAATATTTATTTTTTTGGCATTAATTTCATACATTGACCGATGCATTTAATTTTAATGTACTCCGTAACGAAGTTCGGATTTTCAGCTAGTTTAATACATAACCGAAGGTCTGTTTATGGACATTTTTAAAATTATTAAGTTAATATCCCCGACTGAATCTATATATATATTTGTTCATGGTTATACATCTTCGTGTCAGCGAAATATTTTGCAATTTTAAGCTTATATGTACTTAGAATAATTTATAGTTTGTTATCAACAAATTGGCACTGCACTTAGAAACGTAAATTATTTGTTCCTATATTGCCAAACACCTATATTGCCATAAGATTGAAACATAACAAATGCAATTTTGGATCATCTTAAAGTACATAATTATAGATTCTGTCTATTATTCTCAGATTTGTTTGTAGTGTTAATGCATTCATTGCATACTAGAAAGTTTGTTTGGGAGCGATTAATAATTACTATTAGTTAATATCAATGACTGAATCTGTGTATATTTGGTCACGATTATCCATCTTCGTGTCAGTGAAACATTTTACAATTTTATGCTCACATGTACTCAGATTAGTTTGTAGTTTGTTACTGCCAACAGTTCAACAAATTGGCACTGCACTTAGAAACGTAAATTATTTGTTCCTATATTGCTATAAGAAACAAACATAACCAATATAATTTTGAATCATCTTAAAGTACATAATTTTATATTCTGTCTATTATTCTCAGACATATTTGTAGTGTTATTGCATTCACTGCATGCAAGCAAGTTTGTTTGTGAACGATTAATAATTACTATTAGTTAATATCAACGAATGAATCTGTGTATATTTGGTCATGATTATCCATCTTCGTGTCAGTGAAACATTTTACAATTTTATGCTCACATGTATTTAGATTAGTTTGTAGTTTGTTATTGCCAACAGTTCAACAAATTGGCACTGCACTTAGAAACGTAAATTATTTGTTCCTATATTGTTATAAGAAACAAACATAACCAATATAATTTTGAATCATCTTAAAGTACATAATTTTATATTCTGTCTATTATTCTCAGACATATTTGTAGTGTTATTGCATTCACTGCATGCAAGCAAGTTTGTTTGTGAACGATTAATAATTACTATTAGTTAATATCAACGAATGAATCTGTGTATATTGGTCATGATTATCCATCTTTGTGTCAGTGAAACATTTTACAATTTTATGCTCACATGTACTCAGATTAATTTATAGTTTGTTATTGACGATAGTTCAACAAATCGACACTGCTGTTAGAAACGTAAATGATTTGGTCAGCTAATGATTTTCAAAGGACTCAGTATCAACTAAATTATCTAATTCTCTGAAATAATTTATAGTTCGTCCAATGTACTAAATAAATATGTGGCTTAGGTTAATCTGTTCTCTCATAGATTAAACATCTCCCTATGATAGACGCATGATCTATTTATTCGGCAAACATTTATTTTGTCTGAAATTAAGTCTGAAAGAAATATCCTCCTTTATTTATGTCTACCGAAACAGTCTGCTTAATAGCATGGGAAGATCGATGCTAATTAGATCAGAGCTAAATGATGTACACCGGTCTTCTACCATTAAACCACAATAGTACACGCAAGGCAATCTTTGAGGTACTACGAATGCAGAATGGATCACTTATTTCCTAATGCATGTAGTTTCCAGGGGTTGCGTGAGGATGACAGGAATGTTATACAGTATCAGGTGGTCTGATCACGGAAAATTTGAGCATTTCCGACAGACGTTAACTGCTCTCAGAGGTCAGGTGATACTATGCATGTGTCTATATCTGTATGCATGAACACACGACTACATTGATCGCTGCATTCACAAATGCACCTTCCAGACACATATGCAGACGTTTGTATAGAATATAATCTTCAATAACTGAATATGTTACAGACATGATTTAAGGGAAAAATGTGCATGAAATGAATAAGTTTAAATAACTGAATATTTTACGAATATAAGTGAAATGGAAAAAAGCTCACGACATAAATAATTTAAATAACTAAATATTTTAAGGATATAATTTAAAGGAAAAATACGCATGAATTAAATAGTTTTAAATAACTGAATATTTTTCGAATATAAATTACAGGAAAAACGGGCATGAATTAAATAATTTTAAATAACGAAATATTTTATGAATATAAGTTTACGAGAAAACGCTCAATAATTAAATAGTTTTAAACAACTGACAATGTTATGAATAAAAAGGTATGTACGTTAAAGGATAAACGCTCGTGGATTAAATAGTTTTAAACAATTGAATATTTTACGAATATAAGTTAAAAACAAAACGCGAATGAGTTAAATTTACGAATGTATGATTAGAGAAATCATTACGAATGCATTATATATAAGAAAAATAATAATATATAATTTAAAAGATATAATTTAAAGGTAAAATACGCATGAATTAAATAGTTTTAAATAACTGAATATTTTTCGAATATAAATTACAGGAAAAATGGGCATGAATAAAATGATTTCAAATAACTCAATATTTTATGAATATAAGTTTAAGAAAATGCGCGCATTAATTAAATACTTTTAAACAACTGACTGTTTTATGAATAAAAAGGAATGTGCGTTAAAGGATAAATGCTCATGGATTAAATAGTTTTAAATAATGGAATATTTTACGAATATATGTTAAAGAAAAAACGCGAATGAGTTAAATTTACGAATGTATGATTAGAGAAATAATTACAAATGCATTATATGTAAGAAAAAATAATGAATTAGTTTTAACAACTTTTTTCATTCACGTTTTTCCTTTATCTGCTTCTTCTAATTAACAAATTTAGGCGCACAAAAATCACGAAAGGCTGAGTAGCGATTAAAAAACTCCGATTACTGTTAAAGTAAGTTTGAGTGAACTAAAAAATCTGATTTTAAACGTTAAACATTTCTTTTTTTTTAAGTCATGAAACAGTAACTTTTGAGCATTTCCCATAGATGTTCTCAGAGGTCAGGTAATACAATGCATGTGTCTAAAAAAGTATGCATGAATGCATGAGCGCACTGACCTCTGCATTCACAAATGCACTTACCTTATACAAATTAGATACATTTCAGGATATATTTTAAATAACTGAATATTTTACAAATGAAAGTTAAAGAAAAACGAGAATGAATTAAATTTATGAATACATGATAAAAGAAATAATTAAGAATATATAATTTAAATAAAAAGTTCAGGAATTAGATTTGCCAACTTTTTTCTTTAACATTTTCCCTTTATCCGATTCTTCTAATTAGCAAATTTAGGTACACTAAAATGCGAGAGCTGAGCATCGATTATAAAAAAAAAATCTGATTACTGTTAAAACAAGTTTCAGACAATTAAAAAAATCTGATTTTCTTCGTTAAACGTGATTTAAAAAGTAATGAGTAAGTAACTTTTTTTCTCTCTATGCCCTTTTATTGGTGGACCTGAACTTTTAACATTAAAATTTTCACTTTTTCGCATTATGATGAATAATATAGCGAGGTAAAACGATCAGCGTCAGGTTTAAGAAATCTGATTTGGAGGATCGAAAGCTTGTTTTTGAAATACAAGGTGCGTTCATAAAGTAACCGGACAGTTTTTTATAAATAAGAAAAACATTACTCATGTTCAAATAAATTTATTTCCTCCAAAATAATCGTTAAAAGTGTCTATACAATTTTTCGACGTTTCTGCAAGTCTTCGAAACACTGTTTACAGGCGTTGGAAATCACCGTTCGCAAAATGCGCGTAACATTTGATTTAATATCCGAGATGTTTTCAAATCTCTGTCCTTTCATGGATTTTGCATTTTTTATTACAAAGGACTTATTCACCGCCAATTTGTTCCTGAAAATCAAACAAATAATCAGCATTTTTACAAGGAGGTGCTTTTTCGATTAAGAAACAGGATAAGGCAAGTTATGAAGGAACTGTCTGATTCTGGGCAATTGTTTCTTTTACACGATAATACTAGGCCCCATACAGCAATTTCTGTACAACAATATTTTGCTAAGCATTCAATTACAGTGATAAATCACCCACCATATTCTCCCGACTTATCGCCAGCTGATTTTTTCATTTTTCCGAAGCTTAAGATGGCCATGAAAGGACAGAGATTTGAAAACGTCTCGGATATTAGATCAAATGTTACGCGTATTTTGCGAATGGTTAGTTCCAACGCCTATAAACAGTGTTTCGATGACTCGAAGAAACGTCGGAAAAATTGTATAGACTCATTTAGCGATTATTTTGAAGAAGATAAATTTATTTGAAGGTGAGTAATATATTTCTTATTTATAAAAAAATTGTCCGGTTACCTTATGGGCGCACCTTGTATATTTATAGGTGCATGCAAAAAGCTTTTAACCCTTTGAGGGGCGCACAGTTCAAACGCCTAAATCTAGTCTTTTTTTCACTTGCATTTAATGTATTCCAGTTAAATGAGCAGAAAATAATTGGAATTTTTTTCAAGATTCTTTAGGTTAAAATAATCGGGTAAAAAATCTCAACCGGGCAAACGGTGGAGTTTGTTGCCCCTGAAAGTGTTAAAGCATAAAATGAAAGACGTTGTTGTTGCTGTTTCTACTGTCCCCTAGCAGTAAATATTCCAGACCAGGTCCATATAGGCTCTCGAGCTGAGGGGTGCGGCTCCTGTAGCTTAAACGGCTCCGGTATCCTAAATGGATCGGAGGCACCACGATGTCTACTATGACACCGCAAAGGTTTTACTATGGCACCATAAGGGTATGAGTCCGACTGAGCCAGATGCCACCTCAATTTTGACGAAGTACCCCTAGAGGCGGCATATGGGGCGTATCGTACCTTCTACCACCGTCTTTGACTTCATTGAAGGACTTCTCGGTCTAAAGATTTAACATGCCCATATTCGGCCTAGACACTGAGGCATTTTACGACGCTTGCCCGGATTCTATCCGAGCACCCTCAGCACCGTAAGCCGACGTGTTACCACAAGGCTGTCTCGGTCTAACATGTATTTAAGAAAGGTATCATAGATTTGTTAAAATATTTAGAATTATAGTTCTTTCAATTCCAGAGGCGTCATAACTAATGATCAATTCCGTGTTTAAAAATATTTATATTTTTCCATTTCCTTCATAATAATGTTGTTGAATTTCATAAAGTCCATAGATATCATGCTATGCTATTGATTGCTATTATTAAAAGTTTTACTTATGCTCTATCGAAACGGCATATTCGGTCCATAAGTTTAGAATAAAACTATATCTCCTCCTTATAGATGCACTGAACAATAAACTGGATGGCAGTAAAAAGCAAATAAAATATTTTAAAAAGGAAATTTCCCGAATGCTACACCCTTAAAAATCGGTAGACAGCGTAACTATCAGAACGAACTAGTATAAAACTTGTAACTGATTAAAACAAGTGAACCGTGCATTTACTTTGATTGACAGACCGAACTGCATAACATAAATTACTCCAAGAATTCCCGTTTTTTTTTGTGATTTTTCCCATATTCCTGCATTTAAAACTATCTCTCTCAATAAAATGTGACGTTTAATTTTACGGCATTTCTTGCGTGAAAAAACTTTTCTTCGATTCCTTTTCTTTTAAAACGATTCCCTGAAGCGTGCAATATCACGGTTCTTTTCATGAGCGCTGTAACGCTGTTGATGTGTAGCTTTATGGGTGAGAGAAGGCAAGAAGGGAAAGATTCATTCAGATTAAGTTCAAAACTTGTGATACTTAGGGAAAAAAGAAAAGAAAAGATGCTGCGCGTGCGATGGATCTTTTGCAATGACTTTGTAGCCTGCATGAATGTCACGAATGAATGCAGGGGAGAATGAAACGTTTCATCCTGGAACATTCAAGATAAAATCGAGACATTATTATTTTGATTCGATAACATGCACGGATCGGAAGGAAGTTTATTTTTCTCTTGTTTTATAGAAAATGACTTTTGGAATCTCTAGATAAAGGTGAAAAGTTACATTTTACCATTAAATATTTACGAGAATTGATAGAATAAGAACATAATATAGTTCTGTGATTTGTTGCCGCTTGTAACTAGTATCACCTCAGGACTGTTTAAAGTTAGTAGCCTTGTCGTGTGTGATTGGCGCGTATATACACTGAAGTTCCAAAAACTGAGATGCATGTCTAATACCTAATAGTTCCACTTCTGTATCGAGCAGAAACGCTACGAGACATGGACTCCATGAGCCTCCTTAGGGACTGATTGTCAACCGCTGTCCCGCGCACTTTAGTGTGCCGCAAGATTCTTGAAGTGTTTCCCTACTGCGAATACCCATGCAAAAGCGAGGTCAGACAACTAGTCCAATCAGTTCTACCTTTCTAGCGGGGACTGGCTAAACCAATGCGCGTAACTATTACAGTTCTGGATTGGTAACTGGCAACTCAGGACTGGAACAGTTCTGGACTTCTATATCTGGATCACGAAATCAGAGTAGCATTATCATTTTTATGCCCAAATATGAATAAAGTTATCAAAAAACAACAAGTTCAAATTTCACATTAAATATAATTTGTAATTGAATAAACACTTTATTTACTCTGTAATCCAATTTCATTTTATATTTAAATGAATATTATTTCGTATGCTATTTTTACAAAATATTTTATAGGTACATCAAACAATTATCCAAGTAAAATTATTTTAAATTTATCTTATTGTTAATGTGCCGAAAAATTTTAAAAAGTGTACCGTCACAAAAAATGTTGAGAATCACTGCTGTAGACAATGTCTCCTAAAGAGCGGTCCCCAGTTCTATAATATTTACAGAGAGTGGATCGCTGCTTTGAATGTAACGTTGTATGGCTTTCCAAATATGCTCAATAGCGTTGAGATCTGGTAGACAGGGAGCCTTTTCATGTTCCAAACCTAGGATCAGTGCTCCTCAAACTGTAATTGGATTACTATGAATGTGTGTGGCGGTGCATTGTCTTATTGGAGGTCACCGAAACCCATTATAGTGACATGGCATGAATGGCTGTAACACATACGAAATGATGTTAACGTAGTGTTCACCGGTTTGAGAAGTTGACGTATTATGGGTTCTAACTCGTGCTAGCTAAACACATACAGAATTATTTAGGTGTTCCCAGCATGTACATTTCCTTGTTGACATTGTAGATTAATTGATTTATCGTATGTTTTTCACACGAGTACACTTCCATCTGGCGGAAACCCATATCGTGCAGTAAACGTAGTAAAGTATTCACCCAATGCTAGTACAGACGTCAACATTGAATTGCCACATTATTTGCGGTCATGTTGCACTCCTCACTCTTGAAATGATTCTCGGCAGCTAGCGCCGGCCATGAATATCCAGAGTTTTTCGACGGCCACACTATGACCGTATGTTCGAAGTTTTATCGAAATTCTTCTATTCAAAGTACACCCTTGGAATTTTCGATCTTAAAGCTTTCCTGTATCTCAGAAATGCCATGACCCATCTCACGAGCACCATCTATAATACCGCGATGGAATTCGCTTAAATCATGATCGCCTGCCATGCTGACTGCGAAACAGCACTTTATGCTACCACACATGCCTGTCGTTCTATATACGCTGCTTGCAGATGAAACCATTGATATATATATATATATATATCTATATATCTATCTATCTATCTATCTATCTATATATATATATATATATACCCAACAAACACAGGACTGACGGCAGCTTATCGGGCCAGTGCTGGAGGCACCGGTTGAACGACAAGTACGGGAGAATTTTGTCGGGCCACTGGCGGGTTGTTTACGAACCTCCGAAGGGGAAACGCTTTCCGTTTACGTGTTTCAGGGCCTGTTATGGGTTGATATGAATCGTACCGAAACCGTTTTCCCTGCATCGTCCCGGAACTGCACCTCCGATTCGTAACCACAAGTAACAGATATCTGCATCAGAATTATGGATTTGAAAGGGAAGGCGAAGATTAAATTTAACAGACTTTTCAAAAATATTTATTTCATTGTTGTGAAACTTCTTTCACGCGGAAAATTCCCATAATTTTCCTTGTATGTAAAGATTGTATTATGTGAAAAGTATTATGTGAAATTGTATAATTGTATTATGTGAAAATTCACATAATTTTCCTTGTATGTAAAGATTGTATTCTGTGTGTATGTTTTTAACTCCCTAGAAGCTTATAAAAACAGATGAAAATTAGTTTCATTGTTTATTTTTATATATTACTGGAGAAATTAAATATCTACTTAAAAATGGGTCCTTGTTTCACCACTCTTTATTTATAAGAGAGGAAATAGTGATAAAATTTGTATTTTTTTAAATTTCTTCTATAGTATATTAAAATAATAATATATATTTTTGTAGATAAAATATTCAAAATATATTTTTCAGGAAATTTACATATTCTAAGTATTTCTAATTGTTAGATGCCATTATAAAACAACTGATTTTGTAGAATTTTTTCTCGAATTTCATCGTATTAATTTTACAGTAACATATTCTTATAATACAAATTTGAATGAAAGAAAAAGAATTTTAAATTTACAGACCTTAGTTAAAAAAAACAAATCACACATATTTAGAAAAATATTAATGTAATGTAATGTCAGAGACATAGACAGTAGATGTCATGAGACACCAAAAAATATCAAAAAATAAGACCCTTTATCCTCAGTACGTACATTGAAGAATATATATTACATTGTTTTTTTTTGTAATTGAATCAGGATACGAGAAATAATATTTACAATAAGAAAAAAAAGGCCAAAAAATTAGTTTAAATAAATGTTAGAAATAAAAATTAAGGCAATTAAGTTTAAAATAATAAGTAAGTTATATTTAATAAATTAAATTGGCAGGTTTGAACATCCGTGAGTACAGATAACAGAACTGCACTTTGCAGGATCGAACCGAGGACTGAAGCATGGGAAGCAAAAACGAACGCCCCACACCAGCATTCCCTGATAGGGTATCAAGTGTGGAACTTCAATAAGAGGAAACTGCCTCGCATGGAACAGAAAAATAAAGGAAAAATGTTAAACACTATCAGAAACCACACTATCAGAATAACACTATCAGAATTAACCTGTGAACAATTAATGGACTGGGTAAGATTTGAAATATTAAGATCGGAACATAAATTTTTAATTTTTAAGTGGCCGTTCGGTTTTGGGATTTTTTTTCCAAAAAAATTCAATGCGTAAGTAAATTAAGTAATTTTGAAAGGTCCGATATTAATCCAATTGCAGTAATGTTTTCAGATAAGATTTTGACAAAGTTTCATGAAATTGATTTGGGATATTGAATTTTGACTAGGTTGTACATTTTGTTGAGGGTATCTTTGTACCCTTCCGCCATTAAAAAAAAAACATGGCTCAGGTTTGGTTTCCCGCCTAACAGGAAATTCATCATTAGCAGCGGGAATTTCTTTCCTCCGGATTACGACAGTTTCCTAGGATAGAAAATTGGTTTGAGAGATTGATTCGATCAGTAATGCTAGTTAAGTTAGAGTCGAGAGCAATTCGCTTTAGATCAACCCAAATTTTAAAAATCACATTATGTTCGATTTCGTTCAAAATTACCACATCACATTGCATACCAAGATTATAATATTTTATACATTACATATACAATGTATTTTTCATTTTCATAATAAAACTAAACTTTTGAATGTAGTTGACTTTTTTATGCGGCCCGCCTGCCTTGAAAAAATTTACCATGTGGCCCAGATGCTGCAAAAGGTTAAACACCCTGCTTTAAGCTCATCAGCCTGATTCAGAGGTTTAACTTTATCAGATTTAGGAATATAATCAAAAGTGGTTGTAGAAGAAAATTTAAACGCACACTTACTGTGCATAAGATTAAAAAGTTCTTTGAGATTGGGGATGTTAAACGTTATTTTGAAAAAAAAAAAATTCATGTTTTTCAAAAGTCCATAGTAATCACACATGGTTTCCATTACTTATTTCACTGACACATTGAATTGTGTTTTGTTTTGTTTTTATTATTAAATTTTGGCATTATCTTTTGAGAATGTATTTTCGTTTTTATCAATGCAACTCTTGCAGAAGTGCCACGGACGGGTAAGGGTGACTCGGTAACGAATTTAACAATCCTTTCTACTGCTTGTGTGTGACATGGAAAATTGCTGAAGTCAGTACGTTGACTCTCCTGATCAGATTATTTTGCTTCCTTTAGAAACTGCTTTAGTTTGTAATCAGAAATATGCCTCGTTCTGTTACTTTAACATCTTTACGTACAATCATATCAATATAATCCTTGGCATCAAAGTTTATACGTTGAACTTAAAACTTTCCAATGCCCCCTTCATTTTTCAGTCCTTGCTTTTAGAATCCGGCGTAATCAAAGCTGTCTTACGTGGCTGCGATCAACTGATATCATACATAGGAGGAGATTTTCAGAAGCAGCAAAGTACGAATTTCTTTGAATGACTGGGT
The DNA here is from genome assembly GCA_907164885.2 of Dolomedes plantarius. Lineage (NCBI taxonomy): Eukaryota > Metazoa > Arthropoda > Arachnida > Araneae > Dolomedidae > Dolomedes > Dolomedes plantarius. Next base: position 34,893,492 of record OU015492.1, on the reverse strand, counting down.
CAATTACATTTTTAAGAGTCTGATGGAGGTAACGTGAATAGCTTACAAGTTTCCACAAGTGCTTCGATCCATGGATATAAGATAGTTTCCGCTTTATGTGAAACGAAACAGATGCATATACTTACAAAATGTACTCAGTCAGTATTCGGAGATTTTTTTTGCAGTACATTCTGTTCCCACATACAAGTGAAGTATTCGGTTTGCTAATGTAAGCTATCATGAATAACAAAGTTTTCCTGGTTTTCTCATAGACAAATCAGAAGAGCACCTTCCAACAGAGATTGCATTAGACATTTCTAACAAATATTTTGGGTCCACACTTAAATCATCCTTAATTTCTAGTAATGGAATGCCATTTTCAATAGGTGATAATTCAATTACTGGAAGTTCATAGCAGTTTTCTAGTTGTTTACCTATTTCTCCTCCAAATTAGGACGTAGGCGCAGTTCATTTCCATGAAATAGACAAATCAACCACTGCAGTGGCCTTCTTAATTCCTTTTCAAATAAACGAACCACACCATTATTCAATCCAGTGTTCACGGCAGTTCCACCCATTCCAATTACAGTAATGTTTAAATTCTGGTTGTTGTCATTGAAAAATGCTATTATGCTATCTTATATACATTTTCCAGTGCCAGAAATCTGCTTCTGAAAATCTCGTCCTTTGTATGATATCAGATGATCGCAGTCATGTAAGAGAGAGCTTGGATTACCCCGGAATCTAAAAGCAAGGGCTGAAAATGAAGGTGGCATCAAAAAGTTTTTATTTCAACGTATAAACTTTGATGCCAAGGATTATATTGATATGATTGAATGGAATGATGTTAAAGTAACAGGACTTCCTATGAAGAGGCATATTTCTGATGACAAACAGAAAGCAATTCAATGTGTCAGTGAAATAAGTAAAGCAAACCATGTATGATTACTATGGACTTTTGAAAAATATGAATGTTTATTTCAAAATAACACTTTGCCTTTAAAGACATTACATTAATATTTTTCTAAATAAATGTGATTTGTTTATTTTAACTAAGGTCCGTTAATTAAAAATTGTTTTTTTCATTCCAATGTGTATTATAAGAATATACTACTGTAAAATTAAGATGATGAAAATTGCGAAATTCTACAAAATCAGTTGTTCTGTAATGACATCTAAAAATTAGAAATACTTAGAAATACCTAAGTTTCTTGTAAAAATATTTTGAATATTTTATTTACAAAAAATATATATTATTAATTTAATATACCATAAAATAAACAGAAAAAAAGAATTTTATCTCTTTTCACAAAAATATCTATTTTGAAGCACCTGAAAAATATTTCAGTAGAGCAATAAAATTTTATATTCAATACCAAAAGGCAGCTTTTGAAAGCTATAGCATAATGAAATTTCAAACCATCTTTTTTTTCGCCTCGTCATACTACAATGCACTAGTGTCATCTGATTGGACATTCAGTTGCACGTGATTGAAAAGGCGCCATTAAAGATTGATTACAAGTTCGTTGAAATTAATCCACAAGTAAGTTTCATTCGTTAGTCTTAAATTATTGCCTTTAGATTTTATTTAACACCCTTACATAGTGAACATTATTCTATTTCTGTTATAAGATAGTGTTTTAATCCAAGTTATATATGAATTGACCATATTTCAGATCAAACTCTACTGAACTGAGTGTATTGAATTAGCAATACTTATGGCACTTACGAGCACTTTCGTATGTATAAATAAAAACATTTTGTTTCGGAATAATTTAAGATTCGTGTTTCAGTTAATATTTTAGATGGACAAAGGAAGTAAATGGACTCTTGTGAAAGTCTTAAGTATTTGCTAATTAAATTAATATTTAGAATTGTAATTTGTACGCACTATTTAGATTTTTATATCCTTTAGAAAGTATAAAATACATGACACAAATATCAATTCCAAATCTACATAGTTGAAAAATAAAAATGTATTTTCATTTCCAGTATAATATTTTCCATTTTATTTCTTTAAAGAAATTTGAAAGAAAATTATAATGAAATTTTTTTTAATATGTTAATCCAAATTAAACATTTTTTTACTACTGGATTGATAAATCAGTTACACATGATTCCTCCATAGTAAATTCATGCATAGTATTCAATGGTGGAAAAATTGTCCATTTTCCTATTAAATATATTTTACAATGTTCTTATTGCCAGGTATCAATAGGCAACAAATTATCCATGTCTAAATGTTAAAAGATGGATTCAAAAACGTTCCACATTATAAAAGATTCTAAAAATGAACTTGTAAATCATACAAAAGGATCTATTGAATTCCTTATCAAATTGTGTTTTGAGTAAACTTTATAAAATACACTGCATTTTATACATTATAAAGAAATAAAGAACAAATATTCTTAAAATTTTTGTGTTCATAATTTAAAAGAATGTATTTAGTATAATTATATATTTTAATTTAAATGCTAAACACTAATAGGTATTTTTCATGTATAATCTTAATAGCCTTAAAATATAATATTTTTAAAATTCTATTTATAATGTTCTATGTGTACACTCAATTGCTATATATGTATATGTTATTCCTACTGGGTGAAATTTCTTTATGTCTATCGAGAGCAAAGATATATTCAAAATTTCAAAACCAGATCAAAATATTGTTTAATCAGTATCCACATGTCAAGTAAATATTGAAACAATAGCAAATATTGGAGCATTTTTTTATTTTGAATATCTCATTAAATAAAAAGCTTATTTAAGGAACATTTTGAATTTCAATTGCTATTAATCAATATTTTGAACTGGCTTTGATATTTAGATTATATTTCTACTCTCTCTGAAGATATAAAATAAAACAATTTCACTCTTTAGGAATAACATAATGGTGCATACTTTTTGCAACTGAGTGTATATATTCTTGCAATTGAGTGTATATATATTTTCAAGAATTATTAATTTTTGTATGTATGTGAACTCCATTGTATTCCTGAATTCATTCAAAGAACCTCTGGAGTAATGAGAAGTTTAGAGTTTTAAATTTGTGTCAATATAGATGCCACGTGCATTTAATTTTCTAATTTGTATCGTGTTTGAAATCACTTTTATCAGTGTTATTAGAGATGATGGCAGTGAAAATTATTCCAAAATAGACTATTTAGATACATAAATTGTTTCTTAACTTATTAATTTGCATTCCATGTTTTTAAATTATATATTTATAAGTATATAGATTTGTAGATTATCAGAATGTGTACATACAAAAAATTGCTTTATTGTAATAGATATTGTACGATAAGAGTTTTTATAAATCTGAGAATGTTCTCAATAACTATCTATAAGCTGTTCATCTCTAAAGGTCTTTTGGAAATTATTTTGCTGTCATGCTGTGCAAAATAAATGTGAACTTATTGGCTTAATATATATATATAAAGGGTAAAATTAGTTTCTTTTCCCCTTTTTATATTAGTGATAAGCAAGTTTATAAAGAACTCTACTTTTCAATACTTCTTGGTTTGATAAAACATTAAATTTTTATTATGGCATTATAAGAAAATATTGGTTTTTTTACAGAATTTTGAAACTGGAATCTATTCAGAGCTTCAGGCTTGAAAGACAAATACCACTTGGATCTCATAACCTGCGTAAGTTTTTAACGCCACTGAGCCTACCTTTTTTTATTCTCGAGATATACTTTTATTTTCAGCAGTGGACTTGTGGCCCAAATCACTGTTTTTAATATTTTTTTAGATTTATTTTTAACTAAATTTTTTCTATGAAAAAAACTAAAAATATTTATTAAACAACTAAAAATTTCAAATTAGTTTTTTTAACTTAGACGCTAATCTGAACTTTCTCATAAACTTTGGTCTCAATAATTTGTGGATAGAATATTGATTTTCTTTATTTATTCTTTTTTAACTGTGAAGCTTGTTGTTAAGGTTTTAGGTGAGTGAGAAAGTGCAGTCCGGGGATTTCAGTTAACACGACTCTTGTGAAAGACTTTAACTCTTGCCAAAAAAAGAGATTTATATTATAAAATTATAAAATGCCAAGGTTTATTTAGAAAATATAAAATGTGTTCATAGACAAAGTTTGTTTATAAAATTGTAGATAAGACATCCATTGTGAGTTGTGGTTTATTATATCAAAATGTGTGTTTGATAAGTGAATGAAATAACCCTTTCTTAATAATGGAATAGAACTCCTGTATAATCAATGAATTCACGGATACAAGATACAGTTCCAAAAAGCAAAACGCCTGGTTTACAGAGTCTTTTATAATAACAGAAAAATGATATTTATATTATGAAAATGTGAAGTGCCAAGCTTTATTTATTCTTAATGGTTAACATTAAAATTTTAAAAATATTTTTAGAATTTCCTGATAAGTTGTTAGAGGTTCGTTGATAATTCATTACAGAAGTAGTAAAAAGGAAATTGCTTTTGGATGTATTAGATCATTAGTTAATGGGCTAAGTAATTTTAAATTTTGGTAAAATTTAATTTTATGCATGCCATAAATTTTTCTCTCTGTTAAACATGTTTATTCCATTTTAAGTCTTAATACTTATATAAAGAATTTGGATTAAATGAAAACAGTAATGAGTGATGGTGAAAATGTATTAAATGTGGTAATTGAATTGCTTGATGATCTAAGACATAAAATTTCTGATCATCAAAATACAATAATTGACTTCTTGACTGAACAACTGACTTTATTATTAAACAATATCCTATTTTGCTACCCCCCTTGTTTAAGTATATAATCATCCTTCAAATCCTAATAGACCATTATTTTATATTTTTGATCCTGTACTAAATTTGTACTAAATTTTTTAAAATTCCACTGAGCATCTTGTTTAGCTGTTTAAAAAATGGGGGGAAATGCATTGTAAATTGTCTTTACTTTCTCAAAGTTTCATAATTAAATATGTTGATAAAGTTGTGCCTGAAAAATAACTCAACTGATTCTGAACATCAGTTGGAGTTTTATGGAAAGCCAAATTATATGGAAAGTTATACAATAGTTAGTTGAAATTGTTTCTTGGAAGTTTTGCGAGGTAGTAATCTAGTTCATGTATATTAAAGTCTTATTTAAATATTGTGCTAAACATATTCAGCACATTGAAAGTCTGATTACTTCTCAACTTTTAATCACCAGGCAATTTTTGGTATTAAATTATATGCTCAGTGCATATTCCATTATGTGTAATTTTCACTTAATCTGATTTGAAAATTCATGTGAGGAGAAATTTTTGGTTCAGTTAAATCAGAAAATTGTAGAAAACTTTTTAAAAAGTTGGTTTTTTCCCATTTTTTTCAAACTGTGACACTGAAAATACCGATTATGTCTTTAGCCCTAACATAGTTTTTAACAATGATATGATCCATAACAAAAATTCGATGCTACATTTTTTTTTCTTCTTTTATTTATATTACATTTATTTTCCTCATTGTATAACTTTTTGAATACTACTCAAACCAATTCTATTGTTACTCAATTTCAAAAAATCATATTTCAAATTTTAAGGATCGATCGGTAATCAATGCGCTGAGAAGGGCCCTAGCTGAATTCAATTTGTATCCGTCCCAAATGTTAGAAGCATGCTACATTTTTTTCTTCTTTTATTTATATTACATTTATTTTTCTCATTGTATAACTTTTTGAATACTACTCAAACATCAATTCTATTGTTACTCAATTTCAAAAAATCATATTTCAAATTTTAAGGATTGATCGGTAGTCAATGCGCTGAGAAGGGCCCTAGCTGAATTCAATTTGTATCCGTCCCAAATGTTAGAAGCACGCTACGCCTATGGTCCAAAGTATACATGTAAGGGGGTCATACTACCTTTTTTATTTCACTGATAAGCAAATAGACGAGTGCTCTGCACTAAAATGTTTTACTGATCTTGTTGAGAAGTATTGGAGAGCACGTGCACTGATTGCATAGGTGCTATTTTTGGTAGTGTGTGGCATTTGTAAAATAAATAAATAAATAATGAACTCTGCTTTTCAATGCTTCTTGGTGTCACAAATCACTCTAATTTTTATTATGGCATTGTAAGAAAATATTGGTTTCTTTACAGAATTCTGAATCTGGAATCCATCTTCACCTCATTGTGATTTCCATGAAAAGATTCCACAACTCACTTGGCAGTGTGCTCGATTCATAATCTGTAAGTTCATTTTAACCTCACTGAACCCATTTTTTTTTATTCTCTAGATATCCTTTATTTTTTTCAGCAGTGAACTTGTGGGCAAAATCACAAAGTTGATAATATATTTTTTTTAAATTTATTTTTTGTACTTAAATTTGAATTTTTCTATGAAAAACCATAAAAAATATTTTTATTACATAATTCTTAATTAATAAACAACTCAAATTTTCAAATTTCTCTTTGTATATTTTATACGCTAATCCGAACATTTTCATAAACTTTGGTTGCAGTAATTTGTGGATTGATATTGATTTCCTTTATTCATTATATTTTTAACTGGCAAGCATGTTATTAAAGTATTAGGTATGTCTGAAAGTGCAGTTCAGGGACTTCAGTTAACCGTGACTCTTGTGAAAGTCTTTTATCATAACTGCTTACCAAAAAAAATTTTATATTTTTATATTATAAAGATATAAAATGCCAAGGGTTATTTTACTCTTGATAGTTAATGTTAAAAATTTTTTAATTTAATTATCAGAATTTCATGAGAAGTAGTTAGAGGTTCATTCATAATTCCTTACAGAAGTAATAATAATAATAATATTGCTTTTAGATGTATTAGATTATTCGTTGATGAGCTAATAGGTAGTTGAATGTCATTTGGAATACTAACTTCTGCCTAGTATTTAATTTTATTATTTCATTGTCAAATTTTGGTGGAGATCTGTCACATAAAATATATTTTTGTGAGCAGCTGTTATTATAAAGTGTAAGGATAAGGGCAGTAAAAAAATATTCCAAAATATATTATTTAGGTTCAGTTAATTATTAAATAATTGTTGACTATAATAAGGTTATGTTTGCAAGTGTGTAGGTTTTTTTATGGTGTATTATTTGGTTTATCTAAGTTAAGTTGAAAAATGATGCAAGCATACAAAGATTGACTGGCTGTCAATGTTGAGTGCAGTAGCATAGATTATTTTACAAAGTGCAATAAAATACTTTTAACTTTTCAAACCGAACTTCTAACCAAAATTTTAAAAAAAATTTAATGAAACTTTTAAAATTGGAAATATTTTCATGGATCTAAGGAATGGAACATAACACCTGTATTGTCAACTAAGTCATGGATAAAAGATGCAGCCCTAAAAGCAAAAGGCCTGGTTTCTGTATACTTTTATAATAATCATGTTACAACAGTATACAGAAACCAGGCTTTTTGCTTTTAGAACTGAATCGTTTATCCATGAATTTGTTGACTATACGGGTTTTCTATTCCATTGTTAAGATCTGTGAAAATACTCTCATTAGCAAAATATTTTTTTAAAAACTTAAATTTGGGTTAGAAGCTTGGTTCAAAAAGTCTAAGTGTTTTTTCACGCTTTATAATATAATCTATGCCATTTCACTCAACATTGACAGCTAGTCAATATTACCCACCTCATTTTTCAAATTAACCTAGACTAATCAAACAATATATCATAACAATTGTTAATAATTACTGAATCTAAATAGTATATTTTGAATAATTTTTTACTGTGGTTATCCCTAATAACAGCTGCTCACAAATAAAAAAATATTTTATACACAGATCCCCACCATAATTTGACAATTAAGTAACAAAAGATATGCTCTATTAAAATACTATGCAGAAGTTAGTATCCCAAATTACTTTCTACCACAATTTTTGTAAAACCAATTACTGTGAAAGCTACATCATATAATAAAGTTTTACTTTATTCATTATTATAGTAATAGATTAGTTGTTAAAGAGTATTCACCCTTTTCACTAAATTTCTCAGTACAGTAAGACATTCAATCCTGTCAATTAAATGATTAGTTATTACAGATATAAATAAAATAGATTAGAATGCCTTGATAGAGTACAATAATTGAAAGCTGACTGAGAGACTTGAGATGACAACAAAATTTTCTTTTCACTATCGAGAATCACTCTCACGTTGAAAGTAAAGAAACACAAGAATGAAGATTGAATACTATATAAAATCTTAAATTTCTAAATCTGACCCAGCATCTGTATTAATGCTCTCTATGGCATGTTGTAATCAAATTTAGAAATTTAAGATTTTGTATGCTAATGTTTTACTTAGCATTCAATCTTTATTCTTGTGTTTCTCTACTTTCAACAGCATTATTGTCAATAGTGAAGAGGAAATTTTGGTGTCATTATAGACAAGTCTCTGATTCAGCTTTCAACGTTGAGCTGAAATTATGCTCAACATTAAAAACTTAATTGTACTCTTATCAAGGCAATCTACCCTATTTTATTTATATCTATAATAACAAATTAATCGACATGGTTGGATTTTCTACTGTACAGAGAGAAATTTAGTGAAAAGGGGAATACTCTTTAACAAATATTTTATAACTATTTTCTATTAGTATATTTATTTAATCAAGTAAATATTTTTTACATGATGTAGTTTTCACAGTATGTAATTGGTTTTACAAAAAAAATGTGGTAGGAATTTACTTCTTGGAAGTAGTTATCAATAAAATGACAACAGATTTAAAACTGCACTCATGTGTTGGGTGCTGTTTTGTATCAAGTTTTTTTAAACCCCTGTCTCAGAATTTATATTTCCTAATTGGATTTATTTAATTCTACTTTATCAACAATGAATTTTTCAACTACTTTCAACAATCAACTATTTTTACAACAATAAATTACCCTTTAATGAACAAAACTATGCAAAAAATAATTTTCTTATCTGCAGAGCATTTACTAACTCTACATAGAAAAATAATTTAAATAAATTCTTTTGATTCATAAATTATATCTGGGGATGGGAGTCATTTTCCTTTCACATAAATTTATGAACTGATTTTCTCTTTCTTTTTTTTCCCTAGATGCTGTAAAGATGGAGCCAGAGGTACAGCGAAAGGATCCTGTTTTGTAGAAAATATAGAAAAAAATTGTGTAAATGTGCTATGTACTTTCTAAATAAACTATTTTTACTTTAAACCAGCTCTTTTCTGTATTTAAAAACATGTGTGTCTATAATTTTTCTCAAAATTACAATAGAAGATATTACTATCATAGTACTATTTCTCAAAAATAGTACTATCAAGTGTTGGATATTAAGTCCAATATAATAGAAAAGAAAATATTTTTTTTAAATGACATAAGAATTTAATGAATTACTCTTTAATTCACAAAACTATGCAAAAAATAATTTTCTTATCTGTAGAGCATTTATTAACTCTACACCAAAAAATAATTTAAATAAATTCTGAGCAAGTTTTCACAAGCTCACAAAGATGGGCTTCATCATACACACTACACATTACTCAGGTTTGAAGAATGTATCAAATTTATGTTTATAAATTTATCAAATTATGTTAATAAATTTTATACTGGGGAAGTACAAATTTTTTGGGTTAATTATTAAAGTAGTACTGTTTTACGTACTATAATCTCATTCTAAATTAAAAAAAAACAAACTGTAACCTTAGATCGAGTGGAAAGATGATTTAGCTTTAATGGTTGGTATTAATGTTATCTTAACTTTCAAATTTGGGTAAATGTATCTTAATGCAAAATGAGGTTTTGTTCTAACAAGTAAACTAGTGATTCATATACAAATTTTTAGGTAATAACAAAGATCAGTATTTGGTAATACCTAAAAATACATAAGGCAAAACTGGAAAAAATGCTAGAAATATGAAGGCAAAAAAAATAATAATAAAAGTGAAAGGGTTGATATCAGAGGTTAATCGTCAATGAAATAAATAATAATAAAAAGCATATAAACAAAAGGGTCCTACGCAAAACTTAGAAAAAATGCCGGCGGTCCGATTCAGGTAGAATGCTGGCATGATGCCCGGACCTACGGCACATTGCTGTTTACGAGATGGGTAGATGACGGTATGTCGACACCAATTATTGCTCCCGTAACCGGCCCGTCAACCTCCGGTTACGTTCCGGCTATCTGTCCGCATCGATGGCTTAATCGCGGCTGCCTAACGGTTCGTAGTCGGATGAACGATGGCTCGAATTCTACCGGAAGCGGCCCGGCAGTCGACGGGGTAGTCGCGGGCGAGAGGACACAGCCGTGACGGAAACGATACTGACCTAATGCGCCGGCCCGGCAGTGGTGAAATCGGCTGGCCGGAACCTTCCGACCCCGGCCCGATGCTTCTGTGTTTGTTGGGTATATATATATATATATATATATATATATATATACAGTAGACGCACGTTAATTCGAACTCGGTTAATTCGAACTAATCCAAAGGCCCCAAAAAACTTGTATTGGAGTTAATGTTAAAAATATCTCATTAATTCGAACTAAATTTTTATCAATTCGGTTAATTCAAACTAAAAATTTGACTAAATTTTTTTTTCCTCAATTAGCGGAGAAAATATACGCTGTATTTATTATTTTGTGTGTGAAAATCACCTGTATTTTTTTCTATATAAAGAGGCACATGCCCTCCTTCCTAGACTATTGCATTTCCGCTAAACATTAGTGGCTATTGTCCTTATCAGTGCTTAACGGACAAAGCGATTTTCCGCTATTTGTATCGATTTTCTTAGAATTTCAGAATAACCAGTCTTTACTACAGATTCTAGGGAGCTGCGTCAGTTATGCCTGCAGTGCAGACAAGTTAATGTAATCTAGTTTTTCTTCCTCAGTGTGTGATGTGAAAGTGTAAAAATTCAGGATGTCTACGCGGGGAAAGTACAAAATCATAATTTTGGAGACAAAGGTAGACATTTTAAAGAGAGTAGAGAATGGCGAATGTAAAACAAAGTTAGCAGCTGACTATAGAATTAAAAAAAATATCTTGTCAACTTATTCGAAAAACACGGAGTCAATTTTAGATTCATGGGAAAATCAAAATTTGCTAGAGGAAGGAAATGCATGAGAAATGCATCCCAAGAATATCTAGAAAAAGCTCTACTGCTATGGTTCTAAGATGTTAGATCTGGAAATTTTCCGATAAATGGACCTCTAGTGCTGACGAAGGCTGATGAATTGGCAAATCGAATGGGTATTGAAGATTTTAAATGCAATGATGGATGGCTTTCTCGATTTAAGTCAAGGCCCAATATTTCTTATCAAACTGTATGTGGCCAAATCTCTGATGTAAACGAAGACGTATGCACTAAATTTCGGTAGGAAACTGCCAGGGGGCTTTTCTCTACTTACCTGCCGAAAGATATTTTTAATTCTGCCATAATAGACAAAGCCATAATGGACTATATTAAAACTCTGGAAGCATTCATTCAGATGGAAACTTCCTCTGAAAACGAATTGAAATGTTTACTTCAAATCGAGAAGGTAGCTGAACAATGTAGGCATCATAAGCAAAACCAAACATCCACTTTACAGTTTTTCCCCAAAGTGTAATTCATATTTTTAATTAAAGTTTACTTTCTGCATATCTTCTTCTTCATTTTATGATTAAGGCCAGTCTGTATTGCTTTTTATTATTTTAATTTTAGATAACATAGTATAATATATTTTCTGCGGTTATACATAATAGGAAATTTTTCTTCTTCAGTGATACACTTTTAAAGTTATATATTTTCTCTTAACATCGGATAATTCGAACTTTTTCGGAGAACCTTTGAGTTCGAATTAACGAGCGTCCACTGTATATATATATATATATATATATATATATATATATATTTCTTTATTTGTATAATATTTAAATGGATCCTTGTCGTTGTCCCCAACGTTGCAGCAGAAGATTGGGACATCAGTGAAAGCAATCAAACATTTTCGGTGTTTTTTATTTAAGAAAACACTACTTTTTATTTTTTATTTTTACAGTACCAAAGTTTTCCTAAACAAGAGGTTAAATGAATGGTACTTGAAGCTGAAAGCGACAATCTTGGAAACGGCAGTAGACATGTACACGTAATTTGAATCTCTAGTACGTCAACGTCATAGACTCTCGGTCACAAGGTATCCACACAAATAATTATTGACAAAATATGTTTTAACTAGAGTGAACAGTTTTAATATAATGTATTTTAAATGTATGATCATCTTTAAATGTTTGTGTGAAAACTTAATTACATTTTTTTATACAGGTTGAGGGGGGGGGGATAATGATGCAAATTTAAATTAAACATTTTCACTAAATTCATGATTTGTTTCTACTCCTTTTTTTTAATTTCGTAACTTTATGGAAATACTTTCAGGTGATTCAGGTCAGAAAAGTTAAGTACATGTTCAACTGTAATGGCGCAAATTGTTAGAAATTTTGTTGCTACGATCGTTGATAGGATTTGTCTCCACTGTGTCTACTACGGCGAATGCCCCAGCACTATATGTGGTTAATACGAAACAGTTTTATAGAGCTCACAGTGAAGGATAATTGTTGGTCAATGCATGGCACCTACCCGTTAATGAAGATGTTGTTTACAATGGAGGGGGGGGGGACACTGTATTTGTAAATAGTTTACCGATTTAAAACTGACGGTGCGAAAACGCAACATTAATTTCTGGATTTTTAAAGGTGTGCTCTAAGTTTTGTACGTCAATGGTAAAATTTTTATTTTATTCTCTATACTTTAATTCTTCATAATAAATTTTTGTTTCCGCAATTGCCCGCTTTTAACACTTGCAAAAAATTGTTTTTTTCTGATGTTTTTAAAGGGAAAAATGACTACTTTCAAATAATAACTGTAGATGTAAGAACATGTTAAATTTTCGATTTGATGCTCGTTCCGAGTTTACTAAAGACCAAAGAACAAAATGGCTTGAACAGATAAGGCATACTTTTTGTTTTTATGTTTCTCAATTCATATTTTTTAAGATGTTGTGTAAATGCAACATCAGTCCAATGTGTATTATTTAAGATTTGATATGCTGCCAAATTTTTTATGCAGTAAATTAGTATTGTTTTCATTTCAGATAAGTTTGTCTCTAGAAAAGAGAGATTTTTCACGTCGGAAGAGGTATTGGAGTATTTTCATGAGCTACATAGATGATGATGATACTTCGGAATCGCCATCAACGAAAGATAATAATGAACCACAATTCGTCATTATCTCTCCAGATCCAGATGATTTGACGGATGAAGAAGCTATTGATGATCATAATTTCTGTGAAAATGTCGAATCACCGAAAGACATTGCATGTGACTTTGGCATTTTTCTAATAAATGTAAAAGTAAGCAATGTTGGAAGAAAAATTAGCATATTGTATGGAAAAAAATGCACTCCTACATTCAGTTGGAAACCTTTTAAACTTACATTGTTTAACTATGGTGTTAGAATCTTCAATGACTCATGAAGTCAGGAGTTTTTTAGAGACTACCAAGCAACTTCTTTTGAAAGTAATTTATGTTTAGTAATTAATGTCAAAATAACTTTATTGGTTTCTATTTTTAGCTTTTCTCTCTCTGTGATTGTAATTAAAGTGCCTGTGAAAATTGAAATTTAGAAACTTGAGGTATCCGTACACCTTCGAGGGTGATTTTTTGAAATTTTTGAATTTTGTCTTTTATGTATTTTTTATAATGACATTTAAGTTAAAACTTGAAAAAATATATAAAAAATTTAGCTGTTACATTAAAATAATTTTTTCAGGGGGAAAAACTAGAAAAACTTGGTCAAAATTTGACATTCCACATTGCATGGTAACTCAAAAACAAACAAATATATTACCATTTTATAAATTGCAAAATGAAGATAATAACTGTCTCTGGGGAATAGTCTATTCTCAAGATTGAACTATGTGTACCTCAAAGTTTGTAGCACTTAAAGTACTGATGTTCATAAAAATCACTTAAAACTCATTGTCACTCGCAATTTATATCAATATAAACAAAAAACTAATCAATCTGCAATCATGAGCATAGACTATTCCCTTTATAAATATATATAGATAAAGTATGCAAAATTTTAAGGCATGATAAGTTTAACTTTTTATAATAGGATGTATTGCGTTAATAAAAACGATGAAAATATTCATTGTGAGAAAACGCTAAAAATAACTTTATAACACATTTCTTACTTTAAAAATAATTATTTTCGTATTAAAATCCACCATATTTAAAAATTTCTCCCTCTTGGCTTTCTGCAACACTTATTTTGTTTTACCTAAGGGCTCTGAGAATTTTCCTTTGTCTCTTTGAAGCAGAAACAGAATGACGTATTAAATCATTCTTTCTAACGTTGTCTAAATGCTTGTAGGCTTGCAACGTAAAAAATCCTGGATAACTAATATACAACTTGTTAAAAACATTCAGACAACCTTTATATCCATCATTAAATTGCAATACTGCGTCATACGTTCCAAGTTTCCTCATTTTCAAACAAACAAATACCTCTTTTGGTAATCGTTGTCTTATTATGACATTCAGGCATTCGTTTGCATTTTGTTTTACCGTGAAGACACTTACTCAAGAGTTCTCTTGAGCACAAATCTAAGTATACTGGTCTAAATCAAAAATTATAATCCCAGACATGGCTGCATTAGTTTTATCCGAGTCTAAAGCACTATCAACTTTTGACATTGTACAACTCGCAGTGCTTTCTACACCCTCATCTACACCATCGTTTTTGACATTTTTTGTAAAATGATTTCCGTAACACTTGCGTTGTCGTTTTCTTCCAATACTTTTACCCATTTTTAAGAGAAAAAAGTAAGAAGTAAACGGATTTAAGAACTTTATAAAGCCAATAAAAACCCCGCGGTAAATCTGCAGATATGTAAACAATCGCTTTAGCAATATAAGTTTGTTACCAAGTTTAGGAATACAAGAGTAAAATTTATGTTGCCAGATACGTTTCCAAATGTTTATAAATCCCTTAATTTTTATTTCCAAGTATTTCCTTTCACGTATAACCCAATTTCAGCGTTAAATCTAAAAAAAGAACGATGTAAACAATCATTTTAGCTTACTTCCGGTTTGCAGAATGACACTTCCGGTTGAAAAATTCTGCGACAAGTAATATTTAAATTGCTGTAATTCGGTTTCTAATTAAGATAGAAACATAATTCAAACGGAATTTGAAAGATAAAAGATTGCGCTTTAATGTTATTGCAAAAAACAAAAAACGATATTTTGACCGAAAATGCCGTTTTAAAGGCCGTTTTAAAGGTTTTAATTCCTAGAGTAAGGGTATATTAGTGTAGGTTTAAACGAATCAATAAAACTAAAAAAAAATGAGAACTGCTGGTTTAAATAAGTAACTGAATACAAGAATATTCGCCAATCATATACTGATCATTGTATTATAAAAACCCTCGAGTTACGGACTCATAGCGATATGACGATCGACTGAGAATTCCAAATAGTAGTCATTTGGTCTAATGCTATTTACCAAGGAGAATCTAGTATAATAGGCAGGTTTTTTAGGAATGCTTTAACTCTTTCCTCTATCTTGAATACTTGCTTTAAAAATCTATATCAATTTTCATTACAGTTAAGTATTTGAAAGATGGGAAATTCATTGTTGCAGGATCATGGCAGATCTTTTCCGCCATCATGTCAGCTTCTTCAATGAAATAACCTTCAGAATGTGTGGCTTCCCGGTGGAAGGAAATATATTAAATTAAATTGCATTTATAATGGCATGTATTTACCCCGATACTGAAATACAGGGTGCTTGTAATGCAGGTTTGGATTCAGAAAGCATACAAAAATATTGTTGACAGGCAAAACTTGAAATTAAAAAATATTGATAAAATAAAAAAATAAATAAAAATAAAAAAGAACTCTAACATAATCTGACGATTATGGTTTATATCTAAAATTGTTCTACCCAAATTTGATTAAATCACGATAAATGTCTAAAAAAACATAATTAGCAATAGCGTATTCGTTATTAATATGCTGTCTCTCTGGTTGTGACTATACTTTTCCCAAGACTATTCTGCATAGAACATATAAATTGCTTGACAGTTTAAAGACGCTTTTGCAACATTTCTGGGGTAAATTGCCGTGAATATTAAGAACTTGAAACTATTTTTTCTACAATATTTTAGGTCCATTGGGTTGGATTTTAATCCAATCTTGGCTCAGCTTTCAGAGTGACAGTAGAGACGATGAAATATATTCCCCAATACTGGTATATATATTTTATTCTCTGAGAGCGGGAAACATGTTCATACCGTTTTCAGTTGACAGAAAAATGGAAATTTACAATGTGTTGGCATATCCCATTTCTCCTTAATGATATTTACTGTAATGAGTCAAAATACGAAAGCATCTTAAACTATTGATGGAAAGATTCTTCATCTTCCCGATAATCTTTACGTAAACCAATAATTTCAGTTTCTAAAATGGATGTTGGTGTAAAAATATTGGTTATTGTTAAAGTGATAAAAAATACATCTTTATTTGTAATAAAAAAGTTCTTTACGATAGAATATTGCTTGCTTATAAATTACCCTATTGAAGACATATTATTTACTGTCCTGAAAAACGTTTAATATAAAAGTCTGAAAAGAAATCAAAGAGTTAAGAGATGCCTTTAATCATCTGTTAAACATAGAGATTTATAACATAGTTTGGAATATTCGAATCTAGTAATTCATGTCTTCGTCACTAGATGGCAGACTTGTAGCGATTCCTGCATCTCAGAGGAGAAATTTTATAGGTAAACAACGCTTAGAAATAAATTATGACCGTAAAATATTGTTCTTATATAGAATATTATTTGAAAAGAATAAAACTTGTCTTTGTCCCTTGACTCACTCTGTATTTAACTACTTTAAAAGCCTTTTTGCAATACAGTGTGCAATCTATATATTTCTAAAGTTAACACTTTCTATGAATTAATTGTTTAATTTGGCATTAGAATCTAACGTTTTAACATGCAAATGAAATAGAAAATATAAAAATACCCATTTATAGTTTAAATACAAATTTAATGCTTTTGTATTCAACTTTTAATTCACAAACAATATACGATTCTGTAAAGAAAATTAAAGTAGCTTAAATTATTAACATTTATAATTTGCAAAAGGAAAAAATCTAACGAAAAAATTCTCTTTCTTTTGGCAATTTACTATCATACTTTAGCGGAGAGAAATATATAATTTCACCATAGTAAAGAACTAATAGCATTATGTTAGTCGAAACTCTCATTCTAGACAGAACTATTGAACTTAATAAACACAACTATCCAATGTAAAAAGATATAAAATAACTTTCCCAAACCCTGTCTGGAAACATCCTGAAATGAATTACATTTAATAATTTTTCTTCGTACATAGGCATGATACAATAAATGACCTTATGCTTTTAACTAATGAAGGACAAAAATTTATTAGCAACGAATAAATTCTTTTAAACTCTGAAATAGGTATTATACCCCAACGAAATTCTTATTTATTTATTTATATATATATATATATATATATATATATATATATATTAGACACCTTGTATTATGCTCAAAATCGGTTAGGGATATTCATATACAAATCTTAATGAATTTACCAAATACCTGAACTGTCGTCTATAAGTAGGTGAATATTAAATCATTGAATATGTATTAAACATTCATGATAATCATACGGCCATATCTTTCAGACTCGTTGAAGATTAATGTAATCAGTTTTAATGCATGTTTGTTGCCTTGATTACCCGAAAATATCACAAGGCTCCGAGAAGATTTTTTAACGCTTTACATTATTACTAAAATCAGACAGGAATATTCATGTATCCATCTAAGAGGCTTTTCCGTTTCGTGAAGCGTCGTTTCTTAGTACGAGATTATTGAATCATTAATTTATTAAAAAATCTTTACGATACTCTTAATGTCATATCTTTCAGACCGGCTTGAATCTTTTATCAGCCCGAAATATATGATATTAAGAACGGATATAAACTGTCTTTAACGTCGTAAAATATAAAATATCCAGGTGAATATTTTAGTGCACCTTCGACGCTTCAAATAAAGTTTAATTTTATTTATAACTTTACGCGTCATAAACGATGTTCAGAGGTACCAGATTTATAAGAGCACGGTACTCCTGAGGAGGATATCATATCAACAGAATCAAATAAGCTTTGTTAAAGTGATATATATATATATATATATATATATATATATATATATATATATATATATATATATATATATATATATATATATATATATATATATTCTTCGGTATTTCTTTGTAACATTAATTAGATCTAATAGTTTATTTCTGATATTTCACAAAGTAAGCAAAAATGTGGCAACATGTTTCGAACTAATAAATAGTTCATATTAAGCCTGAAGAGCATCAGGTGTGTTTATCACTATAAACAATTCTCAAATGCTATATTATAATAGAAAAAGTATTTTAATTAATTAATTATAGTCTCTTTCAAGTGACGGTGAAACATTATATAATTCGAAGTAGGGCATCACTCTTTAATTATACTGTGCAATATAAAAAGTTTTGTTTTCCTGTTTGCATTTCCCACAAGTTTCCTGTAACTCATAGTTCCTTCAACACTAATATTTAGTCTTGATCAGAAAATCAGGTTTTGTGGAAAATGTTTATTGCAGAATATTGCATAAAGAAAAGCAATTTTCATTGCCATCTGTTGACAGGAAAAAAAATCATTTGTAAGTGGAAATAAGTATTCAATAACGTTTTACTGCAATATTTGTTCCTCATAAATAAAATATAATATGAATGATTATTTTTTAGAGAAAAACTGTAATTCAGCATCAATTACAATTATTATTTTTTTCCTTACAATTACACATTATTACAGTGGTACATTACTCTAAAATCACAACATCTAGCCATATTTTTCCTCAAAGATACAACTAATGTGGAAACAATAAGTCATTATTTTCATAATTTCCTTTTAGATACTCTAAATCTTATATACTTATATTTCGTCTTAACTCAAGAAAATAAAGGAAAATATAGAATTTTTGAAAAAGGCACATCAACCAAAAATACTGTCACCTGAATCATTCTTCCTTCCTTTAGCACAGGAAAGTGACCCGTCATATTAATGAGGAATAATTAAATTCAGTTCTTGAATTGTTAATAACTCGGACAGACCGAAATATTTAATTATAGTATCACGAAATAAACTTTCATTTCGGAGCATTATTCAAATTGGCTTCAAAACCTATGAATAGTGGGTGACCCAAACCGGTCATGTGCTGCCAGACTGTTCATAATTTTGACAATTAATTTCCCCCTGAAAGATCATTTATTTGAGAGAGGAACTTATAATACGACCATCACGATATTTGGATGAATGACTCACATTTTGCACAAAGTTAATATACTTTCGAAATGCATTCATGAAAAACAAATAAATGTATATATATAAATATATATATATATATATGGATATATATATATATATATGTGTGTATATGTATATATAAATATATATATATATATATATATATATATATATTGGTATCTTTATTTATTGGTAACTTTTGCTATTAAAACCCCCGTTTCCTTTTTTCGACGATATTTCGTGAATTAATTCCTATTTTTTCTAAACAAAAACCCCCGTTTAAGGTTCCCCAAAGTTAAGACATTACACACACACACACACACACACACACACACACATATATATATATATATATATATATATATATATATATGTATATATATATAGATAGATAGATAGATAGATAGAGAGATAGATAGATAGATAGATAGATATATAGATAGATATACAGGGTGTTCATAATTAAAGTCCCACTTTCAAAAGGCTGCAAAAAAAGAACCACTGGTCAGAATAACTTCAAATTTGAACTGAATTTACTCGAAAAAGGGGGAAACAATTTGGCATAATAAAAAAAGTTCCAAAATGTATCAATATATGGCGCTGTATCATTTTGGAATTTTTTTTTATTATTATGACAAATCGTTTTTCCCTTCTTCCAGTATATTCAGTTCAAATTTGAAGTCATTCTGACCAGTGGTTCTTTGTTTGCAGCCTTTTGAAAGTGGGACTTTAATTATGGACACCCTGTATATGTATCTATCTATCTATCTATATATCTATATATATATATATATATATATATATATATATATATATATTTTTTTTTTTTTTTTATTATTATTCAAATGATGTCAGGTACTGTATTTGAAAGACTAACTGCCACTTTGCACAAAGCAGATGCACTTTTAAAAAGTATTTGTGGAATACAAATTAAAATCATAGTGATTGTCGAAAATTTGAAAAATCCATTATGTATTAAATGAAAATTTGAAGATGATTGCAATGTTTATGAAAAAAAAAATCAAGTACCACGAAAAATACTCAACAAAAATATCTCTCGTTATTTGATTTGAAATAATATTTTTACCCTCTTTGTCGGTTTGTATCAGACGTGGAAGTAAGTCTGAATGAAAAACATTATGAAAGTATTATGGATGCATTATGAATGTCACAAATTTACAACCATTCTCATATATCCATTACTTATTAATTTACAATTTGAATATAATTACACGAAAAAGAGAAAATTCAAATACACCACTTTCGTTATTTGATTAAAGAAATGTGTTTTCCAATATATATATATATATATATACAGAAGGTCGTTCGTACTTAATGGAAATGATTTTGATAGTTAATTTTTATGTATAAATAGCGTATCTTTTGCTGAGATTTGCTTCTATCTGATAGCCATGGTTCTTGATAATAGCTCTAGCTCTGATTTTCCATGAGAGTAGAATTTTTCTTAGTACTGTCATGTCAATTTTACCCCATTCCTCTTGGACCGTTTTCCAAAGTTCGTTCAGTGTTCTTGGATGCCGTTTTCTTAAGTCTCGTTTTAATAAACCGAAAGCAGAAAAGTACATTGGAGAAGTGTCAGGGGATTTTACGGGTATTTTATCAAATGGGATACAATTTATTTCTGTTTCTGATTATTTCTTTGCTAAACAAGTGGCAGTTGATTTAGACGTGTGACTAGAGGCTTTGTCCATATGAAGTTCGACTTTATCAATGTCCTTTCTATAAAAGGCTGTAATTTTTTCTTCAGAAATTGATCCTAAAATATTCTGCTGATAGTAGAGTGAATAAATTTTGGCTTTACTTGAAAGATTTTTGATTTTTAATTTGCCGTTGTAACGAAATCCTGGAACTATGATAATTCCGTTTGGGAACTTTTCTGTACACTGATACATCCATTTCATTCGGTCATTCCCGTAAGGTGAGCTATAGAAAATTTATATTTTTTCATTACAGTCACTTAAATACACTCATACCTCAGTGTTACCACACATTTTCATTTTTCAGCAGCTAGGTGTTTTTCATATAAATTTCTACAGTTTGTTTTTCTTTCAGCAATATGATTTGGCAAATGCAGATGAACTTTCGGTTTAAACAACTTTTTTAATTTCAAATCATTATAAATGATTTTACTTACAGTGCCAGAAGACATTTCTAGTTTCGATGCGATGCATCTTTGAGTTGGCGTATTTTCTTTTAGGATCAGAGACTTCACTTTCTTGATATTTACCTGCGTTCGAACAGTCTTAGGATGAGGTTTTGCTGTCATGTTTTCATTTTTCCTTTCAGTTAGACTTTTTTTTCCCTTTCAAATATTTATATTATAAATACCTTTTTACGGAATGACTTAACCGAGATTTTTACACCGCTATATAATTTGTTGATACGAATATTTCTCCTCGGAAAGCGCAGTTCCGTAGCCTTCGAGGCATCTATCAATTTTAGGAGCCATTTTCAAAATAAATCTGTTATTTTACATTCTAATCAAAACAAAACAGTAGCAGATGATTATTCTGAAGTTGACAGATTTTTATCTCAAAATGCAAACGACAAAAATAAATTGCAAATTCGTTTCCATAAAGTGTGAACGACCTTCTGTGTGTGTGTATATATATATATATATATATATATATATATATATATATATATATATATATATATATATATATATATATATATATATATATATATATATATATATATATATATATATATATATATATGGAACGTCAGGAACGATATTTCAATGGGTAACTGGCATTTTACTACACTAGAGAATATACACTTATGAAATGTGTACGTGAAAATCAAATTGTATTTATTAATAATGACTGTCAAAAATTTCACACATTATTTGCTTATTAATTGAAATTTTTATTATAATTACCATGTACAATAAAAAAAAATATCAAAAACCATGTATGATACTTTATCAAAATATTTCTCATTTAATTTAAAATAATATGTTTTTTAACCTCTTTGTTATTAAAAGCGACTGTAAAGGTGAGTGTAAGCTGAAACAAAGAAGATATGATTTTAAGAGAAATAAAATTCTCATTTGTCATTAGGGAACCGAAACACTGATCTAAAGTATCGGACTCTGGAGAGAAGTAAGCAGATGATTTAAAACATAGGCTTTATCAGACTATATTTTGCTACTCAAATATTTGAAAATTTCTACTTCAGTTATTAAACATCTCTTTAATGAATGGCATTACGCAGGTAGAGAATTTTATAAGCCTTAATAAATCAAAATGTCCTCGTTAATTCCGAAACAAACAAGGCGGTAAGTTTGCGTGTTGTATAATAAGGCACGAGCGACCGAATTTTAAATGAATTATTTTGAGCGTGCGTTAATTTTGCAGGATGTCAGCAGCTTCGATGTAAACTTTAAAGTTTTGGCATTTTGAGCTAGGTCATAAAATTAAATAGGTAATGCAGAGGGGTATACTGTAAAGAAACAATTTCAGGAATGTTTCATACAGATACACGCTTATTATGTCAACTTTCATTTTTATTTGGATACAGAAAAAAACTGTGTCTGATGAAAACCATGTATAATTTTTTTTTTCATTAAAAATATTTTAACATTCTAAGTCAAACACTAAAATAAATACAAACAGAAAAAATAATACGTCTGAGGAAAACAATATTTAGTGTTTGTTATTAAAAATATTCTGTCTCACAAAAGTCAAACACTAAAATAAAAACATACAAAAAAAAACTAATACGTTTGAGGAAAACGATATTTAGTGTTTGTTATTAAAAATATTCCGTCTCACCAAAGTCAAACAGTAAAATAAATACAAACATAAAAAATAATACGTCTGAGGAAAACAATATTTAGTGTTTGTTATTAAAAATATTCTGTCTCACAAAAGTCAAACACTAAAATAAAAACATACAAAAAAAAACTAATACGTTTGAGGAAAACGCTATTTAGTGTTTGTTATTTAAAATATTCTGTCTCACCAAAGTCAAACAGTAAAATAAAAAAGTATAGAAAAAACTAATACGTCTAAGGAAAACAATATTTAGTGTTTGATATTAAATATATTCTGTCTTTGCAAAATTAAACACTAAAATAAAAACATACAGAAAAAAATAATATGTCTGAGGAAAACAATGTTTAGTGCTTGTTACTAAAAATATTCTGTCTCAGCAAAGTCAAACACTTAAATGAAAATATACAGAAAAAACTAATGTCTGAGGAAATAAATATGTAGTGTTTGTTATTAAAAATATTCTGTCTCACCAAAGTCAAACACTAAAATACAAACATACAGAAAAACTAATGCGTCGGAGGAAAACACTATTAAGTTTTCCCATTAAAAAGTATGTTTTCACGGCTAAGTCTAAAATAAAAACTCTAAAATAAATACATGCAGAAAAACTGTATTTAGTTTTTGCTGTTAAAATATTTCTTTGCACCAATGTCAAAATCTAAAAATAAATGCATACTGAAAAACATAATACAACTGACGAAAACCATATTCAGTTTTTGTTATCCAAAATATTTTGTCACACCAAAATCAAACACTAACATAAATTAACACAAAAAATAATAATTTTGATAGAAACCTCGTTCATTTTTTGCTATAAAATTATTTCGTAACACCAAAGTCAAACACTAGAATAAATGCATACAGAAAAAATAATAGGTCTGATAAAACCATATTCAGTTTTTGATCTAAAAAATAATTTGTCTCACCAAAGTCAAACATTAAAGTAATAAATTAATATATAATACGTTGAATGAAAACCATATTTCGTTTCTGTTATTAAAATATCTTCTCATATCAAATGCCAAACACTAAAATATATACAAACATATTAATATTCATGGGGTACTAACGTCACCGTTTTCCAAACATACTGGTGGTTAGCCGTTCTGCAAAATCACTTGCATGACTAGACAATAAATAGTATTATTTATAATGATATTTGTATTTTTTGTTTTGTGGATATGTTACACTGAATATCTAAAATGGAAAGAATTAAATTTGTACTTAGTCGCTTGATACTCTAGCAAAAGTTTCGTTTGATATCTTGAACTGAAAAGCCAAACCATGTAGCGAAAATCATAAATAAAAGACATTAACCCTCTTCTTTGTCTTTTTTGACACCCTTTTGAATAGCCTGTTTGAAAATCAGTGTCTGCGATGAAGGCTCATTCAACCCATTTATCTCTATTGCCTCCTTCAATGCTTCATTCTCATGCAAAAGTAATCAACGCATGCTTGTTTACAGTTCTGACTATGTCTTTGTACAATATTGGTTATCCTGCCAATTTTTCGAGAATTTTGATCTAATGTTACCTTTTTCTGTTTTCCGATCAGTCTGAAATGGGTTAATTGCTGATAGCACGAATTATTTTCTCTTAAAAATGTGTTAAAAAACCAGCATCTCTTAGCCTAAAGAAGACTAAAAAATATTAAAATGCTACCCATAGTTGTAATGATATGATTCGGAAAGTGTAGAAATTGGAAACGCAGTAATGCACGGATTTCCTACACATATTTTGGGCAGACTTGGAGAAAGAATTTCGTTATTTTATGTAAATCTTCAGCATGGTAGAGAGAGAAAACACACAGGAGCAAAAAGTATATTGTTTATTAAGAATATAATAACGATTCCTATACTTTTACTTTCTAAAGCTGAAAAAATGTTGTGTGATCTTGTAAAACAGCCAAATATGATATTGAAAATACGTTGCGCATGTATTTATGAGAGGAGCCAAAGAGGAACATATTTATCAGGGCTGTTATACTGATCAATCCTTAGATTATTCGATTACATCATTTTTTTAAATTTATTTAATTTACAAATTTCCCCGTCGAACAAATACCCCCTTATAATAGGTGATAAAGTAACTACCTTGTTATAAGGTGCTCTGAGTACGTAATAATTACCTTCCATGTTACTATGTACATGTTACTATGAAATTATCCTGATATTTTATGAGTCTCTTAAATGACTTTTTTCTTCACTGGCAGTTTCGAGTGGAGTTATTTTTTTGCTACTTATTTCGAATACTGCACAGTTATAAATTTGTTTTCTTATTTTGAACTTCAAAATTGTCATTTTGATCCCCGTACTTTCTTTCCACAGCAGGTAAAGCGAGGACTCTCTTACAAGGTGCCCCATAAAACCCAAAATGCCTTTTTCTAGTAAAAATGCTTTGAGGGGCAGATCAATACTTTTATTCCCAGATCCGATCTGAATAGGAGGTTTTTACAAGCAGCTTCATAAACTGGTTTTGGAAAAACTCAGGCCAGCTTGAGGGAGGACTTAGAGGAAGTTCACCTTTTCTTCTGTTTCTCTTCAGAAACTTTAAGAATGTTCCTTTCTTATTATTTATTTTATTTTGAACTTTGAAACCATCTTTTCTCTCTCTAGCTCACTACTAACTGAAATTGAATTGACAGTTTATAAGTAACAATAACCTTCAGTGAAGCAAAAATTATTTTCTTAACTCTATAGTAAAATTAAATCTTTATTCAATAATAATTTAGGTACTTACTGCTGTTGAATACTTACTGCTTGTTGAATACGACATATATTTTTTATACTTACTGCTTGTTGAATACGATATTCACATAGTATAGTGGATCGAGTATGGATCTTCCAAACAGTTGGCTCGGGATTAAATCGCGAAAAAGGCTTACAATTCTCAGAATATATATATATATATATATATATATATCACACAAAGCAATATTAGTCACTCGACGCAATGATGGCTGACCTAAGTGCTACTTGCATAATAAAGTAGCCAACAAAATTTGGGGTGTATGTATTATGGAATGTCTCGAGACAAATGCCTACCGCACAAGAAAAGTAAACTTCAGCTTATACAGCCGATAATACATAATAGAGAGTTTAGCGACTTTTTTTTCAACAGAGTTATTAAATGAGTATTCTCTATATATCTCCGGCAATTCGTGTTCGAGATTTACATCATATTATATTTACTGCTTGTTCAGCACGGGAGTAAGTGTTAACAATATCTATATAGTATGTATATATATATATATATATATATATATATATATATATATATATATATATATATATATATATATATATACAACTGAACCCCGTTATAACGACCTTCAAGGGACCAAAGGTTTTGTTCGCTATATCCGAACCTTTAAGAAAAATGTTAGAGTTCACAAAATGTATAACTCATTAGTTGCTATGTATATTCAATAATGATGTATTGAAAGAATGATGAATTTATCAAAAAAAGATCATTAATGAATTATATTGACTAAAATCTATTACATTAAACTGACACAATACTAATTAAATTAACTAAAAATGAAGACAAATGGATATAAATTGATTTTATCTTTAGTAGTTTCTCACTGTTTTCATACAGAAATAATCGGTAATCTTCTGCTGACGTGATGCCGATTTCAAAAACAATTTATGAAATTATTTGTCCAATACATCAAATGACTCCAACACTCTTTCTTCCACTGTTTGTGTTGGCAAAAACTTAACTACACTCATCGCTGCTGTAGCATCTGAGATGGTGGAGATTTCGTCATTTATGTGCCCCTCTTTATGAGCATCAGAAGCAGAATCTTCGATTTCAGAATAATTCACTTTAATTTCTTCCACAATATCTTCATCAGTCAGACTTTAACATGTAATGACTTCATCATTACGTTCCGAACAATTGCACTCTACAATCTGAGAATGATGAAATTTTGTTCTTTTCTATCCACATCGCGAAAGGTAAATCTTCATCATCTTCTTCTTCAACATTCTTTGCTTCTTCAACATTCGTTGTATCTTCAACATTCTTAAAAAGTTTAAAGAAAAAAAAATTCAGTTGTCGACCGAAATAAATGTTCGTTATAGCCGATTCTTAAGATTTCTTAGGTTCGCTATAAAATGATAAATTAACATTAAATAGAATAGGAAAACGGCGGGACCAAAATTTTTGTTCCTTATATCCGGGAGTTTGTTATATACCAGGTTCACTATAACGGGGTTCGACTGTGTATATATATATATATATATATATATATATATATATATATTTATATGAACATACACGTAGTTGTATATGTACGTGGTCACGCGGATAGGGATTTTCAAAATATCATTCTTTTTGCCATTATAAACATATCATTTGACCTAATTCCGAAACTTTTGCACAAACTTAAAAAAATATATATTTATATAAAAAATTGAAGTTTAATACATAGGAATGAACTAATACACATTTATCTTAAAACAGAAAAATATTAAAAAATATGCCCTTATTACACTTTTTAAAGTTTTTTAATATGAATTTTAGAAAAGTTTACAATATTTTTTTTAACAAAAACCTGCATTCATAATGTCTAAAAAGTTTGTCATTATTTGGATGAATGGAAAAAACGTTTGGTTGTTTTTATATTGGGGAGACGTCATAAACGTATATTTCAATTCTACAAAATAACAAACAAAATAAAGTCTCAAAGTATTATCAAAATGTCTTTTGCTCGTAATTTTTTTTTTACTCTACTTTGATATTACTAAACAATTTTTTTTCCGCCAAACATGCTCAAATAATGAAACATATAGAAGTGTACCAACGTTGCCATAACGACATCGAAAAATAATGAGGCAGTGGCATAAATCTTGTTGAGTTCCTTCTTTTAGAAAATGGAATTCAATACTGAAATAATAGAGAGATATTATATTTTTCTCCAGTTAGAGTAAAGTAAAAGGGCTGGCAGACTCAAAGAAATGGTAAAAGCTCCGGCAAGCACAAGAAAATTGCTTTTGCGATAGACTTATACGCAAAATTTCGAGTATTTACTTAAAATTCTACTCGAGAAATGGAAAAATTTCCCCACATCGTTATATGCATTTGAATAATATATTAAAAATAAAAACAAATTATCTATGGATATATATATATATATATATATATGTGTGTGTGTGTGTGTGTGTGTGTGATGTTGTATAGTAAGATATGTTTTTCTTTATTTAACATTTGTATGCCTTCCCAGACCTTTTTATCTAACTTTGATATAAATATTTTCTTAAGTGTGTGATTGGCGGAAAAATATTCTAAGCAGGGCATATTTTAATTATATCTAAAACGAGGGTGTATCATTAATATTCAAAGAAACTACAGACTCGTGCATACATATATATATATATATATATATATATATATATATATACATACATACATACATACTGATGTAATACGTCCTCATTTGGTTTGATAAGAAATAATTTTTTTATGTAAGCATTATACTGAGAAAGAAGCCAATTATTACGGTATTTTGAATTCCAAAAGCTTTTATTACCTAAATCCAAGACAGTATTTTCTTTTTTTCCTTTTTCGAGATGGCAGAAAAGACACTCCTATACAATTTACTCGATCAGAAATGTTTTTCCCATCTTCAGAAGTGGTCACTGTTGTTGAGATGTCGAAATCCTAAGTGTTATTAAGAAAGAAGTTTGGTACGAAATTAGAAAATCTATTGTTTTCACGGGAAGATATTTGTGAAACCTGACATTTTCCATTCCTCCTTCGAACTATCCCAAACTGTTCTCAGTGAGTCTTGGAGAATTTTGAATGACTATTTAATATTATAATAACACGTTGGTAAAAACTATATCACGTGTATATCCCTTTAGTGTATTATAGAAATCGTGCCTAAATTATGAATGTAATATTAGTATCTGTGGTTGTTACTAACGCCCTTTGGCGGGGTTAACTTGACCAAGTCAACTGAAGGCTGCAGGGTGAAGAGATGTAATTCTTGTTATATAGGAATATATTTAAGAATGAAGGAAGGAGTGATGCATAATCATTTCAAGGGTTTATGCGTTATATTATTCAGTAATTATTTCAAAGCAGGACTTAATACAAACTTAATGATGGCTCGGTTTCACAACCATAGAGGAATGTTATATAGAATTCTAAGAACTGATTGGTGGGTTTGAAGAATTTATAGTGCCTAGAAAGAATCAGTATGTGCATTAAGGGATAGTATAATGTATCAATTAAGTTATTGCTAGATCGGGTTTTTTAGAAGAGGGGTTATGCTTTGTTAAAATAGATAATTTAAAATATGCGTTGGGTTAAAGTAGGATCTTGTATTTTTTCGTTATATATATATATATATATATATATATATATATATATATATATATATATATATATATATATATATATATATATATATATATATATATATATATATATATATATATATATATATATATATATATTACATTGAAAATAATGCTTAAAAAATGCTTTTGTTGAATTTGTCAAATAATGAAACATAATTCTTTTACTAAACACTGTTCTTTATAATAATTTATCAAACACGTTTTAGCCTTTTAAATACATGGATATATACAGAATTCTAGTCTTGTACTTTATTTTTGATCTAAATATAAAATATTTCATTTTAATGAATGCGTTCTATTTCTCGACTGAATTAAATATAAATTTAATATAAATAGTGCGTCTCTTCAATACATGTACTAAAATAGAGCAAAAAATGAATTCGCAGACATTATCACTTCCTTTCTTATGATGACGCTGTTTCTCATGAGTAGCATGGATAACATTTCATATCACAATTTCCTATCACTTAGTATAAATGCTTTCACAGTAAATGTGTATATATATATATATATATATATATATATATATATATATATTTAATTTCGATATGCTGTAATATTCTCTGAAAGATTTCATGAGCTATCAAAAATAAATTAAAATGTATGGTGATGTTTCTTTCCTCGTTGCCATAACAACAACAGAAAAATGTTATAGAAATTCGTATCACCTTGGCTTTTCTTTTAAGAAAGAGAAATTCAATATTAAAATAATAGTTTGAGAGAGAAAAGATGCTATATTTTCCCAAAGTTAATGCAAAGCAACGATCGCGGAGAAACCCAGTGAGTGAAATATTTATGTTCAACAAAGCACTGAAGCAAGTATTTTCAGAATGGATCGTATTGAATTCCTTTCTTAGTTCCATTAAGAAAGGAAACGGATTTGATCAATTTTTAAATTTTCTGCCATTGATTTATAGCAACGTTTCTCTTCATAATGCTCCGAGGTATTTTAAGGTATAGAGAAAATTCGAATGGTCTTTTTTCATCTTTTTAAATGATGAAAGAGGAAATGAAAACTTTTTACTCAGTAATTTCTGCCATAAATTTCATCGTTATTAATTTCAATACTTTTTCCATGACGATTGCAAAGTTCGAGATTTTTATTCAGATGAAATACTATACTTTTTTTAGTATATTAGGTGGAAAGACAAAATATGACATTACCTCAATGCACAGAATTCCTAAAATATTAAATTCATTAATAGGGAAAGTTTAAAAAGGTTCCACTTACTTAAAAGTCCTTTAAATCTATTATTTTTATGTGGAAAAGGTTCTATGTATTAGAGAAATTCAAATTGTCTTTTTTCATATTTTTAAGTGATGAAAGGAAAAATAAAAGAGTTTTTATTCAGCAATTTCTGCCATAAACTTCATTGTTAAAAAATTTAATATTCTTCCTTGACGATTGTTAAGTTAGAATATTTATTCAATGTAAATACTATGTTTCTTTGAGTATATTATAACAAGGGTGATAACGCAAATACTGGCATACCTCATTATACAAAATTTCTTAAATTTTTAAATTTTTGTCTGAGAATTTTTAAATATGCTCATTTAAAAAAAATCAATCTAAGAAATAATAATCTAAGAAATAACAATCGAAGAAATTAATTCTTAGCTTCCTAGGTTATTTAAATCTATCATTTTTATGTGGAAATGTTGTGAGGTATTTATTTTAAGATATAAAGAACTGCAAATGGTCTCTTTTCATCTCTTTAAATGATGAAAAGAAAAAAAAATGTTTACTCAGTATTTCCTGCAATAAATTTCATAGTTATTAATTTTAATATCATTTCTCTGACGACGGCAATGTAAAAATCTTTATTCGAAGAAAATACTATACTTTTTTAAGTACTTTAAGATACGGGTGGTAGACAGAATTTGACATACACCGAAATTCTCACATTTGAATTAAAATGAGACTGCATAACATTTCTACTTAAGGCGATATTTTATATTACATTAAACATTAAATATAATAATTTTTCTATGTTTTTATAATGCATTAAATAATTAAATATAATATATTTTAATATTTTTACAATACATTAAATATTAAATATAATTTTGTTCCGGATCTCCAGATAATCCGCAACAGATTTGTCGACATTGTTTTTACGTATTTAATGTTTACATTAGATAACAATTTTTAACTATGATAGCAAGAACGTAACTAGAAGTACGCCAAATATTCGCTCTTTGTTTTGATTCAATGTACAGTTAATGCATAGATTGTACAATATATTATAATAATAAAAGGTTTTTTTGCTGAATTTAAGAAATATTTACTAGACTTACCAATTCTTTGGTACGTGAAAAATTATTTTTATATGTTTTAATATCTTGTAAACAATACTATATAATTTTGTTACTAAACATAGTTTCTTTTCGTAATGAACGATAAGTCTGCTTAGTTAAAGATTTTGTATTGCTTATCTTTATACACTGATGGACAAAAAAATTAGCGCACCAAGAAGTAGTCGTCAAAATGAAACGAAATTTTACATACGTAATGACTACTTTGATATAAGTAAATGATAAGAAAATCAATGAAAAAGGATAATTTATTTCAGAGAAAATGGCAAAAGAACGGAGGAGTTAATACTCCGTTGGACCCCCTCTAGCGTGAATGCACTATGCGATACGATCGGGCATTGAGTCATACAAGTTCTGTATGATGTCTTGAGACATTTCGTTCCATATTTGCTGAAACCTTGCCTCTAGTTCGTTCAAACTCGTGGGATGCCCAACTCGTCGTCCCAAATGATCCCAGATATGCTCGATTGGAGACAAATCTGGGGATCGGGCAGGCCAAGGAAGGGTAGTAACAGTGCGGAGACAGTCTTGTGACACCCTTGCCGTATGAGGCCGAGCATTGTCTTGTTGAAAAATGGGTCCTGGGAGCCGTTGCATGAGTGGCAACACATGTGGTTGCAGGATTTCATGAACATACCGATGGGCTGTCATGGTGCCACGGAACAATACTAGGGGTGACTGTGTATTGTAGACAATGGCACCCCATACCATCACACCAGCTGTGGGAGCGATGTGTCGCTGTACAGCAAAGGCAGGATTGAAGCGTTCACCACGGGCTCTCCACACACGAACACGATTGTCATCACTGCCGAGATTGAATCTGGATTCGTCGCTAAAGACGACCTGGTTCCATTCCGCTGCAGTCCAGTTTCCTCGTGCGCGGCAAAACTCCAAACGGAGGCGTCGATGGGTGGGCGTCAAGGGCATCACACGTAATGGGCGCCGCGATACCAACTGTCCTTCAGCCAGGCGCCTTCGTATGGTTCGAGAAGACACAGAGGCCCCTAGTGAAGGTGCTACCTGTGCCTGGATGGCGGCCGATGAAGCAGTTGGCTGTACGCGTGCATTTCTTACGATGTGGCGGTCTTCTCGACGACTGGTCTGTCGAGGGCGTCCTGGGCCTGGTCTTCGTGTACATGACATCTCTTGGGTACACTGGTCCCAACACCTCCTCACAACACAATCAGAGCGGCCTAATTGACGAGCTACTCGCCTAGCTGACCACCCAGCTTCCATCATCCCGACGATTCTCCCCCTCTCAAACTGCGACAACTGCTTATATTGTCTTCGAACACGGCGTAATGGCATGTCAATGACAGCTCTTCCTTTGTAAATGATTCAGCACACTCAAACAAGCTTTGGTTACCTGTTTTATACTCCACAGAGTACGATGTTCAACGCCCTCTACCGGCTATACGTAATGCGCAATCACGCTGCATTTCTAATCATTTGCATATCTCCCCGATATGTACCTTCATTGCAAGTTTCGTTACGATCCCGCAATTATTTCTTGGTTCGCTAATTTTTTGTCCATGAATGTATATAAAACAATTCCGTAACTGACTCACTCACTGACTGACATACAACGCACAGACCAAACCGCTGAACCTAAAGGACTGAAATTTTGCGTGGCGATTCTTCTTATAGTGTAGGGGTGCACAAAGAAAGATTTTTGAAAAATTCTTCTTAGATTTTTTAAAATTAAATTTTTTAAGCAGTTTTAGAAACTGTTTTCAAGTTTGCATTTCAAATAATAGTTTGAGGGTTATAAAATTTATATCAGAAGAAAGACCATAAAAAGTCCTTTAAAAGGAAATCATTTTTGAATCTTTATCTTCATTTTCTGATTTTTGGTGAATTTTTAAAGATTAATTTTAGAATTTAATTTATTAAACGCTGATCACGTGATTTCTTTTTCTTCTACTTTAAATAAATTTATCGTCAAGTGACTAACAACTAAATAGACAAAAAAAATTTTTTTTTCTTGCTAATGCGGCAGACGATTGGATATTATCCAAAAAAATATTAAAATACAATAAAATATATTATGTTCCTCAAACTGTACTATATTAACTGTACTACATTCTTTAGTATGTCCTATAACATTTAATTTGAATATTTCCTTCTGCATTATTTTGTCTATAAAAATATCCCATACGTTTTTTTTTATAAATATATATATATTTTACATCAGTTGTATACATTAATCGTCGTATTTATCATAAATATATATACATCTCTCTATATATTTTTTTGGCATTAATTGCATACATTCACCGTTGTATTTAATTTGAATGTACTCCGTAGCGAAGTGTGGGTTTTCAGCTAGTTACCCATATTACCCGGATTATCCGGATTTCCGATTGTCCGGATTGCCTATAGTTCCAGTTAGTCCGGATAAACTAGGTTTTACTGTACTAAATCATGATTTGATAATTTAAAAGTGATTTTAATATTTAAACACTAATACTAAAATATAAATTAATCTGGATTTACTTGTACCGGTTGTGTACAGAAGAACTCGTTTTTACCCATTTTCTTAGTTTAAAATTACACAAGGGAATTGTACGTGCTGTGATTTTTAAAATGAAGTACGCCTTTCTTATATCAATTCTTAATTAATTTCTTGGACTGTTTTAACCCTTTAATGGGCAACAACCCGCAAAGTCTGCACGGTGCAGATTTTTTTCTCGATTTATTCAACATAAAAAGTCTTGAAAATTTTTCCAGTTAAAGGTTGTAATAGGAATTTGCTTCTTTAAACTGATAACAGATGGCAGCACTAGTCATTTTCTGCTCATTTAACTGAACTACATTAAACGCAAGTGAAAGAAGGACGAGATTTAAACAGTTGCACTGTGCAAACAGCGCCCCTCAAAGGGATAAAATGCTTAATATATTGCCTTTAAAAACTGAAATTTTAACTTTGATATGTTATGCCCAAGTATCCCTGTGGTTAGCGTGTTGGAGGGAGCTCACATTGAATAATGGCAAGCGGTACTGAATGCCTTCGTTTCTACGCCAGATACGAGCTCGTTAAATCCCCGGATGGCACTGTAAGACGTCGAAAAGTCTATCATTGTCTTCTGTGGATGGGAGATGAATACAAGTCCGCCTGATATCATCTCTTGGAATGTTCTTTTTAAAAATAAGATGTCATCAGGGGGCAATGCCGACTCACTTCTAAGGCGCTTCCAGATAAAGAGTAATGAACAAATTACTGCGGTTAAGAGTGCTAATGTCCCCGAAGAAGTACCTTCGCATTGGAAAAAGGAAGAGAGGCTTCAGAAGTACATTCAATCTATTATTCTTAAGTGAAAATCTCAGAAGAATCTGGTTTAATGTATAAAATTGTAGTTATTGATAAAGACATAAAAGACAATTCGATTTGCAAATTTTCAACTAAATTTTTATCATATTCAATGAAGCAAAATTTCGACTACTAGGTTAATTATTATATTTTTGGAGTTTAAATACAATATAATCTAGGTTTACAAGATTCATAAACTCTATATAACAAAGGCTCAATTCTGTTCAAAAACCATAGCACGTTAAATTCTCCTGTGCTATATTAAACTAAGACAACGTGTAAAATCGAGTTCTTCTGTATACATCCGGTACAAGTAAATCCAGATTAATTTATATTTTAGTATTAGTGTTTGAATATGAAAATAACTTTTAAATTATAAAACCATGAATTAGTATTATTAGTTTAAATACAATATAATCTAGGTTTACAAGATTCATAAACTCTATATAACAAAGGCTCAATTCTGTTCAAAAACCATAGCACGTTAAATTCTCCTGTGCATTCATGGATTAGTTTCATGGATTAGTACAAAATAATGGATTAGTTTTGGAACAAAATAATAAAAATTATTTAATATTTAATGTATTTTTTAAATATTAAAAGATATATTTAATATTTAATGCATTATAAAAACATTAAAAAATATTATATCTGATATTTATTGTAATAAAAAATTAAAAAATCCTTATATTTAATATTAATGTATTACAAAAAAATCCCCTTATGTAGAAATGTTTATGCAGTCTCTTTTTAACTAGTGCATAGTTGGGAAAGAATATCATGCAAAATTTTTCGCAACTTAGCTATTAAACTAACTCTCTGCATAATAATATGGTGATACTTTTAAGACAAGTTTTCAACTCGGTAGTAATTATACATTTGAATCAGATATAAAACTTTAGTTCAAAAACTTTTCATATTTTCTTTCTGAGACTGAGTGCATTTGGGTGTATATCTGACCTGCTCTGAAGCCTCCAATGTCTGACGGCATATTGAGAAAATTCTGGCATCATTCCAGAACCTTCTGTATTTGCATCTAACGTGGGCACTGGGACGGAAATTTTTAGACTCCTATAAATTATATTTTAGGCATTTTCATTTCAAATATATAAAATATGTGCTAAAATTTAATTTCCGCTAAAAATAAAAAAAAAATTAAATAGAATACATTCAACGTATTCCCCTTCTTTTCAGGGAAGTTTTTTCATATACTCTTCTTAAAGATTTTTTTTATTTGTAATCAGTCATTTTTTATGGTGCATTTATGTATTAAAGTATTTTTTTACAAAAAAATTCAGTAGTTTTATTACTGTTTAATAGTTTAAAATTTAATATATTGAAACGACATAACACGTTATGTACGGGTCGCATCCACAATTCCAGGCAAGTTTAGTAACAAGCATTTAACACATTACTGTATACAGTACATTGAAAGTTATTGCAATGGAAAAGAATAATGAATAAGGATGTTAAAAATGTATATTAAATTTGAATACTGAAAATGAATATTGAATGTTAATATTGAGAATTAATATTCAATGTTCATATGAACATAAAAGATGCGGAAATAAATATGGATACTAAATGTTTAATACGATTATGCAATATATTGAAATGGTTATGAATATTAAATATGAATATTGAAAATGAATATTGAATGTGAATATCGAGCATGAACATTAAATAAGAATATACAATGTGAATATTGAATATTAATAATAAATGCGAGTGTTGGATATGAATATTGAATGTTACAAGTTCTTACAGATTTCAATTTTGAGCCAAACGTCAGAAATTTGGGAAATTTTTTTTAAAAACCGGAGGTGGTATTAGTTAATACATCATACTAAAATATTTTTAATATATTAGTTGTATATTTAAAATAATTTACGAAATTTATATTTATTATTATGCTATTTTTCATTTTTCATTTTTCCGCACAAACACAATCCGTGGAGTGTATACTGTATTAAAAATTTATATAAAATTTAAAATAATTTTTAACAAGATATATTTTAAATTTAAACTGTTTCTACAGAGTATTATATATTGGCCAAATGCTAATTTTGTGAGTTTACAAAGCATTAATTATGTTCTTCATCGGTGTTTTTCGCTATTAAGTATTTGATGTAAAAAGAAACGGCTATTCCTCGAGGTAAATTGAAGGAATGAACTCCATATTGAGAATTGAATGTGTTCCAGCCATTTTGAATTCCTAAGTAGGAGAATTTAGAAATTTCACTACCAATGCTCTGAAATGAAGTGTTACAAATAAGAATATGTAAACAATATGCATGTAAAAGGGACTGTTCATTTGGAAATTGGAAACAAATATTTTCAAAATAAGTCTATTTTTTTTAATTATATAGTTGTTTCTGTTTTATAAAGCAGTTTAAAGAAATTTTCACACCTTTATAATATTTATTAATAAATTATTTTATATATTAATTATTTCTTTTAATTTTATGTATTTCTAACATAAAATTATTTGCTAGAAATACTTAAATTATTTTTGAAATAACTGAAAATTAAAAATACTTTTTAATAAGTTGTAGGAGAAACAAAGATATTTCGCAATAGGATGAATGACATTTGTATCAAATATTCAAATGTGTGAGAGGGTAAGATAAATTATTTCTTAGATAAAGTATTTTGTGTATAATATTTTTTCTTTATTTTAATTCAAGTGATTTAAGTTTAGATTTAGTAAAGTGATTTAAAATAAGCTGTAGATATAAAAGTTCATAAGACGTGTTTTAATATAAAGTGCTTTAAAAAATGCTTAGTTTTGAGACATTCATTGAATTAAAAATATCAATTTTACGGGATTCTAATTGATTTGTTAATTTTGTATTAACAACTGTTATACACTTCTGACATCTTATTCTATCTTAAATATTCCGACAAACAACATTCTAAAGAAAACAATTTAATAAATGAAAATATAGTGCAGTAAAAATGGAATAAGTGAAAATTTTATCATCTGAAAAACAAAAAAACAAAAAAACATCTGTAAATGCAACACAAAATCTGCTACACTTCCATTTTTTTTCAGCGCTGAAGAAACGAAAATCATTTTATGGTACTTTTGCAATCAAAAATTTATAAACTAAATGTTTCTGCTTTATGAGATAAGGTCTTTCCGAAAGGACATATAAAATATAACAATCAAAAGTATTACTTTCTTCGAGAGAGGTGTAGTAACTACTCTTTTTTATATACCAGAGTTTTGGAAACTTTTGTTTCAGATATACTTTTACGTAACGAAAAGTATTATTTAAGATTGCCGACAAAAAAAAATAAAGTATAAACAGTGCCATAGGTTTCAGGTGATGTTGTGTAATCATTTAATTTGACGTTTATTAGGCAATTTCGTACAGATGTGAGCCTCTATATTTTCGGCCTCGTTCCAACCCGTGAACTATTATTTTGTTATCTATTTTCTTTTATAAGTTATCTTACGAAGGTTTATCAATATTTTTTCATTACTTTATGGGAACGTTTAAACGAAAAGGGGAAAAAAATTAAATTTAGTTGTAAGTCATTAAAAATAAACAGCTAAGATAATGAGATCATTTTTTAGTTAAAAAACAAAAGCAAATAAAATTAATATATTTTTAGTGCAGAAAATACGGAGAGTTCAGTGTTTTTACAACTGTTTTCGGGAAGAAAACAAAACAATAGATATTTTTTTGAAATTTCTTAATTAATTTTTAAGAAGAAGTATTTAAGAAAAAAATCATGCTATTTGATAAAAATAATTCTGTGGGGTCATGTTTCATTTGAAATTATAGATTTACCATCATTAAAAATTGTCACTGGAACTATTAGGGAAAACCTAATTAAATAAACTGAACGGCTGCATTTCAGGTTTGTGTGGTTCCAC
Organism: Dolomedes plantarius; assembly: GCA_907164885.2. NCBI lineage: Eukaryota > Metazoa > Arthropoda > Arachnida > Araneae > Dolomedidae > Dolomedes > Dolomedes plantarius. Next base: position 34,854,454 of record OU015492.1, on the reverse strand, counting down.
AATCATTCTCCAAATATCTCCGCACAAAGATTTCAGTGCTTGCCGTAATTTTTTTTTTCGCTTTTTCCATTCTTTCTTTCTTTTTTTCATTTATTTATATATTTTTAAAATTTTTTTAAGTGAGTGTGCTCGACCCTTGAGGGAAATCTTTGCGTACATTATAACTGTTGAATGTTTTTTTCTCAAGATAAATCATAATTTTTGAAAAATTCAATTAAATATGAAATAAGTTTTTTTTTAAATTTTAAATAGGAATATTTCACTGATATCATTAATAAACATAAATTTGTTGAAGTTTCAATAAAAGATAAACAATAAATAATGCATATTTTCTAAAATTATCACTACAATTTCGCTGTATTTTTTATAAATAAACAGCATTTGAGTTGAGTTGCAAGTTATCCGTTTTCATAAAATATGAAATATTAATTTTAAATGTGTTAGAGTACGCATTTGCCTGGGAATTAAAAGAAAAAATTAAAATGCTTCACTAAACTTACCATTTTGAAGCATGTAAGATTAGAAATTTGATAAAAGTAAATGAAGGAAATCTATAGTTTAAAATCATAGGTATCGTGAACGATAATTAGACGCAGAACCTAGTGTTTCCTTCAATAATAAAAAGAAATACTGAATAACTAAATAATTTTTCAATAAAATACCTGAAAAATTGGAGTGATTCTAAAAAATAAAGGAAGAAATTTATTTTACGAAAATCTTGGGGAATGCACGTGTGCTGGGGCGATCGCTGATAGAAAACAGCGATCTAAAAACATGAGTATATTTCGCTATATAGTTGTTTACAACGGGATGTATTAAAAAAATGCGTCATAACACTTAAAACACTTACAATTTTATCCTCACGACATTGATTCACTTTGTAACCAGAATGTTTACGGATACAAGACTTTAAAAGATGAACCTCTAGACTGAAAAAAGTAACAATCCTAACTTATTTGGTGTAATAAAACTGCAAAGAAATTTAATAAGAGCAGGTATAAATTTTGAGAACTATCTAAAGAGTTTTTTGTTAAACATAGGTTGAGTGTAAATTTATAGGTTTTACAAAAGAATATATATACTACTAATGATTTTTGATATAAAGAGTATTGTACAAAGTAGAAATGCCTCGAGCTACCATGATGTATTAACTTAAAAAAATACAGTTAATGCTATTTAGAGATCATTTAAAAAAATACGGGATATGATTTATTGATTAATTAGTTTATGCAAAGAAACAAAAAGATATGAACAATATTGTTAAAAGCATAAAATGAGAGACAATGAGATTAAAAATGATTCAATAAATAAAAAACATTCATTAAAATATGAATACTCAAATTTTAATTACTCTTTTGCAGCCACTGGAAAATAAAACTTGGATTTTAAGTTTTATTAAAAATCTTTTAGAGTTTATGCAATGTATTATTATTTGTAGAATTACAGTAATATTCAATACAACAAAGAACATTCATATTTTCACTTTTTTAATAAGATATGGCATTAATTAATTTTTGCACTCTATATTTTAAGCAGAGATTCCAATAATTACGCCAAAAGAATTTCGTAAGATTTTGACAATTCTAGGTTATTATGAATGACTTAGAAAATAAATTTCGGCGTATAAAAAAGACAAATTGATTTTTAAATGTATAATATGAAAATTGTCATTTGTTTCATAAACCGATGAAAGGATATTTCGAAATAACACAATTTATGACCAAATACTTTATTCACATTTGACTACATCGGTTAAAGAATCGACGTCTCTTTATTATTAGCGGAGTGTCGAATAATTACAATAAAATAATTTCGTAAGTTATGACAATGCTTGGGTATTTTGAATTACCTCATAAAATGAGTTTCAGAATACAGAAAAAATTACAAAAAAATTCAGGTAGTCTCTTCTAACGAAAATACCAAGGGTTATTAACATAGGATTACTTATCGTTGCTTACCTCATTTGTATGTATATATGTATGTATGTGTTATGTATATATGTATCTATATGTACATATGTATTTATATATAAATATATGTATGTAAAATTATGAGGCATTTTGGTACTTTTTCTTTAATTGTTTGCTGCTTGTCCAAGCGACACAGACTGGGTTTGGTGCGCTGCCAAAATTATAACTCTTCCATGTACCTACGGATGGCTTAAGCGTATGAAATTTTGCTTTCCGGAACACCGTTATGGAGGAACGTAATCCTATGTTAAATCTATTATAAGTAAATCGTCATTTTACATAAACTGATGTAAATGATTTACATAAACTGAGGTATGTTCGTATTCACAAGTTTTGAGGAATAACATACTTCATACTTGATTGCACCAGTCAAAAAAAGTACGTCTATATATTATGCGCAGAGTGTCGAGTAGTAACGAATAAAAATTTTCGTAAAATTGTGACAAAGCTGGGATAGAAATTACTTTGCAAAAAATTTCGGCATATATAACAAAAACAAATACATTTTTAAATGTATAATATGTATTTTTTTCATAAAGTGATGTAATGTCTTTTACTAATAACAAATTTAACTTGCAAATTTAACTTAACAAATTTATTAATAACAAAATACTTTCGTCCTACTTGGTTATACCAGTTACCCCTAACTTATAAGAAATATACTTTAGTATCATTCGTAGAAATACTGTAATATACTACTTAAGAAAGAAAGTTAGTATTTTAACCTTTATAAATGGTGTGTCACCTTTATAAATGTCTAGATATGGCATGCATTAATATTTGCACTCTATATCACAAGCAGAGTTTGGAAGAATTGCGACAAGGCTGGGTTATTATGAATTACCTTAAAACACATATTTCGGCATATATAACGCAAAATAAATACATTTTAAAAAGTACAATTAATAAATATACATTTCTCATAAACTGATGTAATGCCATTCCGTAATAACAAATTTTATGACGAACTACTCTCTTCACTACACGAGAATAGACGTCTCCTCATGCGTAACAAACACAAGTTACTTTATACAACCCTATCGATATATCTACAATTAATAAGTATGGTAAAGAGGAGGTGGTATTTTAATAAGAACAACTGTACAAAAGATGAGACACAACGTAATTAGCAAGAGTCGACTGATTTTCCTGGTGGCCATAGTGGATGGAGAGGTTATAGAAGGCAAAGTTTATTAAAGCAAAGTGTGCGGTACATGCAGCAGCGGGTTGAATAACGTAATTAATATATGACAAATTTTGCAGCAGCTGGATGAGTAACCGGATTCTCCAGATACTTTCACTTAAATTTATTAGGGTACCAGATGCAACCTTATTAAAAGAAAGATTAATCAATAATGCCTGTGTGTGAACACGCATGATTCTTTTTCGTAAATATCTCAGAAAGTTTTAGCTCATCATTAATATCAGTGTTAAAATACGTGAATATATTCATGTAAGATATTCTTCAAGTATTTTTCATAGTGCATCATTCTTCGAAAATTAACTTGTAAATGTATATAATACGTGTCAAATATATGTAATAATGAGTCCATTCGTACGTGTTCAGAATTAGTTTCATGAATTTTCCTTATATTTTTAAGTAGAAAATAGTTTCTTCTCGCATAACTTCCAGACTGGAATGTTCCAGAGGAATCTGCACAATGAACTCATCCATCATGGGATGTAGGGAAACCGTTTCATGGCTTTTAGCAGGGAATCCAGGCTACCAGTATCATTCTTCCCTCTGATAACAGAGAAAATAATACCTTCATGAAAGTTGTAGGCTTAAACTTTAGAAAAGAGGGTCATAAACAGTTGTTTGACCCTTGATCGAGAAATTTAAACTCTCCTATGAGGAATTTGCTTAAATTAGGAGCATTATTTTTGTGTTTAGGAAAATATATGAAATTGTAACAGTGATTACTATATACTTGAATACAAAACATGCAAAGTCATTCACAAACACATCATGATTGTACTCTTCATCATATAGAGATACCGCATAAGTAAGTAATAAGTGAGACAAATATTGACATGATTAAAGTAGGTAATATATATATATATATATATATATATATTCATATATATATATATTCAACATCATCTAACTACTATGCATTATCCTTCTAGTACTTAGATGCTGAATCGTATTCTAAATTTATAATATCACTGCTTCTAATGACAAGGGAATCCCATATATTTCCGTTTAGGCTTTTTCCTGTTTTTCCTGTTAGGTTTTTTCCTTTATTTTCCAAAATAAAAATTCCTCTCAAAATGATCGAAAACTTCTTCTCCTTACAATAGCGGAAATCTGATTTAGGGAAGCCCAAATTGCTCCATTCATTCAATATCATCGTCTTGAAACCCCATTTCTAAAAATTCTCTTCCACGAGCTTAATCGATAGAGATCAATAACTGTGACATGCGATTTCGTACGAAATCAAACAGGGCAGGATGGAATTAAATTGCCTGTGATAGTTTCAATATCATTTACGAATGCATCCCCACTCGCCCCAGCGTTACGAGGCCGTTCCGTTTTATGGCACGATATTCATTGCGGCCGCTGGTGGAGCCAAATAACTATTCGTGTACCATTACATGTCGTCGGTCCGCTTAGTTTTAGGCATTTTGGCGGAAAAGAACCATTCGGGAGCGTAATTAAATGTTATGCCCGCACTAATAGATAGTGCTTTTTTCGTGGTATTGCACTTTCGGCCCAGCTATTGAGTTTTAAGGTATCAAGTGTTTTATAGATTGTTTCTTTCAAAAGGCTTAAAAGATCAGGAAGGGAAAATGTTATGGTACTTACAAGCAGATTAGCCTTACATAAGATCTCTTTGTGGAGGTTCAAGTTTACTTGATTTGTTTTCGTTCTTTTGAAGCTTTATACATAAATCAGCGCTATATATGTTATTCTTTATGATAATACCGAGCTTGTTACAGAACATACCTTTTCGTACTTACGCACATAATAGAGAATCAGGTGAATTTTGTAAGGTTTTAATTTTGATCTCACATGCATCCTTCAAATAGATGTTTTGAAAACAATTAGTAAATTAAAGACATTGAAATAAAATTTATTTTTTTTTCTTCTGAAGCTTTATAAATAGAAATTAAACCTTAGCTTACGGGGCCCATTTTTCCGATTTCCTCTTTAGAACGAAAAATTTCCCACCCCTTTTTCTAAGAACTGCCAGTAAGGGGTATATATATATATATATATATATATATATATATATAATCCCGTAGGGTAACACTTTACTTGACAAAATTTTCCATCCTTATCATTTAATTTAAGGGTAAAGTTTATATTATAAGGTGTTTATCCTGATTTCACAAAAGCTTGTCAAATGACGCTTTCATGGGTCAGATTTTTTGAAAATAATAAATTAATTAATTTATAAGATCGTCATATTCAACGAATGCACATCACTATGCTTGTAGACACAGAATAAATAAGAAAAAGAAATTTTAATGTATGTTATACAAATAATTCTATTAATTTAGTCGATGAGTTAAGACAATTTAATAGTTCCACGTCTTTTGAAATATTATAAATAGATAATTAATCGTAAGAATAATTATTATTCTTCATGATAACACTGAGCTAGTTATTGAACATATATTTCCATATTTTCCCAATAATTAGAGTATAAGGCGAATTTTTTAAGGATTTTATTTTGATTTCACCAAAGTCTGTCAACTGCATGTTTTTTAAAGAGTCAGATCTTTAAACACAATTAGCAAATTAGTTTGTACCGTCGTCACAGAGTACGCTTGCAGACACAGAATTAAACATGAAAAAGCTACAATAGAATTTTTAAACTATATTAAACGCAAATTATCTTCTTCAATAACTGAGACACGATTATTTAGCTGCGCATGTTCTTTTGAAGCATTATAAATAGAAGCATTCTTTATAATAACACTAGTTACTAAACATTCCTTTCCATATTTATAAATTTCTTGGAGGATAACGTGAATTTTTTAAGGCTTTTATTTGGATTTCACAAATGTTTGTTAACTAGTTTTTTGCAAGAAACAGATTGTTTTAAAACAATTAACATATTAACGTATGCAATCGTCATAAACAACTACGTTTATCATCATGCTTGTAGGCGCAGAACAAACAGTGAAAAAATAACTTTTAACTATATTAGACAGATAATTCTATTCATTCAGTTGATGAGTCAGTACAAATGAGCAGTATTATCCGAGGTAATATTAACAGGTAATAAATCAGTGGAACAATAATTATTTTTTATGATAACACTGTACTCTTTATTGCGCATACTTTCTTTATTAGGAAATACGAGTATGATATAATTTGTAATGTTTATCACGTGAAATTCTCAGAATTATAGATGTTAATACTATTTAAAGTTGTATACGGAATGTGCATTGCTTTTTCTTAATCTTCATAATTGTGCAAATAAATTCTACTTCTATTTTTATTTAGAAAATATATGTGCTTATTCCTTATTTAACAAAGTACAAAACACGTGTTTTCCTTTCTATTTTATTGATACAAATACAAAACTTGTTCGCCGACTATCATTTATCAATATAGTGTCAGGGACTCTGCTTTTTGTAATTCTGAACATGAAGTTCTCTACTATACCACATTATATTATTGAACATTTAAATTTTCAATACATAGAAGCAAAACATTTAAAAAAAAATCAGACTATTTTAAACAGTTATGGAGAAGAGGTTTCAAGATTTTCATTTCTATTTCTTGAATGTTACCATGTGTACCAGTTCTCCGGAATAAAATATTATCGAAAGGATTTTATTCAAGTAGGCGAAGAATGAAGAGTTTTTTGAGATTGTCGAAGCACAAAAAAAATTTTTTTTTCCTTTCGTTCTCCTGGAACTAAATAAAAGCTATGCATTTCTATGTTATATTATTTTTTCATAACATCAAATTTTCAGATATAGAAATTGGTTGCAGTTAAAAGAAGATAGGGAAATGTAAAAAGGACCTCTTATTCTCTTTTAACCTTAACACATGATAATTTAGAAACATCGACATTAATTTTCTATGAACAATAAATGCGATTTTACATTTTATTAGAATTATTAATCGTATATAATTGTTTACCTTAATTTGAAAATGTTTATCGTTTTTTACGGAAGTATGAGTACGTTTATTACAGTAGTATGTTTATGGCTATATATCATTATGAAAAAATATTTAAAATTTTCTACACAGTTGAATGAATACTAAGAATTGTCCAACAAAAATTAATTTCAAATAATTTTGGAACTTTAAGAAATATTTATTTCATTTTATTTTAATCTATTGCACTGCATTATATATTAAACAGCCAAATTTTTATACTCATATGTTGTTAAAATAGTTTTAAAAGTTTCACTAATATTACCCGTTTATATATATAAAATCCTGACATCAGTGGAACAGCAAGATTTGGGTTTCAAACACGGCATCAGAAACTGTCTACTCAATTTCTACACACAATCGGATCTAAATTTGTAGCAATTGATATTTAGTTATAAAAATATTTAGTAATTATTAGAAAATCTTCAAAAACAACTATAACGAATTTTTGTATTGTTTAAATATATTATGTTTCATTGTTTATTAAATTTATAGATATATCTAAATTCTACCCTTTCTAGGATATATGTATATCGAACTCACCCTCTAATAAAGTAAAAATTACACTTTTTGCACTAGAGAAATAACAAAGTTTACTATTCCCGTGACACATATAACGTGCAGTGTAAATCAATACTGAGTAAAGCTACATATTTAGATCCGATTGCGTGTAGAAATTGAGTGGACAGTTTCTGGTGCCGTGTTTGAAACCCAAATCGTGCTGTTCCACTGATGTCAGGACTTTATATATATAAACGAGAAATACTAGCGGTACTTGTAAAGCTATTTTAACAAGATTTGAGTATAAAAAGTTGGCTGTTTAATATATGATGTAGTGCAATAGATTAAAATAAAATGAAATAAATATTTCTTAAAGTTCCAAAATTATCTGAAATTAATTTCTTTTTAACAATTCTTAGAATTCATTCAACTGTGTAGAAAATTTTAAAATACTTTCATAATGATATAACAAAATGTTATAAACACTATACAAGGAAATGAAGTTCAAGTACTCACAATATATATAAAGTCAGACCAGTGATGCTGCACAGTAATCTACTATTACTAACAAAACAACATCTTTATGCCAGAGTGGCAAAAACTTAGGCTTAGAAGCGATCTAGCTATGAGCCACTGAAGGCAACTCGCCTTAACAGCTCCAAACAAATCAGTCTTATTTCGCAATCTAACTACGCGGTATATATAGTAATGGCTTATGCTGAATTTAGCATTTTTTATAGCTTCTTTGGATTTGTGCAAATTTTATGATCGATTATTGTTAATCGATCCTTAGGAAGGCCTTACAAATTAGTCAATAGATGTTAAGCAATAATTTGATCGAACTTGGAAGCTAATAGATAATAGCCATAGCGTATTCGCTTAGCTCTGCATTAACTTATAGAGAAATTTTCTCAATGATTATCGACTTGAATGAAAGAATTTCAAAAAATTGTACTCCCTAATAGAGAAGGAAAATTTTTACTCGAATATATTTTTCATTCTATACAAGAAAATCAAATAAGATTTTTAAAATTGAACTCGTTGGTACCCGTAAAAATATAGCAGGGGGATAGTAAATAAATTCACTAATACACAAATTATACACAACATATCATGACCAAATGTTGAAATTCATATTAAGAATGGAGAAATAAACTTTAAAAAAATTACTGTTGGACCCAGCAATTAGGAATATGGTTACTCAACAGCGCGATATAAACAGTTTCTGTCAGGTTGAATTCTATATCTCACAAACATAATTAAAAATAAAAATGACAGAGAGAGCTAGAGAGATTCTTCGTATTAAACAAATTAACGTGCTTAGTAAGTATCTAAAGCCAGATTTAAACGTGTCACTAAACATGCTCACATAGCAAGTTTTAATTTTAAATTATCGCTAATTAATAGAATTTGCTGTTAGAAAAAGAAAATTTGACAATTCTACAGATTAAAATCTTTCGTTTAAGACCAAAAGGAAGTAAACTGAGGCAGTAGTTTTCTGTCATGGACTGCCCAAAAAATCAGCTTAGTAACTTAAATATATAGATTTTCCTGGGAAAAATGAGGCTCATTGTGTCTTAAACGTAAATAATGTATTTTGGAGGACAAAATATCTAAAAGTAATAAAACAGATGAGTAAAAAAATCTCTATTCACGCGTATCTCTAAATATACGGCAGTGATTCTCAACCACTGTACCACGGCACTTTACTGTGCCGTGAAATTCTTGAAGTGCACCGCCAATGCAAATGCCCATACGTAAGAGACGTCAGGCAAGTAGTTCAATCACTTCTACCTTCCCAGTGTTGACTGGCTGAACCAATGCGCATGACTATTACAGATCTGGACTGGTAACAGGTAGCTATCGACTATAACAGTTCTGGAGTCTTTAAATCTGGATCACGAAATGAGAGTAGCATTATCATTTTTACTCTCAAATATTAATGAAGTTATCAAAAAACAACAAGCTTAAATTTCGTATTAAATGAAATTTGCAATTATATAAACATTTTGTTTACTTTGTCATTTTTCCTTTTTCATTTTCATTTGTCAATTTCATTTTATATTTCAATGCAAATTATTTCGTAAGCTATTTTTACATAATATATTATAGGAACATCAATCAATAATCCAAGTAAATTTTTTCTAAATTTATCTTATTGTTAGTGTACCGTCAACTTCTTAAATTATTAAAAGTATACCGGACGAAAAAAATGGTTGAGAATCACAATATTACGGAATACAAGTATAGCAAAAAAAAAACTTTAAATCCAAGTCTACAGTCATTGGAAATAATATTTCAATAGGTTAAAACTGAGCCGCCGGTCAAACGTCTTAAGCAAATGAATTAATACATCCTGATGGAGGAATTGTTAACTACAATTGAAATTTTAATATATAATCCTCCGATGCCCATTTACACAAGCAATTTTATAACTACTGGATTAATTAGATATAATTTATCATGGAGGCTAATTTAATTTTTTCTTGTTCGTTTCGAAAGCTACTATTTCTACCGATTTGTGAGTAAATAATAACCCTTAAGGAAATAGGTAAAACCTGAGATTTCTTTTTACTTCTTTCATCATAAACTGTCATAATGCTGCCATATATTACCATAATTTAGGAAGATAATATGAATAATTCATCACATACTTACATTACATCGTTTATCAGGCGTTTGAGATCCGAATCGAAAACATATTAGGAATGGAAATTATAAATCTTTTAGCATATTCACATTCATTAACAGTAAACATACAAACTAAATTACCTTACCATGCACCAGAGAAAGAACGTAATTATTCACAATCCATTACCTAAGAAAAAACAGAATATCGTATTACCAAATGCATTTTAATGTCATACACAGTGGATTAAATATTTAAAACAGTGTACCAAATAAAAAGCTCGTTTCTCTTTGAGACAATCTAGAAAATATTTAAACTTAGGAGTTCATAAAATGATAATTGCTTAATTTTTTTATAAAAATGCAAGGAAGTAAAATTGTTTCACATCTGTACGATACAGAAATGTTTATCGCAAAAATATTCAAATCTTTGTATCAGACATTATTTGTATTTATAAAGGAATCACTGTTCAATATAAGGACGTTGAAATTATATAATATGCTTTGAACATTATTGAAATTAATGAACCTTATTTCATAATAAATATGCGAGGTAAACACATGCTAGATAATTTAAATGGAATCTTATTTTCTGTTATTATTCACAGTACTAATATTTTTCGAAATACAAAATGTTGTTATCTAATATTTGGGCATACAGTGAATCTTTTCTAGCCGGCCACCTATCTAAACGACCATATTTTGTTCAGAACCGTTTAAAAACTCCATAAAACCAATTTTATGGACGAAACCTCATTTCGAAGGCCGCCCTCAAAAAGGCAACTTTTCTTTCTGAACTATTTCTGTTCTCCATAGCGAAGTTTCACTGTTTCACTTTATATGATCTCATTTGGAAGCGTTTGATATCTACAATTAATAAAAGAAGTAATATTCCGAGAAAAATGGGAAAAATTTTAACATGATTCTTAATATATATATATATATATATATATATATATATATATATATAAACTACCCTTCATTATTTTAATTTTCAATTGTCTAAATGCGGTTTGATAAGGAATCACAAATCCAAAAGCGAATGGAACACATTATAAATAAGGATAGGAAATAGTGGAAAATACGATGATAGAAAATACACGTTTGTTAGCTTTCTTTAAATGCAGTGGAGAATTTTTATTCATTTAGCATAATTTATTTTCTGAGTTTAAGGACCGAGGAGCTCACGGCCAACCTGAAAATGTTTCATGATTAAAGAAAAAAAAATCTGACTTTACTTTTGTATAAAATTTAATAAAAGATTAATTAACTAATATTTTATGTTTTCGATTGAGAAGAAGTGATCTAGCTTAAGGGCAATGATTGTATAAAATGGTAAAAAGTACTTAACTCTAGTCTTACAAACTGAGAGATTTAATGTTTTTTAGTTTAAACAATTAATTTAGATATTAAACAAGATTTTGCTCGATGAAATTTGCTAGTATTTAGAGTTATTTCCTGAAAAATAAAAGTATAAGTTTATTTTCCATAACTATTTTTCAGTATAAATTTAATATTGCGTTTTTGCTTTAAAAGAGAGCAAAAATAATTGTTATTGTAAGTATTTTATCACTAAATGAAAACTTCTAGAAATATACTTTAAATAAAAATTACCACCCGAAAAACATAGCATTAAGTAGAAAACTATTGTATAGCATGTCCCACGATGATAGATAGAGATTAAAAAAATTTCCCATGCCAAGTTTTTGCTAACACAGCGTAACTACATTGTCAGATAAACAGATGATGAGTGGTAATTAACGAGTGTGTGACAGCCAGTATATTCCTTAGGCGATTATAATTGATGAGCGTTTTATTGTCAGAAAATACAACGATAAAATAATAGTAGCGACACCCAAAAGCGACAGTGATGACTGCAATTATAGTTCAACCATAGATCATTCAGCTATTACCCAAACTGTCAATAAGGACTATTAGGGAAAAAAACTAATAAGAAAAACTTTACTCTGCTGTCATTTCAAATCATTAATGCAGGAATGCACAGCATAGAGACCGTGGACTACATGCGGCCCGACAGCTCCCACGCTGAGGCCGCGAAGCATTTTCAGAAGGCGCACAATATTATAAATCTAAAAAATACGTAATATGTTTTTTTATATGTCATATTACTAAAACTTCTCTATGAAACTTCTCTATGGTGGCCAGTAGTAGTTCCGAAAATAGTAGTAGTCGTTGTCGAAGTTGGCCGTCGAAAAAGGGTTTATTGAATAACATTGGCTCTGTGGAGTCTTCAATCCGTGCTGAGCAATATATGGTCCTTTAGAGGGCTTATAGGCTAGAGAAATTTCTCGGCATTATTTACACACACACACACACACACACACACACACACACACACACACATATATATATATAGATATATATATATATATATATATATATATATACATATATATATATATATATATATATACATATATACATATATACATATACATATATACATATACATATATATATATATATATATATATATATATATATATATATATATATATATATATATATATATATATATATATATATATATATATATATATATATATATATAATTCTGCAATGCGCCAGGCTAATGTGAAAATTATAGACAACTTTCTTATCAGACTCATATTTTTTAGGCTTATTCTAATGGGCCCTTACATCTTTAGGATAAAAAATTCGCAATGGGGTGGCCGGCAAGAAATGTTTTTCCGTATACTGATGAGTAGTGTGCCTCTTTGTTCTCTAGTCCAAGAAAATCACCTTTCCGACAAATTGGTACAAATTACTATCCCCCCTTTTATTTAATTCAAAATTAGCGTATAGAATACTAAGACGCTGTCCCAGAACTTTCAAGAACTGGAGAAATTAAGTCAATAAAGTATTTATTGACTTAATTTCTCCATTTCTTTGAATCACCACCAGAATTTAAACAATTGCTCAACTAAACCTCCTCAAGACAAAATTTAGAAACAACAACTTACATGTTCAGTCTCACTTAACAATTTAGTAAGCCTCTTCACTTTTACATAGAACAACAATCCTTTATAAGAGATATTTTAGACGTGGATATTAAAAGCTTTCCAGAAAGGGCTAGTTTCAGAGAATAAGGTTTATGTATTATTTAAATTGATCTTTAGAGACGACTGTGGAAATTGGATATATATATATATATATATATATATATATATATATATATATATATATATATATATATATATATATATATATGTGTGTGTGTGTGTGTGTGTGTGTGTGTGTATACATGAATATGTGCGATGTATTGAACACACTATGAGTAGATTATATACAAGGGGCAATACACAAGGGGCAGTCAATGAGTTAGATGCAACGCACCGTAAAAATCTCAGTAAAAGAGACATTGGGTTGAAACTTTGTGGCACCACAGAGCATCAGGTGCGGCGGAGGGTGCAGTGGCGGCTTGGCCGTGGCAGCTTTAGTTCGCTTGCTAATCAGTCGTGAATATGTTTCGGAAGCTGCCAGTGGCGTCCAACTTTGAAGTGCGTGCTTTAATCCGCTTCCTGTGAGCAAAAGATGGTGACTGCACAGGCATTTATCGCCAGTTGCATGAAGTGTACAGTGATGACGCAATATCACGCTAAGCTATCGCCAAGTGGTGTCTCTTATTCGAGAATGGCCGTAGAGGTATCGAGAATAAGATTCGTCATCTTCTACGAAAGATGATAACTTTGCACGAATGGATGAACTGATTCTTCAAAACAGACGTGCCACAGTAAGAGAGATCGTCTCGACTGACTGACTGACCAGCACAAAGTGGAACGGTTCAAAACTGCTCTAGTATTTTCGGAACATTATCAACAGGAAGGAAATGCATTTTGGGACTAAATCGGGTCCGGTGACGAGACTTGGGTTCACCATTTCGCCCCTGAAACGAAATGACCTTCAAAACAGCGCCAAGTGACATTTGGAAGTTCCCTCCCTCCTCAATACGCATGCGCAGGTTTGAAATCGTTGTGTTCAGCCTGTGTATTTTGAAAAGAGGTAGTATGGAGACGTGTTCTAATGCTATGTCAACGGCGAGTTATACAGCGCGCTGTTGTCGAATTTTTAACAGCTGAAAATTGAGTCCTACTGAGATTCATCGTCGTTTAAAGGCTGTTTAAGGTGAAGATGCTATTGATAGGGGTACTGTAAATCGATGGGTAGTAAAATTTCGCGGTTTCTAACCTGGAAAAGCCATAATTGTTGATGAAACACGCAACGGACGTCCGATCACTGCCACAGACGATAAACATCGCAAACTCGTCGACGATTTGATTCAAAATTACCGGCGAATCACTCAAAAGCGTATCGCGAACCATAATGGAGTATCCAAGGAATGTTTCTGCTTCATTATAGAACGATCGGGATACCGTAAAATCTGTGCTCGATGGGTACAACGCCGTATCACAATCGAGAACATTGTCGGACTTTAGAGGCTCTGCGAAACCTGAAGTTTGAACCGATTCCACACCCCTCTTATTCTCCCGATCTTGCACCTTGCGATTTTTATTTTTTCCTCTACTCAAGAGAGACCTAAAGGGTAATCATTACACCTCGGACGATGTGGTGAAGACAGCTGTCAAGTCGTGGATTCGAGAAAAGTCGGAAGAATTTTTCAGTGACGGAGTAAGAAAACTTGTTACACGTTGGGAGAAATCTGTTAGCCTTAACGGTGACTATGCTTAAGCATAAATTTATGATTTTGAAGCTTAAGAATTGTACTTTAATGTTCTTTTTGCCCGATCTCGCCATTTGTTTTTGTTCGTGCTCTACAAGCATGTGTGCATTGCTTTTCAACCTACCCTCGTTTTTATGTTAGTAAAACTTTGTTCTATAATTTCGACCCGGTATTTATTTTTCCAACGAGTGCAACAAACTTTTTGACTGGCCCTTGTACATATATATACAGACATCAGTAGATATACAGATATAACAGAAATGTGCACGATCCATAGATAATATAATATAAAGAATTCAGAGAATTTGCCGAATTCTAACTGTTAAAGTTTACATTGTCAATAAATAATATAGTCCTTTTTTTAAACACTCAGCCAAAAATACACTTTAGACATAGTCAACGAACTTATATCCGTAACTGTTGTTTCTCAAAACTGCCAAAAAAACCTTAAAAACAAAACAAAACCGAAAGCGCTAATAAAACTGCAACTCTGAAAGAATATTTTTTTTTAAACTCGAGTGTTGTTTTTTGCTATTTGCATCTTCTCTTTTGAAAGAAAAAAGCATTTATTAGGAAAATGTTATCAGTGCATACAAGGAGTATTATTTATTTGCTTTATTATGCTCCTTTGCCCATAATATTCAACATTATCTTTCTTTTTGTAACCGATAATAAGAAAAAAAAGGAATTATTTTTAAAATATGAAAGAAGAGGCGGATTATTTTATGTTTGAAAAACCGTAGGTTTTAAGAATCTACAGAGGCTGAGAAGTTTCTCAAATAAATTCTAAAATATTTTGTGAATAGACGTTGCCTTTTGTGGTAGATTAGGAAATTAATGGGCAAATATCACTCTCCATATATCTAGTTATCCATGTGTCTGTCTGATTATTCTTTGTATACATATCTCTTCTGTCTGTCCTTTATATTATATGAATAAATGTATATATATATATATATATATATATATATATATATATATGAGATACGTACGTGACTGTATATTCTCAAAAATTATTTCTAATATGAGGTTAAAGATTTATATGCCGGCAGTTCTAAAATTCTATTGCAATGTTATTATGAAAACTTTTATTACTTACCATATTATCTTCGATAGACCCATTCTGTAAATATTTGAATTTTTTGTTGGGCAGAAGATAAAATTCACTAATCAAATCGCGAAACACATCAATGTAGCTTTGGGAGGCGAAACGGAAAAAAATATAGTCTATGTTTTTTAACGCGGATTGCTCTTGAAATCAAACCAGAATAATCTCTTAATTTGGCGAGATGACAGGGAGTCTCTAGTATAACTTTCCTTCCTTTTGTTTTGCATTGCTCTACATTTGCATCCTAATTTATGCTTAAAAGGGTTTGGTTTTATAAAAGTGTAATAACAATATGGTCGGTATATTTTTGTTACGCAACGCTTTTAGAGAAAAACTGTATTGCCTATTTTTTACCTGATAAAAATTTAATAAGATCTTGATAGTTTAGAAAATATATGAAGCCTTTGTGGCAGGGCTTTCACATATTTTTAAATGCTAGAAAATTACATTATAATTACGTATGATTTGAATGAACGTTGCCATAGATCGTCTATATATATATTGGCAAAATGGTAAAAGAGAATTATTCAAAGGTTCTTAGTTTATCGTCTGGTTGAACAGTATAAGTACCTGGTACTTAATCATTATTTAAGCAGCATTCTCTGACCTTAGCAATTATTAACAATGTTGTGAAGTATGAAATTTTTCTCATGCTACCTCAGTAATTTTCTCTTTAAATAACCTTCCTTGGTATTCGTCTGTTGCATTTTACTATAAAATATATTTCATAAAATTCAATAAAATCATAAATTATTTATTGTGAAGACTAGTATTACAGATTTTAATAAATTATGTCTTAAAAAATGATTGATTAAAAGATATGTCTGAAATCTAAGGAATGGAATCTTTATGTTTATCACTTATATATATATATATATATATATATATATATATATATATATATATATATATATATATATATATATATATATATTAAATAAATTTCAAACCTTTTTTATTAGTAAAACGCCAATCTAAATTCTTTTACCCTTTGGCAATAAAGCATTACCTCTCAAATCCAACCCAAATATTCTATTAGTTTTTCCCCTAAGGCCCCTAAGAACTTTCCACCGATCACACCGTATGACGCGCTAGGGTCACGTGTCCGTTTCTGGCCATTTAGAAGTTTCAAAGACCCGTACTCGGAAAAGAAATTCCACTATTCTGTTGTCTTTTGTCTGTTTGCTCACGGCCAGAAAACATGTAGTTTTCGCCCCTGTCAAATTTGTACGGGCGGGGCCTCGTCCCCGTCCCGTTCGCCGCGCGATGTGTTTTGTGTGCCTGGGTGTAAGGCACGTTCAATGTTGTAAGCTGTCAGTGAGTGATTCAAGAATAAACTAAGTTTAAGACGATGGAAGTACGTTCTTCACTCTGGACTCCCTGCCTCTGTTCCTCGACTGCATTTTATCTTTATGAGTTCTCCCCAGCAACCAGCCGCGACAGCATTCTATTTTCTCTATTCGCCTGCCCTGGTCCGACGACTACAAAAACTCCGCCATGACTACAAAACTGATGTTCCATCGCCACCGATACATATTATTATTACAAAGATGATTTCAATGGGCAAATTATATGTACGACTACACCCCGATCTTACCAACTACTATTATCATTACATTATATATATATATATATATATATATATATATATATATATATATATATATATATATATATATACACACACACATATATATAAACACACACACACTCACACACACACACACACACACACATATATATATATATAAATGAAGATTTAGTCCAAATTTATTTATTTACGCCTAAATGTTTGAGAAGTAAAGTTTGACATAACACGCTTAATACCTTTAGTTTGTATGCCTGTACCATTTATTGTTTAAAACATATATAAAGCTGAATAAAACATTGCTTGTGCTGAATAAATATTTCTTCTAATTTCACTATGAATATACTTTTTTTTTAAAAATTATTGCTATATTCTGTATTTCAGTAACAATTCATTACTCATTATTCCTTACAATGCACTTATAAAAATAGAAAATCCATTCATTACCTTTTAAATTTGAAGTTAAAAAAACTACGGGAATTAAAATAATTATTTGTAATATATTTAAGACTTTATTTTTTTCCTAATTATCGAAAAAGTAAAACATTTTTTTAACACATGTTCTGGATATATAATTAAATGTCCTTTTTACTGTACGGTCACAAAAGAAAACAGTGCACGATGAAAATAAACTAAAGTTTATTGCTGAATATTGCAGCTGATATTTGAGGGCGATATTCCCTTGCAAGATAAAAAGCTATTACATTTGCGCAAAAAGCATTTAGAACTTCTTCCAAGTAATCTGAGATAAATCTACTAGTTTCTGAAGCAAATTACAAGTTCGAATAAACATATATTTAGAATAAAGTCCCATTCGCGAACAACCCACTTTGAAGTATTTTATATCGGGCAAAAAATCCCAAATGGCTTGAATAACAGCACGTTCTAGCTTTATGGAGTGTATAGCTATATTGAACGTGGCCTTCTGAACATAAACTTTAGATCAAGGCAAATTATCTCAACTTTTATCTCGAGGCATTTTGCTACAGTAGAAAATGAACGACATGTGAAATAGGGTTGTATTTTGCAGGCCACTTATTTAAGTTCAAACTGTTGTTCGGGACTAAATATATTGTTGATTTTTCTTCACAATACATCCATTATAAATGTTAAAGGCTGTTCTGTATTGTCTAACCCTATTTAAAAATATACCCCTATTTCACTAAGTACTGATGAACCTGAGATATGAGAAACTTGTATAAGATGCGTATCGTAAGGCTGAGGGAAAATTCTTCAAGCTTTTGAATTTAAGATAAAAGAACAGATTAGGAATTTTTCTTGTACTACCAGTTAAACTCAGATGAACAACGTGTTTATTTTTTTGAAATTTTGTCCGTGATTTTAATTTATTCCAATGCCTATAAAAGTACTTTATAAGGTTCATGAATGTACGTTATATTTTAATGTGGTATTAACAAAATTCCACGGTAACGAAGTTGAAGTGGTGAAATTTAAAATGATATCGTATCTTTAAATGATGTGTGTGAGGCACATGCGAATTATAAGATTATTTAAGCAACTGATTTTGACAGCACTTGTTGAATTGACAAGTATTTTTCATCAATACTGGGGGGGGGGGGGGATGTTGTAGAGAAAAGAAATCTGTTTTGCGAATACTTTTTTAAAAGTTCCTTAATTGTAATAGACGAACATAAATACATTTCAGTATTGCAGTTTGTTAGGCATAATAAATTATTATCCCTGACAGTTAATATATAGCGTTTAGTATAAATGATTACTTTATAATTAGTATGTTGTACACACACACACACACACACACACACACACACACACACACACACACATATATATATATATATATATATATATATATATATATATATATATATATATATATATATATATATATATATATATATATACATATATATATAAATATATATATATATATATATATATATATATATATATATATATATATATATATATATATATATATATATATATAGTATAGTTGGCATAACTTAAAATTTCCTTCATGCATCAGTTTTTTTAACAATCACGTATTACTTATGCCTTAAGGAAGAATGAGAGAGCGAAAGAGATAAATTAATTTCTTGAAACTTTCCTTTAAAATACTTAAAAGGTTATTTGGACATTTGGCAGTATGCCAGTGAGAATGAAAAATCATTTTATATCCTGCAGGTAAGAACATTAAAATTTTGACACTTGTGCATTGCCGTTGTTAATTATTAACAAAAATCCATCAACATATCTTTGCTGTTAATAATTATAAATATAAAATAATAATTATATTTTCCTCCTGAACAGCGTGTTGACAAATATTATACGATTGTATGTATATTGACTTATTAATGACCTAGTACTAAGAAAGCAATTTGTAGTATAGTTCAAAATGCATAATAACTTATGATATAGATAAGCACATTTTTTAAGTAGTTTAAAACACATAATTTCAGGATTTGCCAGTCTTTCAGAAATTAGAATGACCTACTTTATGAATGTTTTATAGTAAATACAGAAACAGCCTGGAATGTTAATTAGTAAAATAAAAAACATTTGCTGTAAGTTTAAAATGCACCAAAGTTTCTATATTTTACCATTCTTTAAGTCTTAAATTAAAATAAAATACAGCTATGAATATAATGTATTATATTTTTGAAAAGAATACTATTGTTTAAGGCCTTGAAATCTAAAGCATATAACTTTTTTATTCAGAAAATAATTCTACTTGTTTCTAAAATTTCTTTTGTTTAAACTTCAATAATTTCTGTTAAATACACAAGCATTAAAATTCATAAAAGAAAAACAGGGAAGATTTAGATCAAGAATTAGATATTTTAAATTTCTTAAGATGTTGCACGTTATATTTTCGACACGGTTATTTAGATATTTGTATCACTATGTATGAGTTTTGTTTCATAAAATTATTCAAAATTTTTACATGAAATTTTTCAGTTTTATAATTATATTTTATTCGAAAAGACGAAGATAGATAAATATATGGAACGTTATATACTGTAAATAAAGTAAAAAAAATTAAGATTTACGCTCTGAATCACGTAGTAAGTTTATGGACTGTGTAGATGTTTATAGGAGATATTTTTTGCCGTAAATCTTGGATCAAGAGCAAAATTTTTTTAGATACCTTCCATTGTAACATAAAAGTGAGTTTTTAATTTCAGCAATGTACGCACATCTTGTTCTTTATTTATTAACCATCAGTGTGTATATATATATATATATATATATATATATATATATATATATATATATAATTTTTTGTTACTGTTTTCATCTGGAAAGTATCTATTTAAAACTTCTGATGTACTAATAGCAATTACTCTAGTGATAAAATTAAGAAGCAGAGGACTATATCTACTAATGTTGGGTTAAAATAATATCGTGATTAATACGAAAGTTATAGTAGTAAAGGGGTATCTTTAATGTCTTAAAAAAAGTTAGTACAAAAGTCCAAAGTGATCTATTTTAAATTTAATATATCGAATAAATAAATGTTTAATATATGTTTCATTTTAGTAAAGTAATCTGCAGCATTATAAATACATTTGTTTAACAAAAATAAGAAAATTTGGATTTTTAAATAAATAATGCTTATGTTATCTTAATATATAATTCTATTCAGAATTATAATAAACATCTTACAACTTGATGTATAAGATATAATGTATTAGAGAAATTATAATTCAGTTGAAATAACCGTACTTTGACTATTATATCCTGAAATAATTGCTTTAATTATCAGACTGGTATCCTGAACTATGAGTTTCCGTAGATATGCCATAATTTTCCTTAATTAAAACTACATTCTTCTAAACCTGGATGAAATACCTCAGGTTACTAATATGTTACAAGGGAGATAATAAGCTTATGTACTTATTTTATAACTCATAATATGTATATTTTTATTTCATGCTTAAATTATCCAAAAGTGGTCTAAAACTTAAAACGCATTTTCACTATATGATGGTTTTTAACAAAAGCTATTTAAATTCTATTTCAATGTGAAATTTATGAAAATATCTAATTCTTCAAACTGTCTAACAATTCAGACAGATTATTTCTACATTTTCATGCATAATACAACAGTAATAACATATGTCTGTATTAATAACGTTGCTTCTGTTTTATTACTTATAACATGAACATTTTTTTACGTTTATATGATCTAAGAGTTCAAAATTCTAAACTACATTTTTTAAATGATGATTTTAAACAGAAAATAATGATCTTAGAGTCAAATGAATTCTGTTAACTTGCAAATGAAGTATGCAAATAACTAACCATTTTTCAATATTACAATTCACATTGATTATAGCTAAACAACCCTATATAGTATAACAACAGAGACATAAATCTGAAGTAAAAATATTGCTTCTACTTAAAGACTCATAAAATGTACATTTATATTTTATGTTCAGCGGATCCATAAATGCTCTAAATCATAAACCGCATTTTTATTAAATGGTAATTTTTACTAAAAAAAGATTTAAACTCTAAACTTCCTCTCTAACAAATAAATTTCGTCAATGTGAGCATTATGTATATAATTAAATATCTTTCAGTAGCTTATTTCATATTGATTATATTTAAACTGCCGTAAAATAAAAACATATTTCTAAAGTAATAATGCTGCCTCAAACTGGCTCTTCATCTGAAATACGATTAATACTCCATTTCAAAATCCATTGGTACTTCTGTTGCAAGTATTATATTAAGCATTTTTTTTTCATTATGATTTTATAGATGAAGTTATAAGTAAAATACTGAGTAGAAACGCTCATTCAAAATGAACATCGTACGAACGACTCCTATTAGCATATTTTCATCTTTCCTCTAATGAACCTCATTTTTCAAAGATGTTCAGCATCGCATTTTTCAGCATTTGGGTGGAGTAGTATGTATTTAATGACTCTCTGCATAAAATTGGGCGTTCTTTTGAGAATGAAGCACGAATAATGAAGCAAGAGAACTACTTCGTCACAGTGGGTATATAACGTTATTTTTATCATTTTGCATCATGCTTTTATTCCAATACATTACATGACGCAGCATTTATTATAAGTAATGTTACGCTTCTGTAACTCTTATGAAAGACCAAATCGAAATAGTATTTCTCAAATTCTAATGGATATATGTTTTTATTTTTCATAAAGTCATTCCAGTGTTCAGTTATTTTAAAGATGTATAGAATTTTAACAATATTCTATTTACGGAGATATGTAATACCTAAAAGATATATGAATTTTCACTTCTTTCAAAAAATGACGAAGACTTTTGATTGAATATTTGTACGTCAAGCGTACTATTCATTTTCCAGCTTGTTTTATATCCATATTAAATACTTTCATGTGTTTCCTGGAAGTATCTGATAACAATTAGAATTGCAGTTCCAATATATTGAGAACATTAAAGGTCCCAAGTTTACTTCCCCATGCAAATCATGCCTTTGAAAACGAGAAAAAAGATTACACAGGTCTGCGACAAAAAAAAATGTATCAAATGCAATCAGTGATTTTTATAGTACTTCTGGTGCTGATAATGGGATAATTATTGAAAAAACTACATCACGTACAGTTTTGTTACAATTAACATGTTTAGTTTTGTCGAATTTGTGTATTTTTTAAAGTAAGGTAGCACTATAAATTAAGACAAAATTTCAAATATTTCCAAAGAAACTTTAAAATTTTGCTTACAAACACTTTTAAAAAGTAATGTGAGAAAGTTTTAAGGCGTTTGCAATGAAATAGACATTCTTATATATACTGGATAGTCATACTGAAACTAGTGTAAAATGGTTAAAACTGCATCACTTTCCTATAAATGACCTCCCCTCCCATCCGTTACTATCTCTCTTCACTGACATTTATCATGTCCCAAAGGATTCAGCAGAAGTTTTAGGATCTAGATTGAAAGAAAATCATTTGTTGGCTCCAGGTACGAGCCTTTCTTGGTATCGAACTAGGGAAAAGGAGTTGGTGCCTTTTTTGCTCTCAAGAAGGTGACCTTGTTTTTTGCAGTGATGTTCCTAGAGTTATGGGAAGTTTTATAATAGATTACGCGCCGGAAGAATGGATCCATTTTACCAATTCGCCCTAAAGAAGCCTAAAAGCAGTTCTTCTACAGAACTACAATAAATATGCTTCGGTGCTTGTTGGACAATCGGTCCATCTAAAAGAATGTTATGAAAATCTTGATCTGGTCTTAAATAACATTTTTTATTCAGACCATAAATGGATTATTTGTGGCGATTTAAATGTGATTACAATATTGCTTGGTTAACAGAGTGGCTACACGAAGTTCCCTTGCTTTCTCTGGAAATGGGACAATCCTGACAGGAAGCAACACTATATAAAGAAAGAATGTCCGCTGAGAAAAACCTTACCGGTTGGGGTTTAAAATGTTGATAGGGAGAGTATAGTAGATCCCAAAAAGGATTACTTCCACCTTTACACATTAAATTGGGTTTGATGAAAACAAATTGTCAATGCATTATGAAAAGAAGGAAAATGTTTTAGATACCTTTGTGACCAGTGTCCTGGGTTATCCGAGGCAAAGATAAAAGAAAGGGTGTTTGTCAGACCTGACGTCAAAAAACTAATGAGGGATGCCAGCTTCGAGAAAAAAATGGAAACAAAGAGAAAGCAGCATGGGTATCTTTTAAACTATTTGTAACCAGTTTTCTGGGAAACAAAAAGGACCCAAATCACAAGTCAACCGTCTCTGACATGCTAGACAATTTCAGGAAGCTGGGTTGTAATATGAGAATAAAACTTAATTTTCTCCACTCGCACCTTGATGACTTCTCTGCAAATCTTGGAGATGTCAGTGAAGAACAGGGCAAAAGCTTCCATCAAGTCATCAAGGAAATGGGGAAAAAAGTACCAAGGAAGATGGAACGTTAACATGATAGCGGATTACTCCTGGATATTAAAAAGGGACGATCCTCAAGCTGTCTATAGCAGAAAGAGCAATAAAACAAGTTTTGATATGAAGAGAAAGCACTTCTACAAGGACATTTGACTCTATAGTTATGCACTTTTTTCAATATTCTGTTGTGTAAATGTAAGCCAGGGCATATTTTATATGTTTATTAAAATTTAGAACTTAAAAAAATGTACAAAATTGCGTTAAATTAAGTTTTTCACCCAAAATACACACCCTTTTTGTGAGATAACCTGACATGATGGAAAAAATGGATTTCTTTTTTGAAATCAGCACTGAAAAAAGAATAGAAATCAGTTATCAAAGTACACACAACTTTTAAATATATTTTTTTTTCAGGTCTGTGTTATTAATTGGCTGTCACACATTTTTTTCATTACAAAAAAGTTTAATTTTTCTTTAATTAGATAATAATACTCTTTTCTGAATAAATGCCTCTTTTCTGAATTTTTAAATAGTAGTAGTTTCGCAACTCTACAAAATTATCGTTCTCGATTAAAAGGAAGCTATTTTCTTTAGTAAAGATAATTGGATGCGTTGATTATAGATTAGGAGAAACTCATAATTAAAGTAATTGTAACCTACGAGAGGATTCTCCAGCAACAACAAATATATACTACTGCTAAATATTTATGTTTCCAGTCTCCTCCAACACTTATAGGTGTTAATTATATATTTTCGTAAATTTAAAAATAAATGCTTTCGAATGAAATAAATTCACGTTTGTATTAACATCAATTTATTCTTTATTATGCTTCAGTACACAATAATTTTAAGCTCCGATATAACTGAATAGGACCCTAAATAATACTGGAAAATCACCTAACATATAAAATGAAAATTTTTAATTAATATTGATTATTACTTTAAATATATATCGTAGTACTATTACATTTAATATAAATTTCATTAAATATTATATTCTCCCAATGCATCTTGGGAGGAAGTTTGAAATTACTAAACATGTATGTTTTTTTATAATTTAAAGTGTTAAAGTACTGAATGCAAATTTGCGGTAATCTGACATGAAATCAAAGTTGGAAAGTGTCCACTGAAAAAGAAATGATACATAGTAATTCTTAAGTTTTAGGCTATATCCATTGTACTGGTCAAAGGAATATGTTAGAGTCATTAACTAAAGTTTACTTTAAGATTAATATCACAAGCCTTATGATTACCATATACCAGGAGCTAAGAAGATAAAAAGTTTTAAGAAACGTTTGTAAATGTCTACTTACACAAAATCTGAAAGCAAAAGCGAAAAAAAAATAGATTATATTTGATACTAAAGCAATTTTAAGCTTTGTTTTTTTCTAATGTCTATGTGTTCACAGTAATTCAGTTAAATGTTAATTATAGCTAGAGAAAAAAAGATGTGAAATAAGAAAATTTATAAGAAAATTAAGAGAACATTTTATAAGACATTCTTGTTTAAATTATCTGAAAAGTTGATCATTGAATCATGAAAAAGTATAAAAAGTAAAAAAAAGAACGTCCATGTTTGCCAGCCCTGGCATTTACTCATAAGAAAACACATAAAATTTTCCTGTTTATAATAAAATATACTTCCTACAGGATATTTATATCTGCTTAGAAGTAAATTTTCTTAAGGATGACCTGATATTTGTGACACATGATGTCATAATCTATTCATAAAAAATTAATAATATAAATACTAAGCATATCTTTTCTTTTTGATTTAATTAAATAAAAAATTAAAATTAATTAAATTTCACCGCATTCATAATAAGATAAGGTTACAAGGGAATATCAGCTAATTTATTGTTGTATAAAATTTATCAAAGCAGTGCATCTTCTCACTGCATAAAAATACCTAAATCCTTTTAATTTAAAATTACTTGATGATAATTGCAGTGTGCAATCTGAATTGAAAGTCACTACTAAGTATTTATATTTTTTAATTTATAGTACATATACTTATCAACCTTTTTCATCTATCACATTTAATTAAACGAAAAATTAAGACTAATTAAACATCAGCGCCTTGATCATGAAATAAAGTTACAAGTGTGTGTTAACTGATTTCTTGTTGGATAAAATTTGTCAAATCAGTGAACCTTCTAACTGTAAAACAATACTTAGCATTATGTCTCATCTAATGTATTTAATTAAAAAAAAGGCTCAAATAAATTAAACAACTGGGATTTGATAACGAGATAAAAGTACAAGTGATTAATAACAGATTCATTGTTGCATAAAATTTATGTCAAAGAAGTGCACATTCTCATTGCATAAAAATACTTAAATCCTTTTAATTTAAAATTGCTTAATGGAAATTGAAGTTTGTAATCTGAATTTATAGTCAGTAATAAATGTTTCAGTATTAATTTTTTAAATGCTATAAATATAAACCATCATGTCTCTTTTATTACATTTTCCTAAAGAAAAACTAAAATAAATTAAACACCAACGTTTTGATGACGATATAAGGTTACAAGCGACTGTCAACAGATTCATTGTTGTGAAAAATTTATGTCGAAGCAGTGCACCTTCTCACTGCATAAAAATACCTAAATCCTTTTAATCTAAAATTACTTGATGGAAATTGCAGTTTGCAATCTGAATTTAAAGTCACGCATCTCGATTCTCCCATCCCTGCGCTGAGTGCGGTTTTTAAAAGACGCATATTTATAGTGAAAACATGGTAATTATTTAAATTAGTGCTCTTTCTTGGTCATTTATAAACTATTTTACACTCCAGCATATGAGTAGAGCATATTTGGAAAGTTTCTCATTTTCATTACGCACGAATTAAGAGGGGGTTCGTTAGTTCAGCAGCGCCCAGGTTAAAGTTAATTATGCAAATGCGTTTGTTGGTAATCGCTAAAGGTTAAACGAGAGCAGGCAATAATATTTAGTAAAAGAAAAAAAAATACGCCACTGAGTGCCATGAAAGTATTTCGCTTCGTTGGTGAGTAATTAAGTAGAGAGTTGGTTTTAGAATTTGAAAATTGGGATTATGAGCTAAGAAAAGTTGTGTATTAATTAAACGCAGTTTCGATCCGTTTTTTAAGCTACTTAATAGATGCATTTTCTAGGACGTGCTTTTGTAAACGAGTAATATAAGGTTAACTTCTTTGATGGTATGCTAAAATACTGTGAGGAAGTTTTCTTTTATATGCAATTTCCAATATGCACGTTACGTATACCTTGATGGCACAAAGTCTATGGTATTCGAAATTTTCATTTCAATTAGTTATTCGTTTCGTTAAGAAATAATTCCTTAAAATCCATGAAAGCATATCAGGCATATAAACTCGTGAAGCTCGGAATTAAGAATCAAAATTTAGCATTTAAAGAAAAAATACAAATGCAAAGGTATGAAGAATTACTTAAATTTATACTCATAATAATTTTTTTTTAAATGTTTACTTCCCACTTCATAATATATATATATATATATATATATGTATTGAGCAAACGCAATAATATTTTTTTCAAATAACTTGGCAAGTGTCGAAGATTTTTAAATATAACTGGTACGCGACTGTGATATGTACTAAGCGATGCAAGGTGGAAGTGGTCTTCATTCGGCTTTCCGTCAGTGCAATGTCGATTGTTCAGGAGAAAACTCAATGTGTGTCGTGGTTAACGGAAAAAAAATCTGGGGTTACATCAAGAAAATTGTTTACAGCTTAAAGATACGGGACTCGACACATTTACGGGAGAGAATTATCGATGCAATTGCCACATTCTCTCCTGACATGCTCCGTAACACCTGGATTGATTATCGACTTGATATGTGTAGATCAACCAACGGTGCTCATATTGAAACTTATGAAGGTAAAATCCCATTAAATTCTGTACATTACACAACGAAATAATTGTTTCTATTGTAATTATTTCATTAAATATGATTATATGAAATGTGTCCATATATATATATATATATATATATATATATATAGGAATTCCTCTAAAAACTCGCATAAAATATAATTAAAAATATTTGATATGAATATAAAGAAAACTTGTGAAATAAGAGGCGCTTTGATTCCTTTACTGCACTACTTCTGGACATAACAATATCTTCGTACAAGCAGAAGAATATTATAAATTATGCAAAATATTTTTCTTAATTCTAATGTATACGAAAATAGAAGTGTTCGTCTTTTTCTCTCTCATAGTTATATCACAAGAGTAAAGATACATTTACGGTCATTAAATACTTTCCATCCTGCATACATACATAACAAACAAATATTAATCAGAGAGGAAACTGAAGCCGATGCTAAGGAATGCCCTTTTAAATTACTTTTCGTAACTCTCGTATCTCTGATTTTCATTCTCGTATCTCAAGACTTTCATTTATTTTATTGCCTAGCAATAAAACCTGTAAAAGGGATGTATCGGCGAAAAGCCGTGAAAACTGCAGATGCGATAACGGTTTTTACTTCACGGCGACAAAATTTAAGAATAAAGGCAATAAAAAACTTTTATGTAATAAATAAACAAAATTCCATATAGCAGTGGATAGACATAAGTAGATTATTTAAAAGTAACGCTTAGAAATAAATGCCTGTGTAACTTATGTATAAAAAAATATTCGAGTTTTCTTTCCTTTTTTCTCTTAAAAAGATCCATGTAGTAAATAAGAATCTTTTATGAATCGATGTATCTGTGATCACTCTTTTCCTATCAATTTAATAAATTTATGGCCAGAGTCAGGGGATGTAAATGTAGTTGCCAGGAGGTTATTGCTTCCATCTATAAAATGTTTTGGAACCTGAATGATCTGGTGGGCATTCTAGACGCATTGTTTAGAGTTCACTAGGTGTAGTTAAAGGGACAGCGATTACTATATGTTACCATTAGATCCTAAACGGTAATCTTTGAGCCTTGTTGACAAATTTTTATCCCAAGTAGCCAGCCCTCTTTTATCTGTGTAATTCCCCTATTTACTGGATGAATGTGTGAACAGTGATCTGGCATTTGTATTACAACAGACAAAACAATTTGGTCTTTGCGGTCATAATATTATGGCTAGATGTGCACTTTGTCAGGCGGACCTAAATATATCAATCTTATGCCTCTGTAAACTGTTACGGGAATCTACAATAAGCATCAGGATAAACTCGTTTCAATGGGAAGAAATATCTTTAAATGAAGATATGTTGATCTTGTTTGTTTAAAGATAAAAAATTTAAAGGTCAAATTTTAATGGTACAATATCCCGTGTTTGGTAGTAAAAGAAACAAGGAAAATAAGGTTTTGTTAATATGAATTACCTAGTTTATACAATAAAATGTCACCACGTCTCTCTTAAATGGAAGAAAGTAGGATCAGCTGATATAGAGTGAACAGCGAGCGGTAAATGTTTAGAAATCTTGTTTTGAAAAATCTACTAACAGTTAAGCATGTTCCATTCAAATAAACTTTGCAAAAGTTAAAAACAATTATACAATTAAGTACATATATGTTCATATAAACATCACAAATTGCATTATACCGTATGCTTGGCTGTATAGTTATTAATGAGTTCAATTACAAAAAAAAGAATGAAGAATCATATTCATTTTATTGTAATAAATAAACGTGCAATAACAAATACATGCACATAAGAATACATTGGCTGTGACAATCATTGCACTATCTCGTTCGATGCCTTCATTAGGTTATAATTACTCATCTTTTTCCGTTTAAAAACGAGCATCGTTTGTTTTACTACGGTTAAGAAAAAATAGCACTGTTATTTTGTATGCATTTTATGTTTTTGTACTCACATGTCTCTTACAGAATATTACTTAAAGTGACTACGTTCTGTAAAGGCTTCTTGTTCCCTTTCTCATCAATATTTAGACAAAATAATTGAAAACCAGATATTGGATATAAATATAAAGAGAGAACCCAAATGTAAACGATTACTACATTGCTCAAGTCAGTATAACCAGTTTTATGTTTCATGCTGCTGCATAATAACATTGTTAGTTTTTGTCAAAGTTTTGTTAGTTTTCTCATAGTTAGTGAAATTGATTTGCACAAAAGAATTCTAGAATTTACGAATTTTATTCTAGAATTTCTAGACGTTAAATTTATTTCTAGATTGAAAGTCGAGTAGAAACACATTAAGATTGATATTTAATAAATTTAGAAAGTTTTATTAAAGCATACAAGCTGGTATAAACGAATGTTTCTATATATTTAGACAGAAAATGTAAAATTAAAAAAGAGAGCATATTTAGTAAGCAATTTTTATTATTTCATATGGAAACTAGAATAATGAGAAAGATGGAAATATTTAGAATTCAACAACATTTCTTTGCAATAAAATTCACTGTTGAATTAAGTAAGTAAAACCAAAATATCTAACACATATATAAGCAGTTACACTAAAATGACTATGACATTTTATAATAATTCTGCAAATATGCAAGAAGAGGGTCAGGAGGTTTACGTTCAATATGCATTTGAATAAATATTACCAGTATGTTCGTGAACAAGAAACTGCATAAAAACGAATAAAAAATATTAAATTTAATTCAGCAATTTCCCTCCTTTAGAGCAACTTAGACATTCAAGAATATTTGTATCAGCACCGTGTTTATAACAAACGGAAAAATAAAATAAAATTGGCAATTTCATAAAAATAGCAGGTGCCACATTTTTGGAAGCTATTGAAATCCAACTTCTTTTCTGAGTAACATGGATGAAAAGGTAATACATAACCAACTCTATTAAACTAAACATATTTTATTTTTTTTTATTTTTTTTACAGCAGCTCTTCCCTTTTCAAACCGAAGTGGTAACATCGACTTAGGCAAAACCATCACATCCGCAGATGTAATTTAATTTTCTCGCATTCCTGGAGACTTCATCATTTTAACACTTTATCGTACGCTTTTACCAGCGTAAAATGAAAGTGAAGGTTTTAGCAGGGACTTACAAAAATGATGAAAAGTTTTTGAGCGGGAATGAAAGAATAGCTCCGGGCACAGGAATATACAGAACAGATTCAATCGAGCCTTTGGGAATACAAAAGCGTTAAAAGTTTTTAAGCTTTTTTTAAAAGGTTCGGGCTGTAAAATGTGAAAGTTGAGAAGTAGAAGTGTCGAATTATTTTGCATTTTTTTGTTCCTTTTTAACCTTGGAGTTAAATCTGACATGCATTTTATAACTTAAACTGTTAAAACATATTAAACTGTGAAAATAGCTTATTTTATATATATATATATATATATATATATATATATATATATATATATATATATATATATATATATATATATATATATATATATATATGTGTGTGTGTGTGTGTGTGTGAGTGTGTGTGTGTGTGTGTGTGTAAGTAAGATTTAATGGCATTTGTAATTATGTTTTGGCAGCTGGACTTTCCCTGGAACATTTTCCTTGGATTCTGATGATTAAGTCTCATATAATTCTCACGTTGAGAGGGAGAATAATTTAAAATTTCATTTCAAAATGAGAATTACTTCACGAAAGATTGAGTACTAGAGATGTTAAAATATGCATCTAAAAATACCCTGCTGAATTTCAAGAAGAAATATTTTGTTAGCCAACCAAAAATGTTATAAAAGCAAATTATAAGAGATTATCGTGTAACATTGATCATTTCTTAATTTACTCTATTATCTTACTACCTGTTGAAGAGAGAGTTATCCTAGATACTTTTTCTCAAATAAAACAATCAAAATCAATTGCATGCGGCAATAAAAAATACAAATTTAGTTAACCTTCCTACCCTGAATCGGTCGAATCGACCTATTTTCATAATTTTATACATGATAGCTCCCATGGATTTTAAATATGACAGCTTATTTTTTGAGTATTCCTCAAATAGGTAAATTTGTTTAGTTTATAACATTTTCAGACTTGGAGAACTGTTTTTTAACAACAAAAAAAGTGTCATTTTACCTGAATGGGACTAATTGACCCATTTCAGCAATATTCACTGAAATGCATAAAAATAAATTTATTATTTTTGGATGGTCTGTATTTGGAATAATCATTAATACACTGCTGGCCACCCAAACTGCAACACCCAGAAAGACAAGAGATATCACAACAAGATTTATTTTGTAGATAATATGTTGACCAAGTATCAAATGATTAAATTTATAGACTTCTGTGAAGTGTGGTTCCTGCCAAAATCAGTAGCCAGGGTAGCCGCCATTATTGGCGATTACCGCTGCCACACGCCTCGGTATTGATTCAAAGAGACTTTGGATGAGTTCTTGGGGTACAGCAGACCAAGCAGCTTCCAAACGTTGCCAAAGTTGATCTGCTGTGGCAGCTGGGGATGAAATCTGGGTCAATCGTAGAGCAACCATGGACCACATGTTTTCAATCGGCGAAAGATCCGGAGAGCGAGGCGGCAAGGGAAGCAATTCAATCTGGCGATTGACGAAGAACCGTTGGACAATGCGTGCCACGTGTGGTCGCGCATTATCCTGTTGAAATATGGCTGTGGGCAAGCCCTGAAGGTAAGGAAGAACAACTGGCTCCAACACCTCGGAGATGTAGCGCTGGCTGTTTAAAGTACCGCGCAATGCGTACTAGAAGTGTGCGAGAGTGATATCCAATACCGCCCCATACCATAATACCCGGTGCAGGACCAGTGTGGCGGTGCATAACGCAGCTGTTCAGCATCCTCTCTTCACGGTGTCTCCAGACTCGAATGCGACCATCGTGGTGTTGCAGACAGAAGCGTGACTCGTCTGTAAAGGCAATTTCATTCCATTCTGCATCCACATCCTTCTGTCATCGCACCATTGGCGGCGGAGACGTCTGTGGTTCTGCGTCAAGGGTAGACAAAGCAATGGACGTCTTGCGGACAGACCAATCTTCTGTAAACGGCGTCGAATGGTACGCGCAGACACTGGATGACGCGTTACAGACTGCATGTGCTGTGCTATGGTTCGTGATGTGACTGAGCGATCCGTCACTGCCATGCGCACAATTTGCCTGTCATCACATGAAGTGGTGCGGTGAGGTGGATGCGATCGAAAACGCCGGTCCGTCGTACCCTCCTGCATCCAACGATCACATATCCGCATTACAATTGTTTGGTTTCGTCCAACACGACTACCGATTTCCCTGAAAGATAATCCACAATCTCGGTAGGCCACTATCCTTCCTCTGTCGAACTCGGATACTTGATCAAAAGATGATCGCTGTTTTCGACGAGGCATAATTGATCGTTTTTTTGAGAAAACCACAAGAAGAACACAATTGCCGAACTTGAAATCGTCGAAATCTCCAAGCCTTAAATAGCGCTTTGAAGTGGCGCCACAGGCGCGCGTGATGTGCGTCTGAGCTGAAATTCTAATAATTTGCATATCTCACCTCCGTTAATGCATGTTGTAAATTTCATGTTATTTGCATGTTTCCTTCAGGGTGTTGCATTTACAGTGGCCAGCAGTGTAGATGGCTGTACGATACTGATATACATATATAACGTTCTATTTGTTTGACGCGTTTTGCCATTTTATTTTGTAATATGGCGCCTAGTAATTGTGGTTTTACTGAAGAAGAGATCAGAAAGCTTTTGCAATAGCTCAGTGATCAATCTGATGAAGGATGTGATAATTATTTGAATGAAACTGATGAATCTGATCACATATCCCTCGAAGAGGATAATGAGAAAACAGATATATTCGATACAGAAAAAGAAACTGTGCGGTCACTATCTTCCTTCGTTAGTCGTAACAAAACCGAATGGTGTAAATTCCCTCCATCTACATACAAAAAGCGGTATGTACTAGCACATAATTCCAATTTATTATTATTTGATATTTATTTTATTTTATTTATTCTTATTTATTTTACTATATTTGAAAACTTCTGACTTCTGTTCTGACTTTACAGACAACATAACATTATGAAATTAACCCCTGGTCCTACACGTTTTGCAATTCAGCGGATAACTGAACACCCCCTGTCAGCAATAAAGCTTATCTTGACAAATGACATGATGAAATTAATTCTAGAATAAACTAACCGAGAAATGAAGAGAGTGTGTTCAGAACAGAATAAAACCTACACATTCATTTCTGCTGAGGAACTTGAAGCTGATATACGTAAAAAAAATCTGAAACTTTTTTCACAAAAATTTATTTATAAATTGAAATAAAGTGTAAATAATTGCATGATTTGAAATTCATTTAATTTTTTTTTCATTCTTGAGTTATTCTCATTCATTTTTGACAGGTTTGCTAATTTTAGCTGGAGTCCATAAGTCAGCAGGAGAATCTCTGAAAGAGTTATGGAGCGAACAAAATGGTCGGGACATTTTTCTTGCAACTATGTCTCTGCAACGTTTTGAAATTATTAGACAGTATCTTAGATTTGATGACAAAAA
This sequence comes from Dolomedes plantarius, assembly GCA_907164885.2. Classification (NCBI taxonomy): domain Eukaryota; kingdom Metazoa; phylum Arthropoda; class Arachnida; order Araneae; family Dolomedidae; genus Dolomedes; species Dolomedes plantarius. The sequence goes on along the minus strand of OU015492.1, from coordinate 34,819,545 downwards.
AAGTAGAGCAAATTGACGTCGTGTAGATAAGATAGCTGCAATAAAATCAATATTTGACATGTTTATTGTACAATTGCCAAAGATGTTCGTTCCTTACGAAAATGTAACAATTGACGAACAGCTTGTGCCTTTCCGTGGTAAATGTCCATTTCGACAATATTTACCATCAAAGCCAAGAGGGAAATACGGAATTAAATTGTGGTTGATGTCTGATGTTAAAACAGCGTATGTTTGCACTGCTGAAACCTATACTGGAAAACCTTCTGATGGTGAGAGAGACAAAATTCAAGGAAGAAATGTTGTATTGCGCCTAGCAAATTCGATTGAGGATAACGCTCGAAAGATTACAGTTGATAATTTGTTCACAGAATATATCCTTTCTAAAGAATTATTGAAGAAAAAATTAACTATCGTTGGAACGCTCAGAAAAAACAAGTCATTTATTGTCTGAATTTTAATCATCACATGATAGAGAAACATTTTCCTCATTATTTGGTTATCAACCGGATATGACTCTTCTTTCATATGTGCCGAAAATAAATAAATCGGTAATCCTCTTTTCAACTATGCACCATGAGGCCAAAGTTTCACACGAGAAAGAAAAGAAACCAGAAATAATTTTATGTTATAGTGAAACTAAAGGTTGAGTAGATACTGCTGATAAATTAGCTGCCACGTATACATGAAAAAGGGGAACTAGGAGATGGCTTGTGTGTTTATTCTACAATATAATTGACCTTGCTGCAATAAATGCATTTGTTGTTTTTATGCATGTAAATCCTTGTTACAATCAAAACAAGTTACACAAAAGGCGCCTTTTTCTTAAGACATTTGGTAATCAGCTGACCGAACCTTACAGAAATGTTAGGATGAAAAAAAAATATTTCAGTTGCAATAAAGCAGAAATTAGCAACTGCAGCAGGTGAAAAACCAGAAAATAGCAGTACACTGAAACGAGGAAGATGCAAAGAATGTGGTCCAAAGAGAGATCGAAAAACGCAAATGAGGTGTGCTTCATGATTAAGTTTTCTTTGCCAAGAGCATGTAAATATGTACTGTAAATCTTGTTTGTCTTAAAAAAATGTATCAAGAAAAATATAAGTGAACCATAATGTATTTATAAAATTTCTATTATTTCCCAAGTTTTTAAACCCTTAACAACGCTCATACAAACAAGAGGTTGAAACGGACGGGGGGGCGGCAAAAATGAAGGTGGGGATTATAAAAGATATAAAATGTGTTGCTTCTATTAATAAACACAAAATATATAAAATAAAGCTATATAAAAATATTTGTTATGACCTAGAATAAATATAAACCAAACTGGGTCGAATAGACCCATACAGGCAAAACGTAACTTTTTTTCAACAGGGTAGGAAGGTTAAAGTTAGAACATGACTAGCCATTGTACGAGTATATGAAGTTACGATAAGTGGAAAAAATTCTCGCAAGAATTAAAAACTACACACCCGTAATCTTAAGGATTTTACTAATAAAAATATTTCGTGTGGATGACTTTGTTTTGAGCAGTTAATTTCCCTTTATTGTGCGGATTTTGAACTTTAAATTCAAAAACTTTTTTATTCCCTAAGTGAAACATTATTTATTTATTTATTTATTTATTTTACCCATTAATATCTGCATTAAAAGTTTCTGGTAAAAATTCAAAACCAAAAGTGAAACTTGTAATAATAGTCTCTTTTATCAATATCAGTTTAAAATTAACAGTACTACTCTAGATAAATTAAAGAGTACTTTAATAGAAATTTGTATATCTGATCCCTACTATAAATAATTGCAAATTGAATAACATTTTGCGTTGATCTTATTCTTCTACGCAAGCAACTTGTAACTAACAGTAAAATAAAATATTTCATATGAACTTGATGTTTAGAAAAGCATTTGTCAAAATACATCTCATTTTTGTTTCTGTTATAAAAATACATTGAAGTTTAGCCAAATTAGAACATAAAGTCTTTTGAACATAAACAAAAAGTTGCGAACTAAAGTAAAGTGCGTAATGACAGATCCCATAATCAACAGCAATTTGACGTAAGTCGTGCTAATTTAGGGAACTTACAGAATGACTCACACGTAAGGAATCCGTATATCTGAACCCTTCTACAAATTATCGCACACTGTTTACGTTGAACTAATCCTTCCACACACATCTTATAAATACATCTTAAATGAAACATTTCATATGAACTGAATGTTCAGAAAAACGTTTTTCGAAGTAGATTTCAATTTATCTTTCGTCATGAAAAAAAAATAATAACTGAATTTTTTGATGGAACTGCTCATAAAATTACGTTTCTTCCCCAGGATAATTATGACTCCAGTAAGTTTCCTCCTATTACACGTATACCTATATACTCTTAGTGTTCCATTAGAACACAGCAAAATAGCAAATATTAAAAGTGGACAGCAAACGTCATTATCTACCATTACATTCCTCTTCCATCTCCAATTTTAAACTGCACTCTAAGATCTTGAACATGCTTTTTAATCGTGTTATAAAACCGTCATGATATTAGTATGCAGTTCATTCATACATTATACTAAAAAGATTGAGCAATTGCTACATTTTTATGTGTTCCTCGCGATTATACATTTTTACCAAAAGATTACCCAGCATGCTTCTCCAGAAAAGCTCAAAAATAATGTTTCTCTTCGTCATGTTCTACAGGAAATTATTCACTCGCGCTGATTCTCGTAATGCAGTTAATGATCAGTCTGCTCCAATTTCTTGAATTCCGCCAATAGTTTCCCATAAGTGTCTATAATTCATTAGCTTTTCACTCACATAAGCTTCTTAACTGTCTCTTGGCAAGCAGCCCCCATTTTATAACAGCAGAGCTTTTAAAATAAATTACTTTTGGTTAATTTGAAAGCATTACCATTCGCTAAGGAACATTAGGAGGTAATGCATTATATATTTGACCATTATATTATCTTCTTTTAACCTGGATCCGAGTATTATTTTAAAAGATTCACTTATTTCCGTGAGAAAAAAAAATTGTATAGTGAATAAAATAAAATGTACAAAAATATAACTTTTGAGGATATATAACATTAGAAAAGAGAGAAATAGAAATGTAGTCAGATCTCAAAGGGGATCAAGAATAGTAAAAATAGTTATATTCATGACGAAATGGTAACTGCACATAATATATCTAAAGAAAAAAGGGATTCTAATTAAGGAATGCTGGAGAAAATCCTTCTACAAGCCGGTTAATGCAACCTTGCTTAATTTTTTTATATTCCTGCACTAAAAGCATAAAACAGCATCTTAGACTAGAAAATGTTTTGGAACTTATCTGGCGTCTGAAATTCGTCGAAAATTATTATAATGAATTTTATATGTATATATATATATATATATATATATATATATATAAACAATATTTCTGAGACTTTTTACCACATTAGCTCTGTATATAGTAAAATCGGTTATTATATCAAGAAATAATGTTTTAGTTGTGCTTTACACATTTGTGATTTATTTAATAAGGAATTTATGAAGTCTCAATTGATAAAAATTGAATTTCATTTAAAATCAGGTATTATATATAAAATATTATCTTAAATAAATTTTTATGAATAAGGAATGATTATAAAGTAAAATAATTATTCTCCAACTGTCCACGACTATTTGGTATTTTTAGTGTATGATGTTTCTTTTGTTTGGTAGACAATCTAATATAATAACAAGTTCAAGTCTTTAAAACTTTGAGAATTCACAAAAAGAAATCCTCATTTTTTTCAAATGTCTGGTTTATCCTTTCTGGTTTAAATTTATCTTGTTTATCCTTATATGTAATTTTTCAGTTAGATTAACAGAATAAGAAATAAAATAACAATAACGTTTCAATTATTAAGAATCATTCTGAATTCATTTATATACAAAATTGATAAAATGTATTCTTATCGTATCTGTGTTATTTAACAAATATTTATAGAATATTTTAAAGCTCATTATTTTCTCAATAGGTCTGTTGTAGGAACCCTTCTTTGTGTAATTAAGCATTCAAAGGCATAGAAGAAATGGTTCACTACAATTATTCGCAGTTCAAAAAATGGTAGATTTAAAGTAAGATTGGTAGATTTAAAGTAACAACCTAAGATTCAACAACCTTCTGCCCCTCCCCCTCCTTTATTCCTGATAGTTGCCTCATTGTGACAAGGGAGTCACTGGAAAGAATGAGAGAAGTACGTCGGAAGATTTTCTTTTGGTAGGGTCAGGTCACCAAAGGCACGAGGACCTTCCCTTTATCCCAGCTAAACACTATCACGCAATACGAGGTGTCGTCAATCTGCTCCTTGTTCTCAGGTTCCTCAATCATATAGAAGTTGTATATTTTCCCATTCTCAAAGGACTTGCTCTGACTGCTTTCGAGGTTCAATCCGTTTTAAGACCATGTTATACAGTTTTTGAAACGAGCCTTGTCCTCATCTCTGGCATCCGACCAAACGCACCGGTCTGACCTCTATCTAGTGGTCCGAGACGAATACAGACTATCCTAGTTCGGTATCTAAGTAGCCATACAAATAATATACGCTTTGAGAATTCTATCAAGGTCTTTCTCCTTTGTCCCCGTTGTGCTGCTCCTCGGAATACTTCCGATATTGTGGACTCTTTGGGAATCCCTGTCAACTTGTTTGCTGGGGATCAGGATGACACTGTCAGTCATTTATTCATACAACGGAGTTTGATGGACAGGTCTAGCATTTTCTAGATCTGGAGTTGGACTTAGCAACAACAACAACTTTTTTACCATTAACTCTCGTTGCTTTGTTTTTCAAACAGCATGACAGAATCTAATTTGTTACTAAATCTATTTTACATTCTAACTTTACATCACATTTCTTACATTCATATTAAAACTGTGATGATGACGAGGTCTGTCTAGACCAAGTAAAGAAAAATAGAGAAAAATTATTAAACATATTAAAAAAAGTAATGAACTTTAAGGAAAATTTAAGGGTAAGTGGTAGTTAGAATACAAATGAAAATTTAACCACAATTGCTTTCCACCCAAAAACTCCAATAAAATTATGTTTAATTTATGTTAGTTTCAATTTAATTAAAATTTAATTATTATAATGATAAAACATATATTTAAAAAAATTATTTGATTAGAAAATATTTTTAATACTCAACTGAAAAGTAATAATGTTATCAAAAATTATCAAATTTTATTCCTGCGAAAAGAAACAAAAATTATATCTGATCTCTAATTTATATCAGGTAATATAAAACTGCATCAAACTTATTTTAGTCCACAAAACAAATAATTGAAGATGTTTAAGAAATGTAATATTAAATTTCCTCCTCCCACTCACTATCTCCAGTCAAGAAGAAAGTTAATTAGGTCCTGCTTTGAATATGATGAGGTAAAATGTATTTAACTGATTTCTATACTAAATCCCACCAAAATGATGTCAAAGTTAAATCGAGAACTAGCTAGCCCCGTGCACTGACTGAATGCAACATTCTATCGCATGTTGCTATAAATCCTGTTAAACAAGGTAATTATCAAACTTAAGAAGGGTGGATTGTTGATGTTGAAAGTTTCCTTTATATTCTCTCTGGAAGTAATTGAAATCTCTCCATCCCCAAACCTCTATTTTAATGAAATTTAATCGGAGCATTGGTGAATCAAAAAATTAAATTTCTGCCTTAAAAGCTGATAATAAATTTTAATTCAATGCCATTAACGTTATTAATTAATCCTTCCGGTGTCTGTGTAGAAGAGCGTACCATCGTAAAATGTTTGTATAACGAAGATATAAATTTTAATTTACTTTTTAATTACACTTTTATTTTTTTGGTTTCTTATCTCCCTCATGGGTTGGTTTAAATTGATACGTACTAATACTATATACGAATGTAATGTAATGTAATATATAATACTATATACGAATATATATAATATTATATATTATTATATACAGTTTACGAAAAATATGATAATATATAATACTATATACGAATACTGAAAATAAATGATTTATTTTTAAATAAGATATGTTTAACGTTGTGGCACATTAAGCAATGTAAGGTGATATTTCATTTAATGCGATTTTCAGAATAATAAGTTAAACTTTAAGTAACTTAAATGTGAAAGATAAGTAAGGATACCAGTAAGTGTAATAGAACATAATAGGTGAAGGCATTTGGAGGGATAACATTTGTTATTTGGTTTTAAAATAATTTAACAGAACTACTTCTTTATAAAAGCTAGAACCTATTTATTCGCTGATTAAGTAGTGAACTAACGACACATTCTTAGCCCTCTGTCACAATGTACGTAGGTGTTTCAAAAAGTAACAGCAAATATAATATTTTGAGATATATACTGATAATTTGATTGCAGATAGAACTAAAATGTAATTTTACTTTATTATTACGTTCCATTTCAATACTCTTCTAACCTCTTTACCCGAACTTATTAAGACGCCATAAAAAATTACTGTTGCAAACTTTATAGTACAATTATTCACGTTAGTACAGTAAGTAGATTAAGTAAAAAAAATAAGTGTTAAATTTTAAGAGTGTGATTATAATCAAAATGTCAGGTATGTTCCATTACATTATATTATTTTAGAAACTAACCGATTTTGAAAATGTGATTAAAGTATTGTACATTTATGTGTATTTAATTTGATAAAACACACTTTTCCTGATTCTAAATACCACACTATTTTTTTCCCGTACAAAAAACTTTTTTGTTTAAAACTTTTATGATTGTAATCAAATTCAATGACAAAAATAAAACAAGAAATAAAATCCTGCTATAAAGTTAAAAAAAATAACATTTTCTAACAAAATTAGTCGAGTGCAATAGTGAATACATTAATGTGATATAAAACAGAAACTGTGTTTGTTGAAATGGGTATCTCCAAATCTGCTGACCAAAGTTTTCTGTTATTTCTGACAACTCTAATACTACATGCCCATTACAGAAAAGGAATGACATGACACTTAAAAAAAGAAAATAATACGAGATTATTCAAGAGTGAAACTGGCAGATAATTGTACATAAAAAGACTTTAACCAAGATGAAATTATAAGAAAAAATTTAAACCCTGTCTATAAAGTTCTTGTCAGTTTCAAAACTAAGTTTAAGCATGCTTAATTTGGAGTTTATAACTATGTATTTGTGCGGGTATTGAGGTAGTAATAATTCAATCATGTGACAGGAATTAGGAGATCATCTTTCAGACATAAAGATGGAAGTAAAAATAGAAAACGTTGTTAAAATATCTTTATTCTAAAAAAAAGTAACTCCCTCTGCTGCTGTCAAAAGCTTGTCACGCTATCTCTTCTGAAACTGCTGGGGGTATGGGGTCGAGAGCGATACCAATGGATGCAGAAAAAGGGGGGAACCAAATTAAGAGATGTCTCATCTTCGGACTTTTTTCGGAAAGTTTCGGAAGCTTTTTTTTATTTTATGTTTTGTGGAAAAATATTGACTTTTTCATCTTCAGATTACGATAACTCGCCAAAACATTATCGTAGAATTTTAATCTTTTTACAGTCTAAGACTACAGACATTTCTCTTTCAAACTGGACCTGATTTGTTTAAAAATATTTTAAAACAGACTAATATTTTCATCAGAAAATGAAACACAGATTTTCAAGAAATATTGACTTTTTCATTTTCAGATTACGATAACTCCCCGAAAAATGATCGTAGAATTTTGATCTTTTTACAATCTAAGACTACAGACATTTCTCTTTCAAACTAGACCTCATTTGTTTAAGAATATTTTAAAACAGACTAATATTTTCATCAAAAAATTAAACACAGTTTTTCAAGAAATATCGTCCCATATGTGGATGTAATATCGATGCTCCTCGAGTTTTTATCTTACAAATAAAATATTTACATCATCTGGAAGCTGAAAGCTTTTTTATTCATATAAACCTCATTTCAAGTCTATATCTTAAATTTATCGGTTTTTAATTGAATTTTAAAGCTGATAATTCAACAGTGATGAAACACCCTTAGCATTAATGGTGACAACAGTAAATGGATGGAAGCTGTTAGATTGCCCGAGAATCATCTCTATGTATCTCGCTATTAGCCATAACAGAGGAGAGAGCGTAGCGAGCCTAGGGGCGAAGACCCTAGTGTATCTAACAGAAAGTCTCCTTTCCTTAAAAATATTAGAAGTGCTTGTTTGATAAACTAAAATATTTTTTATTCAAATAGCTATTTGTCTTGAGATAGAATGACTGAAAATTTAGCGTCGCGGGTTTCCATGCATTAGATAAAAATTTTATCCTGTGTCAAATGAATTTAACAAATTACGAAATTCGCATCAATGGGATTTTAAAGATTATAAAAAAAATCTCTAAACAATAAATCTTCAATTAATTTCATTTTATTCGTTTGCCTATTAGACGTTCGATATTTTCTAATCACAATGTAGCCCATACGAAACATTTTGACACATTTTAACTGCAATTAGAAAGGTCTCGAAGTCAAACTTCCATTTCTATTTCGAGCTGTTTATTGTTTAATAGTTAAGCAAAAGCACCCTAGTTTAATTAAATTAATACAAAGCATTAATAAGACAGTTTCTAAACATTTCATTAAAATCTGCCTTAATTTATTTTCCCTCCTTAAATAATAGAAGCACATTCGGCTGACTCAGTCGATAAAACGAATGGGTCATACAGGGAAATAAGTTAAATTATGATTGAAATCTGTTAAGGTATCTATCACACTTTATTTTACGCATGAGCAAATTAATTTCTCAAGTTAAATAACGTCAATTAGTATATCTTCAGTTTTAAACAGCTCGAGAGAAGTTAATTAGCTTCTTGAGTAATAATGTTAGATAACTCGAAGTTATTAAGCCTGGGTGGATCACTGAATTTTACAAAAGTGAGTAAAATTGTGTTTAAACTATCGTAGGAAGCAAATTGCACTAGGGAATGCGAATAATTATAAAGCTCTTTGTGGTCTAATATCTCAATCTCTAGATACAATCTAAATTGCATTAATGGACTCTTACAGATTCTATGCGACTGATTTAAATAACTGATAGAATAATTGGAAATAAAGTGAGTATAGCTTATTTAAGTTTCGTTTAATAAAATACAGAGCAATTATAATCAATGCATTGTATAACCTCTAAATTGAGGTGCATTTGTAAGAGAATTAGCATTTTGATAAAACTTGTGTTTTTAATAACGCATTGTGTTTTAAGAGTTCTGGGTAGCACATCCTAATGAACTAGATAAAAGAAGACACATCTGTCATGATTAAATTAGGGTGTATTATACTGTCTGTTACCATTCACATCTTTGCGAAATTACTTGATAGATATATGAAAACTGTTTTTTTTAATCTTAGAATGAATGAAATAAATTACATTAAAAAACATATCATACAAATAAATAACATTACGATTCCAAGTTTGGATTTCAACTTGGATTGCCAGCATGACTGAAAATAAAACAATAGTTTCATCAATTATTATTTGTGACCAAACATACATTACTTCTTTTTAAATAAATGACATTTTTAAGTATAATTAATTTATGACGCTTCTGAACATAATGAATAATAAAGCAAAAATGCGGCAATGTATTATCCAAAAGTAAATTTAAAAGAATATTCCTAAATAGTAAAAACTACATAAACCACTGATTAATATTATATTTTATGCACACTTACTCACATAAGCTCCTAAAAAACTCAGGATATGAACTCGAAACCTTCTGCTTTTCCGTCTTTATATATTTAAAAAAGTTGCGAAGAACTCACATCAGGTAAGAATGTAAGAATGTTTCACAACTTAGAATGAATGGCCAATCTTATTTGCAACGAGCGTTTTTTTCAATTCATTGGAAATTAATGAAGCTACTTTTTTTTAATCATTTTGAATACTTTTAATTAGTAGATTATGCTATGATATTCTAGCAAAATTTATTAATATCTGAAAGGAAACAATTTTACCAGATCTAAAAGACAATTTAAAGTTCAAAATTTTAATTGTTTTTGATCTGATTCATCCCTAATCCTTGTTGAAATCTGATTTTTTTAAAAAGTAATACCGATGTTTTGGATTTTCCTAATCTGTTTCAATATATCGTATTTATGTTGAACATAATACGATATTATAACATAAAGGTTTAGAATTGTTACATTAAAGCTAAAATTGATTAGATTGTCGGGATATTAATAACGCAAAGGTGCAGGGCACAAATATTAAGTCAGAAGATTGTGTAGAAACTTACTTTTAGATGCACGCCTTAAGAAAGTAACACATGTCACAAATGAGAAAATAGTGGAAACAATAAAATACATTCATGAGTTATGAAAGCTCCCCATTTTTCTGTTAATTTATGAAATTAAAATCATTGTAATGCATCATTTAGGACGAAAAATGTTAAAATATATCAAGCGAGTGATGATGTGTTCAGTTGCATGTTCATATAAATTCATACTCAGAAAATGTTTATACTCTAAATTTCTTACCCTTTTTCTGTTTCATAAATTTTATATTACATACAGATTTGAGAAATCATCGATCAGCATTAAAATTATTAGTGTTCTGGTTAATTAAACATTTTAACAACTCTACTAAGCATGGAATCATTGATTATCTCCTGAGGCCTTATTTAGATCATATTTATCATTATTTCCCTAAAAGTAATGTTCAATAAATCAATTTTATTCTATATCAGAACATTCTCGGGAGCTGTTATTCCTCATTATCTTTATTACAATAGACTGCTAATAAATAAATGGGTGATTGAGAGCATAATTACATTCGTGCACACAATTTTCTTAATTTGATCACGAAAAGTATTAAGTGAAAAAAATTATATACAGTACTAGCGTATATGATGTCAAACATGATTCATGAAAGTCCTACATAATTTCTCATCGAATATTAGAAATGTTCTTCACGTAGTCGTATCTGAAATTGCGGAAATTAGCTGTAAATTACATAACTTTTGTTACAGACATGTATATAAAAAAACTTTCAATGAAGTAACATTTCTCTGGGGAATATTAATTGTATAGAATAAGTATTCGTTGCGTAACTAGGTACTACCTTGTATGTTTTGTATTAATCTGTTAGCCATTATAACAGTTAGTAAAAGAGAAGCACCGATATACGATATTAAATGATACCATAAACAATTCTGAATATTTTGCGTTGTACTACATGAATGTACTACTTGGATTATACCAGAGCAACGTTAGATAGGCTATTTACATTCTTTAAGTCGTACAAAAAAATGTACTTAAATACATATAGAATTCCAAAAAGAACAAATCATGGTATCTCCAATGTTCTGGGGCACGTATAATATTTCCTGTTGATGGAAATTGATTGTAAATTGTCACCAGTGAAATTAACCCTCAACCGTCTAAGAGTGTAGATCTCTGTCACGCAAGCCGCATTTCCCTTCTAAAATATGAAACTCATTTATATAGGATTTCTCACACTCATAATAACTCTTTATAGCATACTCATTTTATATAGGTTTAAAAAAGTCGAGAATACTGGCAAATCCAGCAGAAGGTTGTCTTCAGCTTTAAGATTTTCATCCAATTGAAGGTCAATGATCATAATCGTCTTCTAATGAAAAATAATTATCGTTCATTAGAAGAAATTTTGACCCGATAGTACCCATGAAACACCTTATTCCTGAATATTCCTCTTTTTGTACCTTTGCAAAACATATATAGGAGATAATATCAGCTCAGTGCAAGTTTTCATCGTGATTCCTTCCCACATAGTCAATACATTGTCTTTTCATTGGGCTTTTTAACTGTGCATTTGCGAATTCCGGGTTTATTAAATAAAAGAACGCTCAGTATATAGAAAATTTTAGACTGTGCCTCGGTTCATTCTTGAATAGAACCTGGGGCGAATCACTTGAGGTCTCTTGTAGAAGAGAAAACGCAATGTATAAAACCGTATTTCAATATAGAAAAAATAAATAAAGAACGAATTTATATCGCTTTGCCGGAAGGTTTGTTTAGTATCTGGTTAGTACTTGTAGTAACCCTACTTATTCTTGAGACACGGTCAAATAAGAGTTGCCTTGCAGTTGCAAACCGATTTATTCTTGCGAAAGACTTGAAATAGCAGATATCAGACGACCTGACGTTTCCGAAGTTGACCATTACCTGTACTATGAATTTGTACCGAACTTCAGATCATATTTTTGGAATGTTTAAGGGTCTTAAAACCTCTGGTTGAAATTGATTGGATTCGATCGCTCAGCAACTCGACATCGTTGACATTTATTAAATGATGTCTTTAAACATATTTAACTCTATCTCAAGGTTCACTAACTCATACACTTTCGAGGAGCAAAAATTATAATGTATGTATCGCACCTTAATCTCCCACGTTCTCCAAATTCACATAGGTTGCACAAATTTTTCATGCACGGGTACATGTTACAGTGGGTACCACTGTAGTACCAAATAAGCATACACACAACGATTTATAGAGCGATTTATAATTATGTTAATTAGTAACTATTATCCTTAATCACTGTTGACCTTTAATGTTAACTAATTTATATTTATAAAATAGTTCACCGTTAAAAGTGTAGAATTATTCAGTTTATGATGATCAATTATCTTTTGAGTACTTCATGCTCGGAAACCCATAATTATTAGGAATCATATGTTTTTGTTTCTTGAGATGACAACTTATTGCTCATTTGGTTAATCCGTATGTTTTCTTTAATTTACCATCCCTTCCCAAAAAAACCCTACTTATTGTTGTATTTTTATGTACACACAATTGTAGATTCTTTTTTACATATTTCTTCCAAATTTATACTGTGAAATAAATATATAGTCGGTTAATCGCAGACGAGTAAATACTTTCGATTATGACAACCATGACCGATATATGATAGATTTCTATAACTGCATTACATGTTTTTATATACTGTATTATGATGTTTTATATGACTATAACTGTACAAATGTCTATATATATTTATATAATGAAAATGCTATCACAGAATATGTACACAATACAAGAAAGTTCGGTCAATTTTTACCGTTAGTCATGTGTGAAATGACATTTTAGAATTTTTTTTAAATCGACTAGAGACTTTAGGTTTAAAAACATAGCATATATGATAATATTTGAGTTAAAAGTCGTATTCTTATTTTTTTAGCTAAAATAATTAACTTTCATTTTAAAGTATTTAACTCCATTCGAGAAAAATATTAATACGAAATACTTCTCAACCAAAGGTGTTTAAAACACAAATTGCTAAAGAACTGTTCATCAATGAAAATGCATAAATAAAGAGATGAAAAAACTTTCATTAGAGAATTCATAAATAATGAGTAAAACTTTCTTATTTTGTGTTTTTGCCAGCACATCATGTTAAGATTAATGGTTTCCCCGATTCCCCTGTCGCAAGATATAGAATATCAGTATAAAAACTAGCTTTCAAATTAAATGTGTGACAATGATTAACTTTTAATATTTTTTAAAGATCAATTCCGACGTGTAGCGTTCTTTTGAAACTTAGACAAAAAATTTAGGCCCTGAGTATAATTAGAATTAACCAATTTACAATAAAAGTTGCAATGGTTTAAAAAGAAATTTCTTGCACACACACACACACAAATATATATATATATATATATATATATGCCAAATCTAGTAATTATTAATAAAAAAGAAAAAAGATTCACTAACGAAAACACTGAACTGCCATTTGCGAGGTGTTGTTGTTTTCGCAGCGGAGAGTTCAGGGTCATCGAATTGCTCGCACGCACTGTATGACGCAATCGTCGAATTAATTAATATTTTAATAAACGCCACGGCATGGATATGGAGTTCCTGTAATCTCTGAGTCTTCATTTTTATATATTTCTCCCGCACAGTAAACTTATCTACAATTATTCTGCATCTGCGTCGCAGTCGTGACATGTGTGTGTGTGTATATATATATATATATATATATATATATATATATATATATATATATATATATATATATATATATATATATATTAGTATTCAATATTATTTTTCATGTTTTCCCGAGGAAAACATTTAGAAACTGATATTACATTTTAAAATGCTTTTATTAATTTATCGTATAATAACAACGTAATTTAATTAATCACGTTTCCTACTGGAAAAAAATCAAAAAAACTATCGTCTAGTCCCATCATGAATGGGAAAGGTTTTGTATGTATAATAATAACTTTTGACCAAATAAAAATTTGTCGTAACTTGTGTAATAAACATGCTAATAAAGTCTATGTTATGGAAAATGCCTTTGTTTAACCTAAAATCAAATTAGTTTCATAATATAAAGGTAAGTAAAATTTACCATGTTGTTTTTTTTTTTTTTCATTTTATATATCAAAATTTCATTTAATTTACTTGGCATCTCTCGAAGAGCAAAGAGATTATTTTCATTTGCATTAATTTGAAAGATCTAGAAGAGCGTAGAAAAAGGTATACATCTGGATATAACTTCCCATTCGTTTCTGACTCTTCGAATTTGAAAGAAAAATAAGTGGAATTCAAAATTTTATACTTTAAACCATGTATTGAAGCTATTTCTTCGACCGATATACATATTTTTTATCAGAATACATAGAAGCTACTTTATAAAAATATAATAAAAAAATTTTCTATCATCCAGAGTAAAAAAATCAAATTTCAAAGCCAGCGAATCATAATGATATGATATATCAAAGATGTAAATTCAATTTTATGGGTGAGAAAGTGCAAGGAAATAAAAGAAACTAGGCTGATGCTTGATATATTCTCTCTTTAAATAAGATTATTTCACGTTAGTTAGAATTCACCGTTTAGGAGACTAGATGCTGAATTCCCTATAAATGGCTCATCATTAACTATTTATTTCATCTTTAAATTTGACATAGAAATTTTAATAAAAAGGCAGAGGGAATTTCATTTAAATATCATGTCATTTACATAATATAAATGATATCTAGATTTTAGAGTAATTTGTTCTTTGATTCAGATAATGATGACATAATCACATTTTAGAAATTTATTTATTTTTTTAAAATTAGTTTCATTTGAATATTACGTATATTATGACACATATGTCATAAGGAATTCCAATAGAAAATATTTAGTGTCAAATCGAATTAGCTAAACTAAGAAGGTAAGCTTAGTAAGTACTTTTAAGTAGTGTACATATCATATCAGAAAACAAAAGCTGTAGCAAATTATAAATATTATTCATAAAAATATTTATTCAGAAGTCTTAATCTGTATAAATTACAATTTTTCATGAAAAATATTAACTAAGTAACAAAAAATAAATAAAACAGAGTATCAGTTTTAAATTTATATATATTATTATATACAATAAAGTCAACAATCTTTACAAACTGTTCACAACACAGATAAAAAATATTGGTATTCAAAACATCCTCAGTGTGTTGTCAGTCAAAAACAACGACAAACCTAATCGAGTTTCGTAAAATGCAATCAGTGGCTATAAACTCCTGTATCTGTTTCATGGCCGTACAATCTAAAATTTATGAAAAAACTTTTATTATTTTGTAAGGTAACTTATCTTTCTAACTCCTTACACGTTACTCATAATAAAAGTAAACTGAGGAACAAATGGTTTTTTACCCGATAGTCCTGATTACTTGGCCAACCTGATAAGAGATCTATGTTATTAAACTTTCAGTAAAAGATGGTCAATTGAGAAGTATGTGATTGAATGGTAATTTAAATCCATCCACATTTCCCAAGTTTCTATAATAGCATTTTTATTATTAAAATGGTCAATTTCATATTTTTGGCATAAAAATAACATATAATCTTCGCATGAAATGAATGAAATTTAAAAAAATTCTACTTCTTTCTGTTTTGTTGAGGTAATAAATATTGTCGTCATAATATAGGTCAAAATACCTGTCAAGGCAGTAAACAAATGTAATATACTAGAACAGCATTATCGTTAATAATTCTGTACTATTATATTAATAATCAATTCATTCCACCCCTCAAGAAATATTCATAATACTGTTAATTTAACTGTTTAATATTACTGTTAATTCGGTTACAGAAATACAGGGTGTCCGGACTAAAAGTATCCAAAAGTTATGGCTTATTTTTACGGAACTACCCCTTAGAATTAAAAAAAAAATATTTTGATAGAAAGAACATCTCACCAAGTTTTAATATCGATCATAGATTTTGATCATAGTATCATAGATTTCGATGTGTGCATCTTTAGTAGTACGACTAACGTCTAAATGGTAATCCAGCTCTCTCCAAGTGTTTCGTAACATATCAGGAGTTATTACACTTTTTTGCTTGGGGATTCATTAAATCCGTCGTGTATAAACAAAAAAATAAAACTGTGGATGCGTTTAAGAAGCGTATCATTCAAGTAACTCGTGTGATAACTCCTGATATGCTACGAAACATTTCGAGAGAACTGAATTACCATTTAGACTTTAGTCGTGCTACAAAAGGTGCACACATCGAAACCTATGATACTACGATATAAATCTATGATTGCTAATAAAACTTGGTGATATGTTCTTTTTATTTAAATATTTTTAAAAATTCTAATGGGTAGTTCCGTAAAAATAAGCCATAAATTTGGCATAGTTTTAGTCGGAACAACCTGTATAATAATTTACTATCTTATATGTAAAGTAAAAATTACAACAACCTTATCGTTATATAACCCTGTACTAAAACTAATTATACTTACACGTAGTAATATTTGCACATTTCCAACGAATACGTGGCTTTTTCCAACTTTATAAGTTATGAGTGGTAAAAATAATAATTTTAAAAAGTACTTAGCTTCAATATATCGTGATTTTTACGATTTACCATGTTAAACTTAAAAATAGACAGAGAAAGAATAATTATTGAATTGTATATATGCTAATAATTATTTAAAACATTTTATTCCCTTAAATGCAATTAGAGAAAGTTGAAATTATTTTTTAAAATTTATATTATTCGATTGTTAAGAGGCTAAAAATAAGAACATTTTAAAGTACGATATTGATAATTTACTTCCTATTTTAGACATAGTATATTAATTATTCATAAATGTAAAATTCTGCAAACATTTTATTATTTTCCATACTGATTTTCTTTGATATATTACATAAAATTAAAATTATTTGAATGTCTTCTTATTCCTAAATTTAATGAATTACCCCTTTAAAATATACTATTCCCTTCAAGTTCCGAAGTGTTACTTTCAAAAATTGTTCACATTACCTTCTATACATGGATAAAGTAAAAACGTACTTAACTCAATATTTTCTGTAAACATTGGCAGGTTGCTATTAGAAGGATAAGTATGAATATACATTCATGATGATATAAAAGTAACATACTCGGAGACAGAATTTATCCGAAATACTAATAATTTCAAAAGAAGATCATTTGGATAGCAAACTATTAATAATAATTCATTACTAATTAAACTTTTAGTTTAATATAACTTGGTTCGTAATACGCTTATAATCCCGTAAAATTAATTTTAAATTATTTTCTTTAGATCAAATAACAGTATAATTCAGGCAATAGCTACGGGAATGCACTAGCTTAGATTATAAAGGTGAACGCTTGTTTGATATGAGTTCTCGTACAAGCATTCCGGTTAAATTTAAGTTTATAAATTAGTCTTCAAACTAACGTGCTCATGTAATGCATTATAATTTATAACTACTGTAATTAACTACGTTTGAAACAATTTTGAAATTAATGGATCTGTTTTTGAAAAGAGAGAATAAATCATTTTCTTACAATTGTATATGCATACTCCCAAAAGATTTGTAAGTAAGGATTTTGTTTGTCGCCTCAGGAGATCAAAGGAATTCAAATTTACATATTCATGATACATTTTATTGTATTACTCCAATTTTAATGACGATGAAATTGATCAAAACAGGAAAAAGGCATAGACATTTTGTGGTGACTATTACGTTGTGATACGCTGTGGAGATTAATATTAATTTATTCCATTTATTACATTAATATCACTTCTATTCATTTGTCAAATATACTTCCAATAAATGCAAAAATAAAGCTGATCATTTTTCCCTAAAGTTATTAATGTCACTTTTTTTTTGCTATTATAGCCTATTTGAATGAGTTATTTTTGCTTATAGCACCTGTATGATAATGTTATTTCATATTTTGCAGTACTATTCACTACTTCACGCCGTTGGTTTTAGAAGATAATTTCGCTAAACTTTCTGGTTAAAATTGCTGTTGGCTCTGGACTAAGCAATGCTAGACCAGGTCCATGAGGTTCTGTCCTGTAAGCGAATGGAAGGCAGCAGTATCATGATTCTCCAGCATGTTGACGGGGATACCTAAACAGTCCAAAATGCAGGAAGGATTTACAGGCACAGCAAAAAATTTACCAGGGGGAAAGACCTTTGTCGAGTTCTCCAAGCGCATACTTCTTGTATTGTTACTCCGAATAAAAGCTGGGGCAGACTATATTGGTCTCGAACCTCTAAAGAACAAGGCCAGACCAGGTGTGTTTTTTTGTTGTTGTTGTTCGCTGATATTTTGCTCTGTAGCAATATCTCACTGAATACAGTAAAAGTTTTCGCCATCAAATCAATACACAAAACCAAACTTCTACCAACGGGATATTGCGAGGATTGATATTAATTTAAGGTATCATACGGAAATAGAATAAAAGTGCTATAAAAGATTTTTCAAGAAATAATATTAAATATTAATTAACAAAAAATGGTTCTAAGCTGATACTTATATCTTTACCATCCAATATTTAAAACCTTCGAAAAAGTTGAAATTTTTCAACCTCAACCGTACTGCCATCAAAAACATATTTATACATGGCGCATGTTTTACTCTGTTTACAAAAGTGAATACCGAAAATTAAAAAAAAATAAGTAAAATAAAGCAAATTAAAATCAGTCTGACAAAACCCATTAAAAACGAGGGTAAAATTTAAAGTAAAAAATAGAAACATAATGCATGAACTATTTATGTTGTAAAAATACAGTCGAAAGGTAAAATTATCTCTCTGAGAAGAATTTTTGCAGTTACAAATAAAAAGTAAATTTCAAAATAATTCTTTGATCATGAGTAATATGAAATGTATACATATGTCCTTTAAAAAGCCTTTTGGTGTGATTAAAAAAGTACTATATAGTAAATTCTTTGAATTTACACACACACACACATATATATATATATATATATATATATATATATATATATATATATATATATATATATATATATATATATATATATATATATATATATATATATATATATATATATATATATATATGTATATATATATACAAATATATGTATACAGTTCTATTCAATTCAGCTCTGTTCGATATTGTGCAACTGATCGAGATATAATCTTTGGGCGTACGCTCTTAACCATTTGTAAATGAAACTGTTTTCTTAAGGAGCTTTCATTTATAGTTATTCTATACATTTTTCCTCTGTAGGTATTTACTATAGCTTTCATTTATAGTTATTTTATTTTATTCAATACTACAATGATACAATACAAAAATGATATATATCATTTTTCTAGAATTGAAAAAGTGAAGCACATACAAAAACATCATACAGTTTGAAACTGTATGATGTTTTTGTGTACACTGTATCTATATCTTCAGTCCCAGTTCAAAGATTAAATGAAAATGTAATTGGATTTCTGTTCGTACTTTATGGTTTATACATTATCTTATGATGTTCGTTAAAAGTATACAGTTTTGGTATTACTTGTACTGTACAAAATCTCTGAGAGGAACTGGATTTTGTTTTTTTTCAGCTTTTACTTTGTAAATATTAATGATATAATTCATGTACCTTACAGTATTTAAAACATTATAATAGTTTGCTTTAACTACGGGCAATGGTAGATCACAATTGTGAAAATATAACTTTTTTAATCTTTCGATTTTCATTTTACTAATGCTTAACCTTTACTAATACTGGATACTCTCCATAGCATAATAAATATATTTTTAACTTACTTTTCGATGTAACCAATATTGAAATAGTTTTTTATACAAGATACTCATACATTACTTTCTTATAGAGATTGCACTGCCAACGTAGTTTGCTATTAAAGAGATGATTCAATGAAAAAATATTCAGAATCAAAATCGAATAAAATGTTATAGTTTATAGCTAATAATACTTGCAAAATTAAAAAGTAAAAGGTCTCACATTTAATCCTTTATCCTGAGAATTATTAATGTATAAAGGAACACCCAGGAATCTTCATGATTTTTAAAACAAGCTGACAGTTTTGAGGGGTGACCGACCAGACTAGTGTCTTTGGAGAATTCTTTCTGTATGGACACACACACACACATAAATAAATAAATAAATAAATATATATATATATATATATATATATATATATATATATATATATGTGTGTGTGTGTGTGTGTGTGTGTGTATTTATTCATTTAATGTTGCTTATTTATTCATGATCTTTCTTTTGATAAGACTTTAACAGCTAGTTAATTAATGTTAAAAATAAATAACATTTAAGTACATAATATAAATGATGTTCTTCTGCCGATGTGTAGGGTCTAGAACATAATGCAGAGACGGAAGGAAGTGTTGGATTCTGAATGCGTTCCAACTGCCAATAGAGGAGAAAGGGAAGTCACCATAAGTGTTTTGTTAAAAGGTTAACAGCAGTGTAGGTGCATGCAAATGGCGTTGACCGCACCCAAAACCCTTCTTTTGCATGATGGAATGCGGAGGATTAGAGATGACAAACTGGTTAGCACGCAACGTTGTAAAATGTAATGCTTGTTTCCAGAGTGTACAGGTAGCTTAATTGATGCAATAAATATTTTATGTCGTCCATTATTGTACTGTGTCAAAAGGGAGAATTATTAGGGGCACTAAGCAATGTTTTCACTAACAGCTTCAGCATGAACTACCACGAAAGTCATTGCGGATTCTGCACCGATACTGAAGGTAAATATATTTTTAAGGCGATATAAATCATTAATGCATTATCATATGATTCATAAGTGAAAATTTAATTATTTGTCTGTATTTGTATGTTGTTCATGCATTAGTTTTTTTTTTCTTTTGTGTGTGTGTGAAATAGTTACCATTTACTATTAGTTAACGAACAGGTACATTATGTACTGTTATCAATTGTATTTAACAAATATGTATTTTAATTACATTTAGACACGCAGCCATATACTGGAATGTACTCACACGCATATGTATTACATAATTTTCTATAGCGAAACAAATAAAAGATTAGGATGCAGAATTGTAAATAATACTTAAACTATATTTAGTGGATTAAATATACAAGATGTTTGTCCTATAATATTAAAGAGTTAGGTTTGAATACATTTAGTTCCAAATTACTTTAATGACCTAGAAATCATGGTTCCTTTTCTATTTTGTTTGTGATTCTTATAGAAATATAACACAGCATATAAAAGTAATAATAAGCCTCTCCAGCGTATAACTAATCTTGGACATAGGTTTTCGGCCTAGATATGGGCTATGGTAACCTCTCGCTGGAGATGTATATTTCCGTTTTTGGTACCTCCTATTTTGCGTGTTTTGAGCTCTGCAAATTTTTTACCATAATTTATGATATACGATAGATCTTTCCGAAGTAGTCTGGTTCACTGCCCTTTGTCTGTCGCCAGTATAAGTTTACAGAATTTCCGCAATAGGCACTCCTTTCCCTCCATCGAGTTCATCGATCATGCCATTTGTGATCTCCTTAAAAAGGATGGACCCTGACTACTTATAAGCTAGAGATGTGCATTTTTGCTCTCAGCTGCGCCTATTTCATATATTTTATACAGTTTGCACTACATATACGAGGGATGGAACTTTAACAGTGGCAACACTGTTGTAGAGCCCCCACCCAGCAGAACACCTGAAAGCAGCTTACACCATACGTACGTCACGTACCTGCCTTACCTTTTACCGAATGCTCTCTCCTTACAAACATAACACGCCCGTGCAGTGGAGTGCAGGATGAACAAAGCCGTGTTTTAGTTACCGTTCTATGGTTCGAAATAATTTGTTGCATCGTACTGATGGAAGAAAAATGCTTGTGCGCACACTGTGGCTGATGTGTTTGGTCGCTGGGGCTGGGAAGTGCTCTACTCTCCCCTATATTTCCCAGACTTAAGTCCCTGTGACTTAGACATCCCCAAGATGAAGGAACCGCTCCGTGGTTTCCATCAGAGATTCTGCAGGATTTAGACCACTCCATTCAAAGGATCAACAGATCACGTGTTGCCAACGACAACCTGCACCTTCCAGGATGTTAGCAACGGGTGATAAAGAATACTGGTTCCTACTTTGAAGGGCTATGAAAGTTTAATCCCTGTATTACTGCTGTATAATTTGTACATACCTAGATACCACTTTTAAAGTTCCATTCTATGTAGTTTCTATATATTATGTAAATACATTAACGTTTTAATATATATTAAAGCAAATCCATTTGTATTTTACAACTAATCTCATTTTACACATCATTTAATCTCATTGGTACACATTTATATTTATTTATGGGTGTGGTGGCCCGGTTGACAAAGGTGTCGATTCTGTGATATGAGGGTTGCGAGTTCGATGCCGGTCGCTGACAAAGCCACCGCCGTGTACACTAATGATGGCTGGTTCACGTAAAATCGGCCGTGATTGCAATGTCCTTCAAGTTCTCAAATTTACCTCTAGAGGTGTGGGGTAAAGTGTTCCGCTCTGTCACTGGACTCCAAATTACGGGACTGACCCATAGGCGGTAATGCTGGTCCACCTATACGGTGCTCCCAGAAAAGTGGCCAGCAAAACCGTGGTGTCATATGACGGTAAAGTTAATGTCCAAGAATACCGTCTGCCGCATTGGAGATAAAAATATATTTGTATGATTTTATGTTTTTTTTCAAGTTTATTAAGACGAAGATGTTTTTAGTACACCGACGTCGTTTAAATTCAAAACTCATCAGGGTGTATCAAGATGAAGAAGGGCGTATCATATGAAGTTCATGCTTACAATTTGAAATATCAATATTTTCGAAAACCCTGTCAAGATTTTATCATGCTTTATTTTATCCTGTATATAGTGGAAATAAATTTTACATTTGGAAAAGTGTTAGGAACATAAATTAACAAAGAATTCAACCATGTACACAGTCACACACACACACACACACACACACACACACACAATTACATATATATATATATATAAATTTAAATTTAAATAAATAAATAAATAAATATATATATATATATATATATATATATATATATATATATATATATATATATATATATATATATATATATATAATGTATATTCTACAATATATAGTAGAAAGGTTGAAAAATATGAATAACTGTAATTTAGAGTAAGGTATCACACATTCGAGATTGAATATCCGTTTACACAGCGTACTTTTAATTTCTGCATAATTTTACAGGTTTTGAAAAGCGAGTTTAAAGGCAGTTGAGGTAACCACCGTGAATATATTCTTATCAAAGACTTCAAGATTTTCTCTTTACTCTCCTTGTTAAATTTTTTATTTTCCTTGCGATACTGAATGAATTATTTATAAACGCACTTTGCTTTATATACTTTAAACATACTCCATTTACATTTAATGTATTTGAAAAGCATTAGATGACTGTGTTGAACTACTTTAATGTTTATTTCAGGAGTTACTTCTAAGTTTTTGGTGGATTACTGACTTTACCATTTTATCATGCTTTATAGATTCAATATATCTGATATTCCATGGATTAGACTACTTTTCTTATGTTATATAAAAAGAGATGACATGATATCATGCAGATTTGATAATTTATTGCTTTACAGAATGAAAATATTTTCCATAAATCTATACATTTCAAAAAACATAAAAAATATTTCTAGACCAATACAACTTTAGTATGAAAATTACAGTAAAATTTACCTGCTTCTCGTAATTGTATTACCTAATAACTAGGGTAATATTCTAATTATATAAATCTTACGTGAAAAATTAAAAAATTACATTTTACAAAGGAGGTATAGAATCACTTGTTTTTAACTAACATATGATTCCCATTGTTTGATTCAAACTTTCATAATTATTGTAATCTTATTGAAAATATGAATGCCTGTAATTTGTTTAAACTTTTAATTATATTATAAAATAATATATTTCTACAGAAGTAGAATATTATGAGAACTTTTACGAAAATATAGAGAATTGTTATAAATAATATTTTCGTAAAAATTTGTCATCTATAAATTAAGTATTTTAACAAGCTTCAAAATTGAAAACTGAAATATGTAAGCTGCAAATAAATGGAACAATACGCCATTTTTATAGTTTCATTTTAACAAAGAAAATGCTATATTAATGTGTCTTGCATCAAATAGATCTTTTGCTGCATGTTTGTAGAATGTAATGTAGAATGTGATGACCTTTACTCTTTGTACTATTAGAGTCTTCTATGTGCGTTATTTTCACGAGAATCTGTAACCTATGTTAATATTTAAATAAAGCGTTATTTCGTATTACGTTTATTTTGTAGTTACGGTATTAACTGATATTCAGGAGGTAACGATTAGTAAACATTGTATATCCTATCTAAAAAATTTGCATTATTCATTTAGAAAAATTGTAGGGTTCGCGTGTTGCTCAGATGCAAATTTTTGGTAGCTGCGCAGTGCAGGCCAGTCGAAGTGAGTTCAGAGAAGGTGTCTGGTCTATTTAAGTGAGACACACTGCGTTGGCAAGAGCCCAAGAAGGGAGTGGAAATTTGTACGGTAGTGCGTTACGCTATTAGTAGAGATACGAAAGAGTCGAGAAAAGTTAGATTGAAGGTGATAGCGGTATTAACTGATAGAGCACGTATTAGTATTTAGCCTAGGTGGCTGCACGATTTCGATAGTTATTTCAGAGCCCGATGGTTACGGGTATTGTTAGTGAAAGCATATTCTGCCTGAAAGGGTTCGTTACGACTTTAAAGTTCAGTTTCGTAGTACCGCAAGTTGCGGTACTGTTGTGTTATTATTTGAAGCCCCAAGTCGGTCTATGTTAGTCTACCTCTACGTAGAAAATAAAGGAATTATTTATATTTATGCCTATTACTTTATAGTGTGCCTGGACCGTTAGAGGATTCACAGGGTACATAAGAAACAGAACCATATAAAATGTTTTAGAGAATGAATAAAGTCATAATAATAATATAGAAAATATGTCAGGTTTTTTTTTTTCTTTTTTTAAGACTGGATTAACTAGTTGCGATTTTTCACCGATTTCTGTGTGAATAGTCTTAACCAGGAAAGGAGATATGATATTGTCAAAAAGAATGTTCTTATGTTTGTAAATTAAATGTCGCAATGGACTTTCAAGGATTTCAAGTTCTAAAAGAAACTTTGATTATATTTGCAGATTAAAAATATTATCATAAATTATTTGTTAAAAACTAGAATTTAATAATTGTAATATTATTTTGTGTATCAGAACCTTAATGCTATCGAAAAGTGTCCAAGAGATGTACGAAAGGAGAGGAGTACGAAAGGATATCTGCTTCACTCTGCTAGTAATGCAGGTTTGTTTTTCCCAACGCGGTTGGTACGTTGACCGATTCCCATTGCGAGATTGCTAGTTATTTCATTAAACTAGCACCATATAGGTGAACCAACTTTGCTCCCTAAGAGTGGTCCGCAAGAGAACATTCATCCCTTACCTGGGATTTGACAGCCGAGATCCAATTTGGGGAAACTCGAGATGCTAACCACTGTGTGATTCTACTGCCACAGGTGGGAGAGAGAAACGCCGCGTCGTTCGCTTGTGTTTTTAGATCACCCAAGAAATAGCATCTTGCATGATGATCGAGTATTTTATCAGGGGAGTTCATCAAGTCTTATCTCACTTTGAAGATACATGCTCTGAAGACGCTAAGAAGTTAGTCAGGAAGATCGGACTTGTAGAATGGGAAACAGGTCATTTTTCTAGTTCTATTGCATTATTCTCTGGAGAAATATTCCAAAGAATCAGCATAAATATCAAAGTAGAGGTTTTGGTAGTTGATCCCCGAGCTCCAATTTGTGGAAGCTCAAAACGCTAGCCACTGTGTGACACTACTGCCACAAGTGGGAGACACAAACGTCGTTCGTTTGTGGCTTTAGATCACCCAAGAACTTATATCTTGCGTGATGATCGAGTATTTGGTCAGGAGAGCTAATCAAGTCATAGCTCACTTTGAAGATAGTTGTTTTGAAGACGCTAAGTAGTTAGTCAGGAGGTTCGTACTTGTAGAATGGGAAAAAGGATTATTCTTCTGGAGAAATATTCCAAAGAATCAGAATAAATATCCAAGTAGACAGCTTTTGGAAGAAAAATGGACGGCCAAGTCCTGTCAATAAAAAAAAATTATGCAACCTGAAGTAAACTTAACATTTAAGAACACATAGAAGCAGAATCCGTTCACCGAGCTTCCTCCATAGTTAAGCACGTAAAACGGACTGGAAGATTGAAACCATCATACGTAAATCTTCAGCGTACAAGTAGTCGTCGACATTCATTTCCCCCTTGCTATGGTCTCTTCAGCAAGGTATAAGGGGTGTGTAAGTTGGAGGGAAAGGATTTCCAAATGCGACATTTCTCTACATTCTTACTGTTGCAGTCATCCAGCTTACTTCAGAAAGAATCATATAATATCGCGATTTGTGGTACAGACAAAAGATAACAAAATGCATATAGCATGCCTAGATAAGCGGTCCTCAAGGGAGAACACGCATCATCAGTGTACAGGTAGTTTTGGATGTAGGTTTCGATCAAAGTTCTCGTAAACTGTCTAGGATAGACGTAAGGTGTCCAGAGGAGTTTTGCCTCTGCTTGTAGCATGAGTTTAGTTACTCTACTATAAACCTTCAGAATGACCTGTTCTGTGAAGATAGTAATAGTACTACCAGAGACACGTAAAGCTTAATAGGATTCAGCTGTGTTAGAATTTGAATAGGAAGAGGAATTTGGATTCTTCAGTATGTGTTACCAAGGCTGCTATATGATGATATTTAGTTTATGTGTGCAAAATGTTTATCTTTCTTTGGGTGTAAATTCATCATCATGTTTCTAATTCTGAAAAAAATACTTGACTTTGATTTTAGATTGTTTAGATTATCTGAAGTGCTCTGTGCGAAAACATTACCATACACCTGGATTTGCATATCCTCATTATTGATAAGCATGATGATATAGCATCTCAGTTTAATATAGTAATGAAACCTCAGGCAGCTTATCTTTCTTTTTATACATTATTTTCTCTACAAATGATAATTGGTGTACTAAGTGTTTTTTATGTTATCTTTAAATATAGAACAATTTAGCTAACCCATGGATTTTCTTGAGGTATGAAATATGAGGGTGGCTAATTACGACACGTTACACAAAGCATTACAGTTAGAGATACTAAGATTCTCTAATAAGATAGAACAGTTATTTATATATAAATTTATGAAAATTACGAAAACAAAAGCATGAGAATTAATTATGATAACAAAGCAATAAAAATAAACATAATGAATATATTTATAACAGGTTCATTATCATTAAGTGCACATAAAATAACGCACGAGTAATAACATATACAGAAGAAGTGAATGATTAGCATTATTTCATAGGATTTTCTTGCACAAAATGCAGTTAATATGGAATTCAACAAGAATAGCAAATTAAGATGTAAAATAGAGATAAATAGAAAGATGGCATGAAGAAATAATTTAGTCACAATAGAATAATGAGCGTTGTGATTACATCAGTGTATAGGGAATTTCTTTTAAAAATTTCTAAAAACTATTCATACTACTATAATACTCCTAGAGAATAATTATAGAAAAAAAATGCAGAAATATCCATGAACTCTTAAAACGTTTAATTAATTGATGTAAAAGGCACAAAAATCTAATGAGAATAAAGAATAGCTAGCATAAATGTTCAACATGTACTTGCACTCATAAAAATAAACAGTCATTTTAAAGTATACATGAAATAACATAATAACATTCTAAAGAGGCTGAAAATTATTATCATCATTTCATAAGATTTTGTTGCACAAAATGCAGTTTATATGAATTTCAACAAGGAAAGTAAATTAAAATGTAAAATATACGTAAATGTAAAGGCAATAATATGTAATCTCAGCGGAATTATGAACGTTATAATAACACTAGTGTTTAGGGAATTGCTTAAACAAGTAATTTCAGTAAACATTACGCATCTCCATAATCCTCCAAGGGAAAAATTACATAAAAAAATTCTTCTAGACATATTGAACCCTAAAAAATTAATTGATATAAAATGCATGGAAAGCTAATGAAAATAAAAAAAGCTATCATAAATCTTCAGGATGTACTTGCACTCCTAAAAAAATAAAAGACACCGTTGCAATTTATTAGGAAATATAGCTCCAGATGAAAAGCTATAGCAAGATTTTATCCTTAGAAAAATCATATATTCTTTGTCTCTAGATATGTAATCCTTCAATCTTCGCGAAGTGAGATACGAAAAGCTGAATTTCCTTCACAACTGTGACGTCATAGAAAATCACTTTCCCAGAATACCTTGGAAACAGCCTGGAGGCTCAGAAATGCATTTGATTTATGGTTATCCATCAGGCAACAAATGTGGAAGAAAGTGACAGTTGGCCGAGATGTAAGCTGATAAGGAGGGTTTTGTTCACATTTATTTTAGAGTTATTTCACTTGTATAGAGGAGAGCATCAACTCTCGCATATGGACATATATATCATCGCTTCCGTGCATGTAGAAATAATGTTCCTTGCATATTGCGTATACATAAAACATTGTGTTTGCTGTGTTGGAGGATTTAGTTAGTGTATCGCAAGTATTAGTCTTGGTGTGGTATACTACGGCACTGCATTCATATACATTACGTTATTCCCTACATCAAGTTATACATTAATACAATACTTTTGTAAATAAGAATAGACTTAGTTGTTTTAATTTCATATTACGGAAAACGTTTTAAGTCTTTCTTAATTTTCATTAAATTGCACATTATATTATTCGTTTATATAGGTTGTTAAAAAAGAAATGTTATATATGACGGTTTATAAGACGGAATTGATAGAATGGTGCGTAGTATAACTGACACACACACACATACATACATATATATATATATATATATATATATATATATATATATATATATATATATATATGTGTGTGTGTGTGTGTGTGTGTGTGTGTGTGTATTAGTTCCCAATCACTCTTGAATAGGCAGCAAAGGAAGACTAGGTTTGAAAATGTAGACGATGAAAATTAGAATACCCGCGTGGGTTTTGAAAGAAAAAAAAGGGAGAAATACGGTTCATCCGAGACGAATAAATTAAACTCCAAATTAAGTAACAGCTCCAAAAGCGGTAGGTGAGTTTTGGTTTAGCGGTCTCTAGCTTAACGCAGAACTGTTAACTGTGTACTTGAAATTCGCGTCCACCATGTGACTTGTGACACTTCCAAATAAATTCGCTAACAACTCGAACAGTGGGTTGCTAAGCCCAGTTCTGCCACCTAGAGACCTTTACATGGATACACTTCCAGGACCATGTCTATTCCGACCGCATATCAGGTGGTTGCATAACACCTATTTCTTGTGTTTGAATATCACAGGTAAAGAATTCGAAAATCAGTCCTGGAACTTTTATAACAAAAGTTATGTGTTAAAATTTATACAGGGGAGATATGGTCTCTGCATATGTCTGCTTTAGTCCGTAATTATTTTTCTACTATTTTTCAACACTGTCTGATTGTTGCTAACTAAAAATATGGGTTTCCATAAATAAATAAAAATGCTAGTTTACACATCTGTTCCTTGCCGATTTGTCTCCTGGAATTTCCTTATTTATTTATTTTTTTTACTTAAAGGCATATGATAACTTTAAATTTTCTATTCAGAAAGATCGTTTTCGTTTCTTAATATGTTGAGGAACGATATGCAGGGTCATCGAAAAAGGTTGGACACATTTCGAAGGCTCATAATTCAAAAATAAATTGAGCAAACGCAATAACATTCTTTTCAAACAACTTGGCAAGTGTCCAAGATTTCTAAATGTAACTGGCACGCAAGTGGTGACAGTTGAACGTTGCGCAGAAGAGATGTGAGGTGGAAGAGGGCTACGTTCGGCTTTCCGTCTGTGGCATGACGACCTTCCAGGCGAAATGTCAAGCGTTGGTTGTTTGCGATAAACACTACGGTAATTTCGCTGAACTATTGTAACCGATCTGTACTCTGCTAACCACAACACTCATTGAGCTTTCTTCTGAACGGTCGCCATTGCACTGACGGAAAGCCGAACGAAGACCTCTTCCTCCTCGCATTGCTTCTGCAAAAAGTTCAACGTCACGGTTGCGTACCAGTTACATTTGGAATTCTTGGACACGTACCAAATTTTTTGAAAAGAATATTATTACGTTTCCTCAATTTATTTAAAATTATGAGCTTTCGAAACGTGTACAACCTTTTTCGATGACCTGTATAATCAGAATTTCCATTGTTGTTGACTCGCCGATTTTGATTTGGACGTGGGATTAAAAATATTTCTAAAAAGGAATTTATTTTCGTATCCAAAATGTCAGTCATGTGCATAATTTAAGAAGTCGCATTTCTATAATTTTCTGCTTGAATATGGAATTAAAGGTTAAACATTTTCAGGACATTCCGTCATTTTCCATTACATTACACATCTTCTAGAAGAACAGGTAAGAAGAAGAAAATAGTTATAATAGCCGATTTTAATATTATAATTATATATATATATATATATATATATATATATATATATATATATATATATATATATATATATATATATATATATATATATATATATATATATATATATATGTATGTACGTAAGTATGTGTGTGTGTGTGTGTGTACGATAAATGGACGTACCACAAACGGTAGTTTAAAATGTTGCAAATGTTGAATATTAGGAAGAATGCATTAAGGACATATCCTTTTTACAATTATTTCTGTATTTGTCATTAGTACATACGCAACGTCGAAGCTATTTATTGTAGGACTATTCAATATGTATATTAATTAGTCCAGACATTGCGCTATAACCGATCATCACATAAGCCATATTCCCAAGATCTGAACAACACATTATTTGGAAGGGAATTCCAGACAATGATTAAACACGCCCCATATTCTCCCCATATTCTAAGAATATGCGATAGGTATTTGATTTCTCGCACACAGGGAATTCAGTCCCTTGTTCAGGTTATCAAATACCCTACCTGCTGTAAAAGAGGTATGGCATAAAAGAAATTTTATTGTTATATGACGAATAAAGAACAACGATATGTTGTAAAACTTTTGATTGTATTAGTTTTATGTTTATTGATTTAGATATCTGTTTGATTTATCCCGAAGTATATATTTTTCCTCTGTGTCAGTCGTAGTATCTAAGTTTGAATACCATGTACATATAAACCAATATCAGGCTTGTTAAGATATTCAACTGAATTTTTCTGTTTCTAATCAGTTTTTGAAATTATCTTTCATAAAGTAGCTTCTCGCTATCGAAGAAAATATCACAGGTATGTTTATTCTAAAGAATGGCTTAACTTACTTAAAACGGTGTATTAAATGAGATAATTCCTACCTACCATAAGGAAAAATAATAGGAATATGAAACTATATAAAAAAGAAAAAAATGTTTACTTGTGGATTCAGTTTAGATTTAAAAGTCGATTTTGCGCTACGCATAGAAAATAGCAATCAGACAGTAGTTTATCGTGGGTAAATCCTGCTATAAACATTTGGTTATTGTCAGTTCTGATTGGGCCTTTATGTTTATTGTGACTTTATGTTTAGTCGATAATTTGTTTCACAAACCTTTATATATGCAAGTATAAGGGTTTTGTAGGATTTGTCTCTTAATGAATTATTTACTTTATTTATTTTTCACAGAAATATAACAATTACCATGTACTTTAGTAAGGCGAGTTTCTTTTTTGATTCCGTCACAAGTTGCTCTGCAAATATAACTAGACAGACTTACATATTTCTCTTCTTTATGTGATAAAATTTATGAATCTAATAACTTATGAATCATTTATGAATCTAATAACTTAGGTATACATGGACAGGTAGGATATATATATATATATATATATATATATATATATATATATATATATATATATATATATATATATATATATATATATAGCAGAGATTTTTTAAGACGTTAAACTTTAAGGGGTCCAAAGGGGGGGGGGGGGGGGTTTCTACGGAAAATCTTAATTAAAACGCTAAATAGCTCAACGCGGGAGAGAAATTGGAGTACAGCGGGAAGAATTACGAGTCCAATCGTGGGTGTTGTCGTCAGAAAGCTATTTTTAGATTTTCGCAAAAATTAATTGCAGACTAAGCACAGAACATTGTGGAAAATTCGGTGCAGCGTAAGCAGACCACTCATGCCGGGCTTGAGACAAAAAAATAACTGTAGACACGATGTAGCTGCCGAAAGTTTTAGACATGCCACTTGCGATGCGGCCAAAAGACTGAACGGGAATAAGAATTTATATAAGTCGCGAAAAGTTAATGCTACGAATGGAGCAGAGACCTTTTTATATGATTAATAAACGCTGTTAAAGAACAAGAACTTGTTATAATTATACACTCGCCAGGGGAATAAGAAAGAATTCCGCACCATTGTGCGACTAGGCGATAAATAATAAGATTTATTTTTTTACTAATTATAAAACTCATGTGCAATGCTAATAATAAAAAGGATCATCATAAAATATATATAAATATATGTATTACTGTACTTATGCAAACTTCTTACTGTACTTATGCTACCTTCTTTCAAGTTTATAATAACAGGAAAGTTTTCAAATAATCAATTTAATGGCGATACTGAGTGAAAGTAAAAGTACGCAACGTAATTTACTTGTTCTTAATAATAAGATGCTCGTCGGGGATTCTCAGATAATAATAGTCGGGGATTCTCAGAAAATTTTCTCTATTTTCTGAGTCAAATTAAATTGGAATAACAATAGAACAGCGTAAAATACTATTTAAGCAATATTTTTGCAATATTTTGCTTTTGAGGATAAAAAATTTCTAAATAATCACAGTAGGATATTTCAGGGAATATTTTAAAACAAAAAAGCCACCTAATTTTTCGTTATCGGTAAGAAATATTTGAGTTGAATGCTATTTACTGCCCGTTCCTACTGTTCACTTTAGACTGTCACTTATATCCATATCTCAATAAATAAATATAACTGGACGCAGTTAAATAAGGAACATTACTTTAGCAATTTGGTATATCTTCGTTTTCGGACCATTGCCACAACGTTACTACATCAAAATAATATGGAAAAAAAAACAATTGTATACGCTGATATTCGCGCATTTTAGGGTATTTTCTTAAAAAGTGGAATTAATGGAATCTAAATCATAGATCCCAAAACCGTCGATCGCGAGCTACTAGTCGCTCGTGGGAGAAATTTTAGGTAGATCGCGGTCACGCTCAGGTTGGCTAACCTGAAGTTGCATTACTCAGCTCAGGCCGATGACTTACGAAAACAAATGAACTTCCCGCGCAACCGTTACTCAGTGTTATTGTTATTTCAGCGATACTCCGGTTAGGTCTGTTCTGTGTTTCACGCGCACGTCAGACTAAAATTATGTCCTTATTATTTTCGTACATATATCAGACATTTGTCAACGAGGAAAAAATTGTTGATGACAAAAAATGTCATCCTTCTCGTTAAACTTAATTAGTCAGATGAAATAAAAATGTTCTTACACTTGTTATAAAATTCTTTATAATATAAACAATTTTAATCAATTGGATGTAATATTTATTAGAACTATATGTTCATAGCCAATAAATAAATGTGTGGATTTCAAACAAAATTAATTTTGCGTTTCAAGACAAAAATCAATTATTAAAATCGTAAAGACTGACTAAATATTATGAGCTTTATCAAACTGTTTCTATTCACAGGTTTAGTTAGAGTTTTTTTTAAATATCACACCCTTAATTGATAATTTGCCATCAAACCTTCACCTGAATTCTATTCTCAGACTTTTCACAACGCATGCATTTAATACAATTGAAACAAATATAACGCGGAAAGATTAAAAATTATCTCCAATTCATCAACAATGCAAATAAAATTTTGATTATTTAGTATACCATCCTTGTAGATAAATTTATTAAAAAGATTTAAGCTTTCGGAAGGTATCTTTAATGGTCTTAAGATTTCAGTAATTGCTTTTACAATAAATCACATGTCATTAAAAATTCTAATTCCAGAAGTAACTCAATGAATGGCTTACGACGGTTTAGCTTTGTAATTACCTTTCTTTAAAATTTCTGTTATTAAACGTGTGGAAATTAAGTATAATTGTTATTAAAGTTAATTTTTTTAAATTTAAATGAATTAAAACTGTCTTAAATTAATTTATTCATGGGTGAAGTCTTTCTAAACATTTTATTTTACAATTTCTCTTTGTTTCCTAACTGCAACTCATATATATTAATGAATGTAGTTAGTTTTTAATATCAGTAAATTACTCGAAAAACGCACTTTAGTGCTAATATTTGCTATCAATTCTCCGAAGTACATTCTTTCTTGACTAGCAGGATAATGACAGTGTTAGGTTACTGTTATGCAAATTCAGTTCTTCGAGTTCTCCTACACTAATCAACGAATATCTGGCTTAAAATTCTGAGAAATTTGCTACAGAAAACGTCGCATCAACTAAAATATAAATGCATCTCCAAACCTGTTGAATATTAAAGAATTTGAAACAATTTGGGTAGATGAACTTTATTTCACAAAATTCATCGAATTTTGGATTAGGTGCTTACTTGCGGGAATTATAATAAAACAAAACAGTTAATTAGAGGCAAATAAAATAGGTTCCTCGCTTTTGCTCAGCTAAATTGACAATGTATTTTAAAAAGTTACTATCTTAAAAATTTACGCAAACGAAGGAATATGCAGCGCCCTTCTTGTAATATGATAAGAAACTCCTAATTAAAATTTCGATTTCCTTTTAATGCTAAACGTTCATACATTTAATTATTTTCAAGAAAATTAGTTCTTGAATGAAAAATTTCGACGATTAATATAAAACTCAGTTTATAATTATATATAAATAAATATAAATATATATATATATATATATATATAGGGTAAGTAGTCCTAATATCAGACCCCATTCTACAACTCTAAATATGAATAAGAATTACTCAAAATTTCGTAAACACAAAACTGTACACAATAATTAGATAACAGTTACATTTATACACTAATAGGAGAAAAAGAAAATTGACATTTTAAACAAATTACTTGTTTTACACTACAGGTTTTTCTTTACTTTTTGTTTTTAGATTCAAACTTTTCCCATTGTTTACAAATAAAAAGTTCGTCATATCCACAATCTTCATGGGCCCACCTGAAACACCTTTTACATTGACACCACTGCTCTCCCCGTTTGTCTTCTGAAAATAAACAACCACAAAAAAGGCATTCAGTGTCGATTTCATCACTGCTATCATCACTGCTGTCATAGAGAAAAAGTTTTCATCATCTTCAAATGAGCTGAGATCATCATAGCTATAATTAGGCTCATTCGTTCCCTGTTGCATTTTCATCCATCCTTAATTTTCCCTTCCTGTAGGGACCCTTTGCCCTTTACTTTTCCCTTTATTGTTTCCTTATCCATTTGTTTTTATCTTAATCTCCATTTCCTTGATTATCCTTTGATTTGTTATCTTTTCGGTCTACTCATTTTTTTCTTGTACGAAACAAAGTTTTCTTTCAAATATGCTGCAGTTCTTTTATTAATGCTATCAATCAATTTATTTTTATAGGGTGATGATTTGATACTATCGACTTAACGGGGCCTACTTGGTTTCGAGGTGTTTTTCTCAGGAAACGTAGTAAAGATATTTAACTAAGAACTGGCTTGAATTTGTTGTTTGATCAATACCTTCCACATTGTCGCTACTACTACACGGTTGTGGATTTCGCTTGGGCGTCATTGCATCTACAGCTTCAGAGGGAAAAAGGCTCTGAGAGTTAAAACTAAAATGCTTAATATGATACCCTAACTCCTATTAGGCATGCTTTTGGGTCTCATATTGGGCACGACCATGTTGCTGAACACGCCAATGAATTTTTTAGGTTAGAATTGACGTTAGCTTTAAATAAACAGGCGTATTTTCACTCCACATTTATAGCTACCTATCCATTACTAACAATTTTAATAAGATTCTTACCTTGAAGGTGAAAACAGCCTATGAAATTGGTGATGCAAAAAAGTCGATGAGTACACATTCAGGAAAAATAATACTGCACCTTTGTGAGCGCTTGCAAACACTCGAATGACTCACCGATTACGAATGATGCAATAGACTACGGTTTTAAGCTCCAGCCGTCATTCGGCAGCACTTTATAACTCCTATAAGCTGGGGTCTCATATTAGTGATATTTACCCTATATATATATATATATATATATATATATATATATATATATATATATATATATATATATATATATATATATATATATATATATACATATATATATATATATATATATATATATATATATATATATATATATATATATATATATATATATATATATATATATACATATATATATATATATATATATATATATATATATATACATATATATATATATATATATATATATATATATATATATGTATACATATATATATATACATATATATATATATATGTATACATATATATATATATATATATATATATATATATATATACATATATATATATATATATATATATATATATATATAGATATATATATGTATACATATATATATATATATATATATATATATATATATTATATATATATATATATATATATATATATATACATATATATATATATATATATATATATATATATATGTATATACACTCAAGAGCCAAAACATTATGACCACCTGTCAATAACGAGTTGGCCCACCTTTGGCGCGCAACACAGCTTCAACCCGACTTGGCATGGATGCCACAAGTCCTTGGTAGATGGCCGGAGACAGATTGTACCAGACGTTTAAGCAACGGTCACTCAAATCCGAGATATTGCGAATTGGTGGTCTTTGAACTCTGAGATGCCGTCCCATGACATCCCAAATGTGTTCTATCGGATTGAGATCCGGTGAATTCGGTGGCCAGGACATTAACTGGAATTCAGCATCATGTTCCTGGAACCACTCCAACACAATTTTTACCTTGTGACACGGGGCGTTGTCCTGTTGGAACATTCCATTTCCAGCTGGAAAAACAGAGGCCATGTAAGGGTGCAACTGGTCCGCAATGATGTTCAGATACCCTGTAGCATTCATGGTCTGCGCTACCACAACCACGGGTCCCAGAGACGCCCAAGAGAACATCCCCCAAAGCATAATACCGCCACCACCGGCCTGTGTTTGACCTGCGGTACATTGAGGGAGCAACAGTTCGCCTGGAAGACGGCGTATCCTGACACGGCCATCGGCGTGATGAATGACAAACCGTGATTCATCTGACCAGGCAACTCTCTCCCACTGATTCATGGACCAGTCGCGATGTTCCCGGGTCCAGCGCAGGCGCAGTTGGCAATAACGCTTCGTCAGCAAAGGCACACAAGTGGGACGTTTGCTGCGTAGCCCCATATCCAACAGTGTCCGCTGAACAGTGTGCTGCGATACTATTCTACTTGGCCCTGCATTGTATTGTGCTGTCAGCTGAGCCACTGTCTGGCTCCGGTTTTGCTTCACCATGCGAGACAGTCTCCGACGACCTTTTTCTTTGATAGCGTGTGGACGTCCAACATCATGTCGTCTACTGCTGGTTTCACCGTCATTCATCCACTTTGCATAAGTACTAACAACTGTAGGTCGCGAACAACCCACGAGTCGTGCAGTTTCGGAATTACTTGTTCTGAGCCTTCGAGTCATTACAATCTGCCCTCTATCAAAGTCGCTTAGATCCGCAGCCTTTCCCATCACATACAGAAGTAAGTGAAAGAATGATTCTTCAGACTCTCCAGCAGCAGTTAAATACCACTTCCACCTGATCACGTGCCTTCCACGTCATCCAGGCGAATTCATTGCAAAATGTAGGGGTGGTCACAATGTTTTGGCTCTTGAGTGCATATATATATATATATATATATATATATATATATATATATATATATATATATATATATATATAAATATATATATATATATACAGAGGCTGTTCGCACATTTTTTAGACGATTTTGGTAAGCTGTAATAAAAAATCGTTTGCTGCAAAAGAAATAATTGCAATTGTACTATGTTTTTAAGAGTCAAAATTATCGTCTGCGGCTTGAAAGTTTTGTTTTTATTCAAAATGGCGTTTTTAACAAAACAGTTTGTTCGAAGGCTACATTTATGCTCTTTCCGAAGAGAAATATGCTTACTCCGTTATCCAAAAACGATGTGAGAGTCATGGTTTTGTGATATCTAAAGCTTCGATAGGTAATATCGTCAACAAGAAAAAAAAAAACGTCAAATTGGAGCCTGAAGTCGGACAAAAATTCCAAACAAGTATCCAAGGAAAAAACGGACATCTTCGACTATTGCAAAGATACGTTGTTTAATGTTAAAAGAAAATCCCCCTAGTCAAAGGACAGTTGCAAAATCATTAAAATGCTCGGTGTCCACTGTAAACAAAATGATAAGCGTTGATTTAAATCTTAAGAAAGTGAAAAAACGCAATGTGCATCGTCTTCTTCCAAATCATATCGCTGAACGCAGGACACGCTGCAGAATTCTATATGAGAAA
Source organism: Dolomedes plantarius (assembly GCA_907164885.2). Lineage (NCBI taxonomy): Eukaryota > Metazoa > Arthropoda > Arachnida > Araneae > Dolomedidae > Dolomedes > Dolomedes plantarius. The sequence continues at coordinate 34,780,621 of OU015492.1, read as the reverse complement.
CAGTTATCCAAAGAAAAATGGAAAACAATTGTCACAATAGATGAATCATGGGTGTATTTAAATGATTGCAACAAAAAAAGTGCCATTTATTAAGTTTTCTATGGGATTCATGATTGTTGCTGGTTTTTCTTATAATGGCAAGTTAAAAATAAAGAGAGTGGAAAAAAATGTCACGATTAACTCCAAATACTATCAGGAATATATTTTATCGCCAATTTTTCTGAATGAAATACCATCGCTTTACACATAGTGCCATCAATCTGTGAGACTCCATCAGGACAAAGCTAGCAGTCACACATTAAAATCCACTGTAAATTTCCTAAAAGAAATGGAACAAAAAACTGGTATAGGCCATACCCTTCACTGATATCCCATACTAAATCTCCCGATGTATCACCTATGGATTTTTGTGCTTTCGGACTTTTAAAATCTGCATTATTCAAATGTCATCCCAAAACCCTTACAGGACTCTGGAAAGATGTTCAGGAGGAATGGGATAGACTACCTCTTCTGACACTTCAAAAGACATTATTATCCTGGATATTGCGGTGTCGAAAGATAGTTCAGAATAAGGGATGTCTAATAGAACATTTAAAACACAAGAATTTTATGTAATTTAGTTTTGTGAATACAATGTACATTGTATAAAAAATGTGTGAACAGCCTCTGTATATATATATATATATATATATATATATATATATATATATATATATATATATATATATATATATATATATATATATATATATATATATATATATATATATATATATATATATATACATACGCTCATTGGACAAAAAAATTAGCGCACCAAGAAATAATTGCTGGATCGTAACGAAACTTGCAATGAAGGTACATGTCGGGGAGATATGCAAATGATTAGAAATGCAGCGTGATTGCGCATTACGTATAGCCGGTAGAGGGTGTTGAACATCGTACTCTGTGGAGTATAAAACAGGTAACGAAAGCTTGTTTGAGTGTGCTGAATCATTTACAAAGGAAGAGCTGAGATAGACATGCCATTACGCCGTGTTCGAAGACAATATAAGCAGTTGTCGCAGTTTGAGGGGGGTGGGAGAATCGTCGGGATGATGGAAGCTGGGTGGTCAGCTAGGCGAGTAGCTCGTCAGTTAGGCCCCTCTGATTGTGTTCTGATTAGGTGTTGGGACTAGTGGACCCGAGAGATGCCATGTACACGAAGACCAGGCTCAGGACGCCCTCGACAGACCAGTCATCGAGAAGACCGCCACATCGTAAGAAATGCACGCGTACAGCCAACTGCTTCATCGGCCGCCATCCAGGCACAGGTAGCACCTTCACTAGGGGCCTCTGTGTCTTCTCGAATCATATGAAGGCGCCTGGATGAAGGACAGTTGGTATCGCGGCGCCCATTACGTGTGCTGCCCTTGAAGCCCACCCATCGACGCCTCCGTTTGGAGTTTTACCGCGCACGAGGAAACTGGACTGCAGCAGAATGGAACCAGGTCGTCTTTAGCGACGAATCCAGATTCAATCTCGGCAGTGATGACAATCGTGTTCGTGTGTGGAGAGGTGAACGCTTCAATCCTGCCTTTGCTGTACAGCGACACATCGTCCCACAGCTGGTGTGATGGTATGGGGTGTCATTGCCTACAATACAGGGTCACCCCTAGTATTGTTCCGTGGCACCATGGCAGCCCAGCAGTATGTTCATGAAATTCTGCAACCACATGTGTTGCCACTCATGCAACGGCTCCCAGGAGCCATTTTTCAACAAGACAATGCTCGGCCACATACGGCAAGGGTGTCACAAGACTGTCTCTGCACTGTTACTACCCTTTCTTGGCCTGCCCGATCCCCAGATTTGTATCCAATCGAGCATATCTGGGATCATTTGGGACGACGAGTTGGGCATCCCACGAGTTTGAACGAAATAGAGGCAAGGTTACAGCAAATATGGAACGAAATGTCTCAAGACATCATACAGAATTTGTATGACTCAATGCCCGATCGTATCGCATCGTGCATTCGCGCTAGAGGGGGTCCAACGGAGTATTAACTCCTCCGTTCTTTTGCCATTTTCTCTGAAATAAATTATCCTTTTTCTTTGATTTTCTTATCATTTACTTATATCAAAGTAGTCATTACGTATGTAAAATTTCGTTTCATTTTGACGACTCCTTCTTGGTGCGCTAATATTTTTTTGTCCATGAGTGTATATATATATATATATATATATATATATATATATATATATATATATATATATATATATACATACATATATGTGTGTGTGTGTAATTGTAAATCAAAAATAGTGTATATTATACTTTTATGTAAATATATGTCACATCACTCATTTTTAATTGTTTAAATGGCAAATGATTGGTTCCCATTCAATAGCTCATAAACACAATAACATTTTCTGAAATGAACTCGAGTCATTTTATTTGCCGCTATAATTCTTAACGTCATCCATCATATTATTTTTTTAATCTGAATTTGAATCATGTTCTATACATAACACTATTAATAAAAAGTTAGAACACCTGATATGCTTTAATTTCTTCAAAGGTCAGCAGTCAATGGCATCTCCCGGTTAGCTGCAAGGCTAATGAAATATTCATGAGGGAGAAATCAGTCTCTTCCGTTTCATGTCCATCTACCTCTGATATATATAACTTTCTAGTGACAGACAGCAGAAAAACTAGGATATATTTTTAGGTGATTTTTAAGTTTGTTGCTGAAATGGGAACCGAATTTTTGTTGGGTTGTTCCTACAAGTGGTGTACATTGATAAAAAAAGGGAAAAGTTTCTGAAAAGTAACTTAAGTCACTGACTAAATAACTTTAAAACCAAAATATTTTTTTACTTCTATCATAAAATTTGAAATCCTGCCTCATGTATCTCATGCACTGTAAACATAAAATGGTGGCTTGAGAAGGGGATCTTCAAATGTGTCCGACGATTGTTTGAGAATACAGAAGAGTACAGATAATTATTTAAATATGTTTTCTGTGTATATATATATATAAGTGTGTATATATATATATATATATATATATATATATATATATACACACACATATATATATATATATATACCACCGCCGTGATCACTAATAGTGACCGGTGCATGTAAAATCTGTTGTGGCTGCAATGTCCTCCAAGTTCTAAAATTTTCCTCTAGAGTGCAGGATCAAGTGTACCGATATCATCACTTGACTCGGTTCTAGCTTACGGGACCAGCTTGTTGGTGGTAATGGTGACTACCTATACGGTGCCCCCTTAACCTTTAGCTTACGGGGTCCATTTTTCCGATTCCCTCTTTAGAACGGGAAAATTCATACTCCCTTTGTAACAACGGCCATTAAGGGGTTTATATATATATCATATATCAATATCTATATATGCATATATATATATATATATATATATATATATATATATATATATATATATATATATATATATATATATATATATATATATATATGCATATATATCTATCTATATGCATATCTATCTATCTATATATATATATATCTATATATCTATCTATATATATATATATAATATATATATATATATATATATATATATATATATATATATATATATATATATATATATATATATATATATATATCACTCTTGGGCTCGTATCCTTGGGATACATGCTATCCCACCCCGTAAGGAAAAGGTTAAATGAACGGCCATTGATGGCCTGTAATGAATGGCAGTCTCACCCTTTTCTGAGAACAAATGGCGTCATAGCCAATCTTACAGTCATATGCTACATATATATATATATATATATATATATATATATATATATATATATATATATAAGACAAAGTTGTAGGTGAAAAACCAGTATGAATTCTAAAGCTACTTGCAGCCAGGAACTAAAAACATGAAAAGATAAATATTAAATATATTTTAGACAGCATCTTGTCATCAGCGGTGCCGATACTGTGTAAAAACCAAAAAATTGTTTCTGATAAGTATGATATAAACAATAAACATACTTAGACACCGTACAATCCATTACAATCAGAAGAATTGAATAACTAGTTACTTAATCAAAGAACGTGAAGTCTGGCAGTAGACAAAGTGGAAGTTATGAATAGGAAACTGCAAGAAGACTGGCGTCACGAAACTTGCAACCATGGAGCAAATGGAAACAGACTTACTAAGGAGATTGTGTCATAGGACAAATAAACCTAAATTAAATAATTTTTTTACTATGATTAAGAGTTATTTTTATTATTGATTATTTAATATTATTTTTACTTATGAATTTTATTTTATATATATATATATATATATATATATATATATATATATATCTGTTTGTATGTGTGTGTGTGGGTAATATTTATATTATATTTAATATTGACATTTTTACAAAGTTTATTGGAGCAATAGAAAAAATTTGTAGGACCTCTTTTGATCAAAACTTATACATTCTTTGCAGTCCTTTATAGACCAATTCACAAAGTGACGAATAATATTTAGATGTTGAAAATTTAAATTTTTTTTAATATACTAAAAATTTATCGCCGAGCTGTATTATTTACATATCCTAGGTACTTTGCTTCTCTAGCAATTTGTAATGCATATTATTAATCTCAATTTAATATTAGTTGTACAGGGCAATGAGCACATTTAAATTTTTTTCTGCTCTAAAGAGTTCAATGCTCGTCGCTCATAAAAAGTAAAATAAACTCTATTTTCTGATAAATTATCTAGTTTCTATTGATCTTCAGGAAATCTTACTATGATTAGAAATATAGGCACTGATATTAGGAATATAGCATGGCTGCAAGCGCTAGATAACTAGAAAGACGAGATAAAGGAGAGAAGCAATGCAAATATGATTAATAAATATTTGAAATTTTTTTCTAGAAATATTTTATATTACTTGATGAAATACGCAACGACGTATCATAAAACATATAATCAAATTACTAAATAATAATCTCTACACACAGCCAATTACCAAATTTGCAAGGAGTCTCTTGAAATAGGAGAGAGGATTGTTAAATTCAAAGACATTGACATTCTAAGTTATTGACATTTTAGGACGCACAGGACTAATGCACACTTGGGTAGCCAATAAAAAACTTTATTTGTCCTTAACCCAATTTTATATTTACATTTCAGTTTACTTTATTCCGAGTACCAAACATATCCTGCAAAAGTTTATCCGACTATCGTTCGACCATTTTTCTGAGTTCCTGAAGAGACACTATGTGCGTGCAGCTTAAGTTGCTTCACCCCCTACATGGTGCCTTTGAGCAGTTAAAAATCTCCATCCAACACAATTATGTCATTCAAGAGTCATAATAGATGACCGTGTCAAGCCGACTATCGAACACCTGAATCCCTAGGTAAATTTTAGGACTTTTATCAGAACTTACAGTATTTTTATGTCATTCTTTTTGCTTCCATAAACTGGAAGTAAATCTCAACTACTAACTCTTAAATAAGAAGTCGAGCAATTTTGAAAGGGAAAAAAAATAATCATATTGAAATATATTTCTGCCAATTATTAGGTAGTCACAAAGTTGCAATAAAGCTATGCTTGTTGTCTTTGTTTGATAAACAGGGGAACATTTTACATCGAGATCCTATGAAAACTATATAAGGAAAGTTATAATCAAATGCAATCAAAGAACTTCTTATGTAAAGTTATTGAACTCCTGGGAACATATATCATCAGCTTTGAAAATCCTGGCTTATCAGGTTAGGCCGTTAGTATAAGGCGTATTAACGCAAGTGCCTGCCATGTTTATCCCAGCGACAGTTATTACTCAGCTGAATGAACAGGGCTATAATAACTACATTCATCAAAGTCGGCCTCCTTCAAAAGTTGATGAGCTACTTTCAGTGATGACGGATTGTGTTCTACGTAGACGAACAGATAATATAAGTTTTAAACAACAGCGAACTTATTAATGTTTCTTTCATTCATTTTCGGAACTAGATGATTTGGAGCAAATGGATGAGTGGGTTTTCATGGAAAATATGCAGTACATCAATACTTGTGATATCCTGAGACACGTTATGTTACTATTGTTTTTGAATTCTTAGCAAACCATATATCATAATGATATTTCCTAGCTCCTCAGGAAATATTTCCAAACATTCGTCAACAGTAATGCAACCTGTTATTTTTGTTTTCCTTATCCGATCTCTTCTTAAAATGAATCCCCTCTTCTAATCGCAAATATTAGAAAAAGGGATTTCAATTACAACTTTAGGGAATGTACGTTTATTTAATCAACAGTTAATAGTATATAGCAATCTCGGAAACGACGGCATTTAAGAGCCTTATAAATAATTTTTCTCATCAACTAAGTGATTAAATCACTGTACTATACTGTTTTGCAGCGTATTTAGTTATAGTACCGTAGCTGAAATTTGCTGGGTTACAATTTGCGGATGGTTGCAAACATTAAACGTTCTTATAAACACTACTGCATTAAAATAGTTTATGTATATTTTTACCGATTTAACAAACTTGTGCTAGAATTGATTATAATGCAAAACCGTTTTGTTTCTCTGTTTATATCGTACCACAAACACAATGATATGATATCGTGCACAAGTGTCAGAATTAGAGGTGTATGATGTTTTAATGAGCTTAACATATTAATACGTGCTCTAAATTTTATAAAAAACTATTTTTGATATATGTGAATTGTTAGCATGTTATTGAAATACGTTTGATGAAATTTTAACAAAAGCATGTATAGTTACACAGAATCTTATCAACATAAATGCAATTGAAAAGTATTATTTTTTTTAACCAATGCGGAGGCACTCGTAATCAAACATTGGCCTATACTACGCAGCAATTTTACTGCCCATTTTATTATGGGCGCACCATATAGGCGGACAGCATTACACCCTATGAAGGGACGACACGAACGGAGACATTTTTCATGGCGCAACGCCGGGATTCGTTCTGAGCACCCTCGGCACCGAAAACCAGCGCGCTGTACCACAGGGCCGCCAGAAGCCCTTGAAAAGTATTATATTCTAGGTATTTTTGAGGAATTTTACCTTAAGGCTTGGTAAGTATAAAACTGTGGAAATTGCAGTACATTATGACTTGTAAATTCATTTTAAAACTTCAACTTTTATTTATTCCATATCTATTAGTAGGACTTAGATAAACAGTAAACTATTTTAAATCTTTTCCAAACAAGTATACTCCTCTGAATTTTTAATAAAAAACATTAATACTTTTGTAGTGCTCTCTAGTGAACACTAGTTATATATCCAAAATGTTATTTTTAAAATAAGCGATGGAATGTTACACACTGATCTTTTATGCTGAAAATAATTCAGAAAATTTTCCTTTATATAGAAGTAGTCAGAAAATTCAACCATAACTCTTATCATTAGATATTTTTATTTCAGCAACATATCGTATAATAGCCTAACATATACGATCTCACTGGATACGACATGTTGATGCTAACAAAGTATTACTTTATGAATAGAAATATACTTTATTTTTTTAGTTAGAATGTAAATGAACAATAAAATATTTAAAATATTTTTTAAATATTTAAAATATTTTTCAAACAAGTATACTTTCCTGAATTCCTCAGTGAAGATCTTTAATACTTTTTTGGTCTGTAGTGAACACCAGTTATAGCGTGAAAATATATTTCCTCAAGCATGTTATGAACTATACCCAACTGATCTTGTGTTGGAAATAATTAAACAAATTTGAATTGATATAGATGTAGTTAGAAAATTCACTCATAACTCTTATGATTAGATACTTTCAATTCAGCAACATATAGCTATCGTACAATAGCCTAACGTATTCTTTCTCACTGGATATGGCCATGCAATGCTAACAAAGAATGTATATATATCTGCAAATATACTTTACATTTGTTCGCTGGGACGTAAATGAATAATAAAATATTTAAAATATTTTTCAAACAAGTATACTTTCATGAATTCCTCAGTGAAGATCTTTAATTTTTTTTGTCTCTAGTGAACACCAATTATATAGTCAAAATATGTTTCCTCAATCAAGGGATGATTTAAACCCAATCGATCTTTTGTTGGTAAAAAATCAGCAAATTTCAATTTAAAGAGAAATGATTAGAAAATTTAGCCTTCGAAATTTTAAAACTCTATAGTATTTAACTTTCGCGCATACATATTTCGAATTTACAACCAAGGGAAATATACCATTTAACAAAATAAACTGACCTCATCCCCTTATTTCTCCGACGATTCATTTGTTCGCATTACGTATCTAAAATAGCCTCATCGCTCCGATGTGAACGGGTCATCAATCAAACTTTCCCCCTGGGCACTTAGATTATAAATTTTAGATTGTCACCCTAAATTATCCGTCAAAACATGTTACTTGACATTCATTTACAACGTAGTTTCCACTTTGGCTTCAGATTTACATCTGTTTGAGACCATATCAAAGAAAACAAATCATTAGTGAATGGGTTATCAATAATATATTTAAGCAGATAAGTAATTTTAACGGATAACAATGGTTAAAACGTGTTTTCAAATCTGTTAATATGTCTTAGGAGAGTAATTGTTTTTCACAGCTTAAAAGAACTTATTCAAAATGATGTTTAACGAATCAGAACATGTTTTAATTGCTGGTACTATGTATACAATTAAAGGTTCAAGAAAAAAATGTGAAAGTTTTAATGTGTTTAAAATCCGTTTTAATTGTTTTTGTTTTATAAACAGCTTTTGATTCTCGAGTGGCTTATTTTTAACATGTTGAATGCCACCGCATTTGTTAATAAGCGAAACAGTGTGATGAGAGAATGAGCGTGATGCATAGAGAAAAATGTGGTAGGGATTAAATACTGAATGAGAGATTCACTGAAGAATGATAAAATGGAAGTTATCAAAAACAAACATGTATTGCATTCGGGAGATATGTTTAATCTTTCAATATAATTAGAAATGTAATGTAAACTCAATATGATGCATTGAGGTTCAATAAGCGTTAAACACGGAATAACACCAATTTAATTTAGCACAGAATGTTATCAGGCGTGTTCTATGGGAAGTCTATGATAATTTAGGTGTTACAGGGAAGAATGCCTTTTAAAGAAAGTATTATATGTTCATTGTAGAATAAGAAATGTGGAAAATGTACGTTATTTATCAAAGGGCTGGAGATAAATAACAGTTGGTAACACTTAGTATCATCTACAATTGATACCATTTAGTGACATTTACAACTGATACCTTTTAGTTCCTGGGACGTTTGAAGAGATGCTACACTCAGACATTTCTCTTTTCACTGGGAAAAAATTGAAAAAATGAAGATTGAAAGAATTTTTTAACTAATTTTTAAGTATCGTGTAAAGGGCGTATACGGAAGTAACTAAAGTTTTCACTTATAAAATAAAAAGTTATTATATTTAAAATTTATATTCATATTTTGATAATAATCACGTATGCATTTTTAATTGCCTAAATCCTCATTTCTTTGTCATATTTTGGTAATCGGAAAATTTAAAAATAAACAGACCTTTTTCACCGTCAATGCTGCTTCATAATTAAAAATTTTATTAAATTAATTAAAAAAATAAAAACAAATTCAATGCAAAGTGTTTGCTTTCTTCAGTTTAAGGCTTTACTTTTATGGGAAAGTGAGAAAATACAGTGTAGCATTCTTGCTAGAGTCTATATAAGAAGGAAATCGATATATTTGCAGTTTGTTTTGTTGATTTTTGATTATTAACTGGACAGTGTGATGTAACAAGGAACCAAAATACACAACAATAAAACTGACAAAACATAATATTTATAAAGCCGTTAATTAAATATTTCTGTTGCTGATTGTGGGTTCTAAAAAGAATATTATTTAATATTATTATCAAATAAAGTCATACAATAGCAGAATTCTTTTCCAAGATAGCTAAACATGTTGCACACCTTACGAGCTATTTAAGTTAGCATTTAATTGTTAGTGGGTCGGTTAATTTTTTGCATAAGACTGCTTACTTAATATAAATTATGTATTGAATTTCGATTGCAATTTTAATTATGAATTTAAAAAAGTAATCGTGCTTAAATTACAACTAAACGTTCAAAATATATTTGAGCAATGCTTTTAGCTACTGTATATTATCCAAATATGCGGTCCTTTCGTTCCCATGAAAAGAAATCACGTGCCCGCCTACGTATATTGCATTATGTTCATTAAAAATTACTATTTTCTGACTGATACTGCAACTTCTCTAGTTTCAAGTTATAAAATAAATCACCACACATAATTAGCATCTTTGAAACGTAATTACCATTTGCGGCATCGGTCTAAGAATAATATCTGATTGCATGCTCTAATAACAATTACATCGCTACATAATTATGATATACGCGATTAATAATGAAATGCAATAATCAAAAACAAGGAAAAGCTGAATAATTCCAGAGAAATTATTAATAGTTATTGTGGTAATGATCTGGTAATTATTCTCTCGAGCAGTAAAATAAATGGCAATGTATGTCATTTAGACAAAAAAGAAACATTTTAAAACGACTCGTATTCAGGACTAAATTAAATGCTCAAATGCCCATTTACGTCTTATTTCATTTTGGTTTTTTTTTAAATATCTAACACAATGTTTTACCCTTTCATATTGTGTACGTTTATCCTCTTACGATATTCGAGAAATAGAGTTGTCATATTGATAAGCTAATTTCTCTTTATATTTGCCCATTCATTGAAAACAAATTTAAAAAATATTTAATGATATAATGAATATAAAAATGATATAATGAATTATATTATGTATCCTGACGTTCATAACATTCTGTTCATATAAAACTATATCTGTAAAAAAAATCTAGAATTTTAACAGGAATTAAAACTAGTTCCTAAATATGATGTTAGGCGTTGATGTGAAACAAATAAATGGACACTATTTCTGTAAATAAAAGACAAAGTATTTGTTTAGCACATTTCATTAAAGTATCAACTTTTAAGATTTGAATAAGATAAGTTTTATAATCTCTTAGATGAAATCTCTTAGATGATCTCTTATGATTTAAAACTGTTGAAAATAAATGTTTTATACTGTATCTAATATCAATCATCATTAATCCTAATAACATAAACATAAATTGTGTTCATAACAAAAAAAATCTCTGTATATAAGATAAAGAATTCAAATTTGCATTACATGTGTTCTCTTAATATAGACCTTAGATTTGATGTGAAAACAAATAAATCGAATTAAAAAAATATTGCACATAAAATTGTATATGCATATTTCATTAAAATTTTAACTTCGCAGAAACAAAATAGAATAGTCTTTGACTTTTCTTAGATAACACAAAATAGCCGTTACTTTTTTAATCTGTTGACAGAAAAATGGAATGAATTATACAATATATCCTAACGCTCCTCATTAATTCTCAAACCACATATATCACATTTGCGATTTATCTCACTCTTTTGATACAACTTATTTTCAAAACCACTATTCCCCGTTAAACTTTTTTTCAACTCCCTCCCATTTATAATATATACGGAACTCTATACAAATTATCAGCTTTGTATATGTAGTACTCAATAAAATATACATATACAATATATCTTAAATGAATCAAACGCAATATTTGATTTTGTGATAGTTTTGCATCGTTAACATGAGAAAGGCATTTGAGTATCATTGAAAAGACATCTTCAGTTTATAAATGGATTGGTAGGCTTACGTACCTTAAAAATCCTCATTGAACTTTGGTTTGCCTTTTTTTACGTTCTTTGGATTAAATTTAAATGAAGCTGAAACCAGGTACCATGATATATTTTGCAAAAGGAGGAAAATGTATTACTAAATTTGGGATAATTGCTGACAAAGTACAACATACTTTAACATAAATGAAGTTCTAATTTATAAACTGTGATTGCTTGCATTGTGTAGAAAATTATTTTTCTTATGCAGTGACACCTGCTCTGTCCAAAAGTTGTTCGACCTATCAAACCCGTAATCGAAGATAAAACATTCATTTTCAGATTTTTTTAATCCATTTTGAAATTCTTAGAAAATGTATTCCTCCCACCCAAACACACGCACACACACACACACACACACACACACACACACACACACACACACACACACACACACACACACACACATATATATATATATATATATATATATATATATATATATATATATATATATATATATATATATATATATATATGCTCTTACATTGGCAATGTTGATTGTTTAGGAAATTTCTGAACAGTGCATTCACTAACCTACCTGGGGGAGTAACTTTAACCATATCACTCTCTATAACGGAGTTCCATTTTCAGTCACTTTATCTCTAGTTAATATTTTATCTTGCATTGCAATTACTTTAAATCAATTATTTTTACTCCAACGCATTTTATCTTTCCAGTAATTTATAAAGTTAGTAATTATATTCACTTATCAAATGAGCCGAACCACTTTCTTTTTGTATTTTATTTTATGCTGTTTTGTAGACGAATCCATTTTCATTAGGTCATAATTATTTTCCGCATTCACTTTCAGGGGCCAGTGATAGAGCACACATCGATCGTACCATCAGCGTTCAGAGCAATTACCCGAAACGAGCTAGCACTGGCATAGCAATAAATGTATCATTAGAATTCCCCTTTGGATTATTGTCTACGCGGATAGATTTCCTAGACTGCAGAAGCATTAATGCTTCAAAAGTCATCTTTTGAGTCTGAATCAGCTATGGAGTCGGAAAACGTATCAAGCAGAAGTTGAAAGGAGAAATTGAATAAATGCAATTTTAAACCCTTATTTAAGATGATTATGTATTTTTATTCATATATATGGGCAGAAAAGTCTATTATTTATCTAATATCATCTTTCTAGTACATTCCACTGAGTGGACGGAAAGTAAATAATTTCTTTAAAAATATCAGCATTAAAATTTTTCTGTCAATTTTTATATTATTTTTCAGATGAGCATTAGTGTCCGGTATTACACTGATGTAGAATTCCCCTTTGGATTATTGTCTACGCGGATAGATTTCCTAGACTGCAGAAGCATTAATGCTTCAAAAGTCATCTTTTGAGTCTGAATCAGCTATGGAGTCCGAAAACGTATCAAGTAGGAGTTAAATGAAAAAAGTGAATAAATGCAATTTTAAACCCTTATTTAAGATGATTATGTATTTTTATTCATATATATGGGCAGAAAAGTCTATTATTTAGCTAATATCATCTGCCTAGTACATTCCACTTAGTGGACGGAAAGTAAATAATTTCTTAAAAAATATCAGCATTAAAATTTTTCTGTCAATTTTTATATTAATTTTCAGATAAGCATTAGTGTCCGGTGTTACATTGATGTAGAATTCCCCTTTGGATTATTATCTAAGAGGATAGATTTCTTAGACTACATAAGCATTGTTTCAAAAGTTATCTTTTGAGTCGGAATCAGCTATGGAGTCGGAAAACGTATCAAACAGAAGTTAAATGGAGAAAGTGAATAAATGCAATTTTAAACCCTTATTTAAGATGATTATGTATTTTTATTCATATATATGGGCAGAAAAGTCTATTATTTATCTAATATCATCTTTCTAGTACATTCCACTGAGTGGACGGAAAGTAAATAATTTCTTTATAAATATCAGCATTAAAATTTTTCTGTCAATTTTTATATTAATTTTCAGATGAGCATTAGTGTCCGGTATTACACTGATGTAGAATTCCCCTTTGGATTATTGTCTACGCGGATAGATTTCCTAGACTGCAGAAGCATTAATGCTTCAAAAGTCATCTTTTGAGTCTGAATCAGCTATGGAGTCCGAAAACGTATCAAGTAGGAGTTAAATGAAGAAAGTGAATAAATGCAATTTTAAACCCTTATTTAAGATGATTATGCATTTTTATTCATATATATGGGCAGAAAAGTCTATTATTTAGCTAATATCATCTGCCTAGTACATTCCACTTAGTGGACGGAAAGTAAATAATTTCTTAAAAAATATCAGCATTAAAATTTTTCTGTCAATTTTTATATTAATTTTCAGATAAGCATTAGTGTCCGGTGTTACATTGATGTAGAATTCCCCTTTGGATTATTATCTAAGAGGATAGATTTCTTAGACTACATAAGCATTGTTTCAAAAGTTATCTTTTAAGTCTGAATCAGCTATGGAGTCGGAAAACGTATCAAACAGTTGTTAAATGGAGAAAGTGAATAAATGCAATTTTAAACCCTTATTTAAGATGATTATGTATTTTTATTCATATATATGGGCGGAAAAGTCTGCTATTTAGTTAATATCACCCGGTTAATAGATTAAATTTAGTGAACGGAACATATTTATTTTCTAAAAGAGAACACCATGAAAAGTTTTTGAAACTATATTAATTTTCAGATTGGCCTTTCTGTCAGATGTTGAATTGATTTAGTGATATAGAATTAGGTGATGTCAGTGAATTATTGATATAGAATCAAGGAAAAAAATACTGCATAACACTATTTTCTAGAAAACGTAAAATAATACACTTTACTTCAGGACAGTTTGGTTTATAAATCTGGAATTTATTGAAGTGTGGTTTTATACATTCATAACTTTATAAATTTAAAATGGGGATGGAAAATAAAAGATAATTCATTCCACACGGAAATATTTTATCATCAAATATATGTACAATATTCATAGAGCGATAAAACTGTTAATATTCATAAGACATAGTTGCATACAGTTAAGTGATTTAAATAACTTAATACTTTCAACTTTAATTATTTATATACTTTATTACTTTTACTTCAACAATTTAGTACAAATATAGCAAAAAATCTTTCCGACTAATTTTAATTTCCGACTAAAGTACTAATTTTATACGGTTAAGCAATCTAAAGAGCTAAATATTTACTCATCGATATTTGCATAATTTTTTTAAGTTACGCATTCTAAAGTGACAAGTGTTTGCGAAATAATCTTTTTAAATCTATAAAATAGTTTCATTACAACATAAAATGTTTACACCTCATATTTTATGTATACGGAATAGGTAACTATTTACATGCATTTTATGTTAAAATTTGCTGTATTATTTAGAGAAGAACACATTCGTTAAGTCTGAAGGAGGAAAGGAATCCATGCCCATTAAACATGAATTAATGTGTTTATTAATATATATGCAAATCACATATTATATCAAACACCATATGAAAGATATAACTCATACTGTGATGGTAAATCCTTTAAAACGGTAGTCGTAATATTCCACTGTAATACTTTATGGATTAATACAAATTTTAAATATTATATTGTCCATTGTCACAACCTATTGCACTAAGAGGTTTTTCACACTACAAGTACTTATAATTCATTTCTTTGTATAAAGCAACTAACAACTACTACAGGAGCATATATAATAACGTGCATTGCTGTCAGGTTATTTTTGACAGCAATGCATGTTACTGTAAAAATGATGATTTACAAATTACTGTAATAATTATGATTTACTGTAAAAGTTTTACAGGACAAACAAAGTCACACAATAAAAGCATTTGAATCGGTAGCGGTAATCCTCCACTATGATGTTCTGATAATTACTATAAATACTAGATATCCTATCATGCATTTTTCTACCTAAAGTATCAAGAGTTTCCCATACTGCAAGAATGATGCATTTGCTTGTATAAAGCAATTAATAATTTTTACTGTAGCATATTATATTGTACATTGTTACTGACAAATGCACCGAGAGTTTTTCATACTGCCTAAATTCGATTGTACAAAGCTTGTATAAAGTATAATAAATCTGCGTGTATGAAGAAACTAACAACTACTACTAGAGCAAATATAATAAGATTATTTTTGTATGATTTTCTATACAATTTTTACATCTCAAACTAAGTCACACCACACCAAGATCATAATATATAAATTTTCTTGCATAAAGCTTGTATAAAGTAAAATAAATTTACTTACATAAAGCAACCAACCAGTACTACCAGAGCGTATATAACAAGCAATGCTATACGATTTTTTTTGTGTGATTTTCTAGACAGTCTTTACATCTGAAACCACGTCACACAAAAAAAGAACTTAAAATAGTATACATAAAACTCCATTGTGATTTTTCTATTGATTTAATATAAATGCTAAATAATTACACTGTTACACTGTCTTACGTAGAGGGTCGAGGGGTTTTCATACTGCGATAATAATACATTTGCTTGTATAAAGTAACTAATAACTAATACTAGAAGATATTATATTACACATTGCCTCTACCTAACATACCAATTGTTTTTCTTTCTACATACATTTACTTGTATAAAGTATAATCAATTTGCTTGTATAGAGCAACCAACATCTACTACCCGAGCATATAATAACAAGGGTTTCTGTCATATTATCTCTCTGCAATTTATCAAACTTTTTATTTACATCTAAAACAGGGTGACACACACATTTCAAATTTCGCAACTTCTTTTAAATTCCTAAATCTCATATCCTCTGTCAGAAATTTCTCGTCTACATCCGTCTTTCTTTCAAAAATGTTGAAAGTCAAGATGAACCGTTAAAATGATGAAGCTGGGGGACAGAGGAAAGAAATTAAATTAGGGCAAGTGAAACAACGATTTTTTTAGCGCATTGACTGTAAAATGAGACGTGACGTTATTTTAAATAATTTTTGTTGCATTTTGATGTTACTGATAAAAGAAGGCTGGGGTTTCAGTAATTCATGCACGATGTTAGAGTGCTTCTGTACGTTTAAAGCTATTTTTCTGATTATCAGTGAAGAGGGCTCTTGAATGTTATATAATGGCACGCATTCCTTTTTGAATACATACCTTTAAAATATATGCATGAACTAGCTGAAAACCCGTACATCGCTACGGAGTACATTCAGATTAAATACAACGGTCAATGTATACAATTAATGCAAAAAATATGTATAAATATATTTATAATAAATACAACGATCAATGTATGCAATTGATGTAAAAAAAAATATATATATATTTATCGAAAATCGTAACGTAAATTTTTATGGACAAAATTATGTAGAAAGAAATATTCAAATTGAATCTAATAGAACATACTAAAGAATATAGTACAGTTAATATAGTTCAGTTTGAGGAACATATCTTTTCTTGTATTTTTATATTTCGATAATGCCCAATCGTCTGCCGCATTAGAAAGAAAAAAATTGTCTACTGCTGTATGCACGTGACGATAAATTAATTGAAAGAACTAGAAAAAGAATTACGTGATCAGCATTTAATAAATTAAATTCAAAAAGTTAATATTTAAAAATTCATCAAAAATCAGAAATTGGAGGTAAAGATTCGAAAACGATTTCATTTCAATGGAGTTTTTATGATCTTTCTCGTGATATAAATTTTATAACCCTAAAATTATTATTTTAAATACAAACTTAAAAAAAGTTACTAAAACAGCTTAAAAATTTTATTTTAAAAAATCTAAGCAGAATTTTTCAAAAATCTTTCTTAGTGCACCCCTACACTATAAGATGAATCGCCATGCAAAATTTCAGCCCTTTGGGTCCAGCGGTATGGTCTGTGCGTTGTATGCCAGTCAGTGAGTCCGTCAGTTACGGAACTGTTTTATATATATAGATTAAATGCTAAAAATAAATATGCAGCTGATTTCAATGGAAGGTGATGGTTTTTCGTGATAATTTTTAGCAACTTAATGAGACATAAATAAAATAGGATCTATTCATCTGTTCACATATTCCGGTACCTCTATGACTGATGAGTGTACTTACGTGTAAAGATAATAACTTGTAATTAATTTACTAGACACGTTTAAGCAACGACTATGAAATTCAGAAAATTTTAAATATGTTGTTGGGTAAAAGGATATTAAAATACGAAAACCCAAAATTTACTTTTTACCAATTATTGTTATAGGTAACTTGAATGTTGTACATCACACGCAGAGAACCAATCATGATGTTAAGCGTGGTCAACATTTCTACCCTCGATGAAACATGCCCAGGAAAATTGAAGTCAAAAATGCCAGTACATAATTTCTTTTAAGAGAAGAAACTTAGGTAGAAACAAAACCAGAATCCGAATACAAGTGACTCTCAATGTGGTATCATCGTAGCGTGGGAATGTGAATGTACAAAAAATTTCGTAAATTTCATTTTCTTAAATCTGTAAACTTAAAAGTTTATGGTATGACGAAATTGCCACTACTTATTTCGTATTCAGAATATACCAAAATGCAAAGATGATAAGGTATAATTTCTCTCAAACTGAGATACATAAAAAATTCAAATTTTCTTCTCCAGGGTTATTTATATAATTTTAGGTGAAATAGATGAAGTAAATTGAGTTCATGAGTATTATGGGTAACATTGTCTTCTTTATTTTATCTCAATATAGCATATTCAAACTAATGCTGAATGACTTTAGTTATTCAAATTCCTGACAGTTATCATCAGTGGCACCACAGCCCGTTGAAGCAGAAACAAAACCAGAATCTGAATACAAGTGATAATCGAAGTCGTATCACCACTGCAGATGTCTTCATTGATAATTATTAAGGTGAGCCTTGGTAAGCTTTGCCCATCTACAGGATCTTTTCCAACCCTGTTTAACTGAGACACTGTAAGCCAGTTTCTTTTATTAACAGCGAGTAAATCTAAGTGAATGCAGATGACCCGCAGGTGACCTGAGATGAAGCCTTCCCTTTCACCTATTGCTTAGTGGTTTTAATACGAAAACTGTTTTACGTGGATCTATTGTTATTCAGTCTTTGAACATGCACATACCATTTTATTCTGCTTAACTTGATTTATTTTGCAATATCAGATTTTTCATTCAAATTATATAATTCAACATTTGATTAAATTTTAATCATGCTTGTCCAGTGTCCACGTTTTCACGAAAATCATAAAAGAAATAAATCATCGAAAAAACAAGGTGGATGTGTCATGCGGAGCCACTTGCTGACCATTATACCAATTTAGTTACGATTGGTTATAGAGAACTGAAGATTACGTCCCATGCTAGGAAATAAGGAGGATAAATTCAAAACTCCTCTACTCCCATGCGTATTTATGATTATAGAACATAACTTATTGCCCTTGAGTATGTATGGAATCAAAATACCGAACAAGAATATAAACGATTATGTAATATAGGGTTTAAATGTGTCATTTTTAAATGTGAATGATTTTTTTAGATTTTCAAAACTATTACACATGCAAATCTATCTAGAGCAAAAATTATGACATATTTTCCTCTAAGGCAAAATATATATGAAACCATTCTTTTTCTGGCAAATAAAAAACATTATTTTCCTTCTCATAACAGTAAAACCTGTAATTCGATGCCTTTTTAACTGATACCATACGAAACTGCCAATACTGCCTTTTTTTTCTTTGCTTAAAAACAAGGAACTCTTTGATCATATTTCCCCGTTGTAACACATAAATGCAATTTCCTATATGCTTGATTTTCAAATACTCACAATATTAAAATTATCCACGTAAGAAATATTTTGCATGTCGAGATCATAAATAAAAGAATACACAATAATTACATAAGCATCTCATTGTACGCATGAGTTTATTTAAACGAACTTTTCTGCGGTGGCATACAATTTTAATGAAGTTTGTGACTTTAAAATGCTTACATTTCTTATTCTCGCTCATATCTTTTTGAAAGGAAAGTCTTTATTAAAATATTTAAGCAATGCAGTCTACATTACAAATGCAAATTTTAAATGGACTAATGTGTTCGCACAGTAATTGCATAGTCAACATGAAGCAGCATAATGTGCTGAACACACGTTCTCATATTGTTTTCTTAACTGTATTTTATTTTTAGGTCAGAATTTATAATTCATATTTATGTAATATTTCCTGACTTTACTAAAAATATATTCCCCAAACACTTTTAGATTCATTAGAAAGACTTTTTACTAATACATTAACATAAATATCGCCAAAATATATGCCAAAACAAATGCGGATTAAATCTCCAGAGAATATATGGTTTTAAAGCTTATGAATATCATCTGACGGATAAAAAATATATTATGAATTAATTATTTCTTGAATAACGAATTATTTCAAGCATTAAAAACTGATGCAAATTAACCGAACAAAAAGTCTATTGTTGAATCCTTTTCATTCGTAATGAGGAGCTGGCGTCACGAAACTTGCAACCATGGAACAAATGGAAACAGACTTACTAAGGAGATTGTGTCATAGGACAAATAAACCTAAATTAAATAATTTTTTTACTATGATTAAGAGTTATTTTTATTATTGATTATTTAATATTATTTTTACTTATGAATTTTATTTTATATATATATATATATATATATATATATATATATATATATATATATATATATCTGTTTGTATGTGTGTGTGTGGGTAATATTTATATTATATTTAATATTGACATTTTTACAAAGTTTATTGGAGCAATAGAAAAAATTTGTAGGACCTCTTTTGATCAAAACTTATACATTCTTTGCAGTCCTTTATAGACCAATTCACAAAGTGACGAATAATATTTAGATGTTGAAAATTTAAATTTTTTTTAATATACTAAAAATTTATCGCCGAGCTGTATTATTTACATATCCTAGGTACTTTGCTTCTCTAGCAATTTGTAATGCATATTATTAATCTCAATTTAATATTAGTTGTACAGGGCAATGAGCACATTTAAATTTTTTTCTGCTCTAAAGAGTTCAATGCTCGTCGCTCATAAAAAGTAAAATAAACTCTATTTTCTGATAAATTATCTAGTTTCTATTGATCTTCAGGAAATCTTACTATGATTAGAAATATAGGCACTGATATTAGGAATATAGCATGGCTGCAAGCGCTAGATAACTAGAAAGACGAGATAAAGGAGAGAAGCAATGCAAATATGATTAATAAATATTTGAAATTTTTTTCTAGAAATATTTTATATTACTTGATGAAATACGCAACGACGTATCATAAAACATATAATCAAATTACTAAATAATAATCTCTACACACAGCCAATTACCAAATTTGCAAGGAGTCTCTTGAAATAGGAGAGAGGATTGTTAAATTCAAAGACATTGACATTCTAAGTTATTGACATTTTAGGACGCACAGGACTAATGCACACTTGGGTAGCCAATAAAAAACTTTATTTGTCCTTAACCCAATTTTATATTTACATTTCAGTTTACTTTATTCCGAGTACCAAACATATCCTGCAAAAGTTTATCCGACTATCGTTCGACCATTTTTCTGAGTTCCTGAAGAGACACTATGTGCGTGCAGCTTAAGTTGCTTCACCCCCTACATGGTGCCTTTGAGCAGTTAAAAATCTCCATCCAACACAATTATGTCATTCAAGAGTCATAATAGATGACCGTGTCAAGCCGACTATCGAACACCTGAATCCCTAGGTAAATTTTAGGACTTTTATCAGAACTTACAGTATTTTTATGTCATTCTTTTTGCTTCCATAAACTGGAAGTAAATCTCAACTACTAACTCTTAAATAAGAAGTCGAGCAATTTTGAAAGGGAAAAAAAATAATCATATTGAAATATATTTCTGCCAATTATTAGGTAGTCACAAAGTTGCAATAAAGCTATGCTTGTTGTCTTTGTTTGATAAACAGGGGAACATTTTACATCGAGATCCTATGAAAACTATATAAGGAAAGTTATAATCAAATGCAATCAAAGAACTTCTTATGTAAAGTTATTGAACTCCTGGGAACATATATCATCAGCTTTGAAAATCCTGGCTTATCAGGTTAGGCCGTTAGTATAAGGCGTATTAACGCAAGTGCCTGCCATGTTTATCCCAGCGACAGTTATTACTCAGCTGAATGAACAGGGCTATAATAACTACATTCATCAAAGTCGGCCTCCTTCAAAAGTTGATGAGCTACTTTCAGTGATGACGGATTGTGTTCTACGTAGACGAACAGATAATATAAGTTTTAAACAACAGCGAACTTATTAATGTTTCTTTCATTCATTTTCGGAACTAGATGATTTGGAGCAAATGGATGAGTGGGTTTTCATGGAAAATATGCAGTACATCAATACTTGTGATATCCTGAGACACGTTATGTTACTATTGTTTTTGAATTCTTAGCAAACCATATATCATAATGATATTTCCTAGCTCCTCAGGAAATATTTCCAAACATTCGTCAACAGTAATGCAACCTGTTATTTTTGTTTTCCTTATCCGATCTCTTCTTAAAATGAATCCCCTCTTCTAATCGCAAATATTAGAAAAGGGGATTTCAATTACAACTTTAGGGAATGTACGTTTATTTAATCAACAGTTAATAGTATATAGCAATCTCGGAAACGACGGCATTTAAGAGCCTTATAAATAATTTTTCTCATCAACTAAGTGATTAAATCACTGTACTATACTGTTTTGCAGCGTATTTAGTTATAGTACCGTAGCTGAAATTTGCTGGGTTACAATTTGCGGATGGTTGCAAACATTAAACGTTCTTATAAACACTACTGCATTAAAATAGTTTATGTATATTTTTACCGATTTAACAAACTTGTGCTAGAATTGATTATAATGCAAAACCGTTTTGTTTCTCTGTTTATATCGTACCACAAACACAATGATATGATATCGTGCACAAGTGTCAGAATTAGAGGTGTATGATGTTTTAATGAGCTTAACATATTAATACGTGCTCTAAATTTTATAAAAAACTATTTTTGATATATGTGAATTGTTAGCATGTTATTGAAATACGTTTGATGAAATTTTAACAAAAGCATGTATAGTTACACAGAATCTTATCAACATAAATGCAATTGAAAAGTATTATTTTTTTTAACCAATGCGGAGGCACTCGTAATCAAACATTGGCCTATACTACGCAGCAATTTTACTGCCCATTTTATTATGGGCGCACCATATAGGCGGACAGCATTACACCCTATGAAGGGACGACACGAACGGAGACATTTTTCATGGCGCAACGCCGGGATTCGTTCTGAGCACCCTCGGCACCGAAAACCAGCGCGCTGTACCACAGGGCCGCCAGAAGCCCTTGAAAAGTATTATATTCTAGGTATTTTTGAGGAATTTTACCTTAAGGCTTGGTAAGTATAAAAACTGTGGAAATTGCAGTACATTATGACTTGTAAATTCATTTTAAAACTTCAACTTTTATTTATTCCATATCTATTAGTAGGACTTAGATAAACAGTAAACTATTTTAAATCTTTTCCAAACAAGTATACTCCTCTGAATTTTTAATAAAAAACATTAATACTTTTGTAGTGCTCTCTAGTGAACACTAGTTATATATCCAAAATGTTATTTTTAAAATAAGCGATGGAATGTTACACACTGATCTTTTATGCTGAAAATAATTCAGAAAATTTTCCTTTATATAGAAGTAGTCAGAAAATTCAACCATAACTCTTATCATTAGATATTTTTATTTCAGCAACATATCGTATAATAGCCTAACATATACGATCTCACTGGATACGACATGTTGATGCTAACAAAGTATTACTTTATGAATAGAAATATACTTTATTTTTTTAGTTAGAATGTAAATGAACAATAAAATATTTAAAATATTTTTTAAATATTTAAAATATTTTTCAAACAAGTATACTTTCCTGAATTCCTCAGTGAAGATCTTTAATACTTTTTTGGTCTGTAGTGAACACCAGTTATAGCGTGAAAATATATTTCCTCAAGCATGTTATGAACTATACCCAACTGATCTTGTGTTGGAAATAATTAAACAAATTTGAATTGATATAGATGTAGTTAGAAAATTCACTCATAACTCTTATGATTAGATACTTTCAATTCAGCAACATATAGCTATCGTACAATAGCCTAACGTATTCTTTCTCACTGGATATGGCCATGCAATGCTAACAAAGAATGTATATATATCTGCAAATATACTTTACATTTGTTCGCTGGGACGTAAATGAATAATAAAATATTTAAAATATTTTTCAAACAAGTATACTTTCATGAATTCCTCAGTGAAGATCTTTAATTTTTTTTGTCTCTAGTGAACACCAATTATATAGTCAAAATATGTTTCCTCAATCAAGGGATGATTTAAACCCAATCGATCTTTTGTTGGTAAAAAATCAGCAAATTTCAATTTAAAGAGAAATGATTAGAAAATTTAGCCTTCGAAATTTTAAAACTCTATAGTATTTAACTTTCGCGCATACATATTTCGAATTTACAACCAAGGGAAATATACCATTTAACAAAATAAACTGACCTCATCCCCTTATTTCTCCGACGATTCATTTGTTCGCATTACGTATCTAAAATAGCCTCATCGCTCCGATGTGAACGGGTCATCAATCAAACTTTCCCCCTGGGCACTTAGATTATAAATTTTAGATTGTCACCCTAAATTATCCGTCAAAACATGTTACTTGACATTCATTTACAACGTAGTTTCCACTTTGGCTTCAGATTTACATCTGTTTGAGACCATATCAAAGAAAAACAAATCATTAGTGAATGGGTTATCAATAATATATTTAAGCAGATAAGTAATTTTAACGGATAACAATGGTTAAAACGTGTTTTCAAATCTGTTAATATGTCTTAGGAGAGTAATTGTTTTTCACAGCTTAAAAGAACTTATTCAAAATGATGTTTAACGAATCAGAACATGTTTTAATTGCTGGTACTATGTATACAATTAAAGGTTCAAGAAAAAAATGTGAAAGTTTTAATGTGTTTAAAATCCGTTTTAATTGTTTTTGTTTTATAAACAGCTTTTGATTCTCGAGTGGCTTATTTTTAACATGTTGAATGCCACCGCATTTGTTAATAAGCGAAACAGTGTGATGAGAGAATGAGCGTGATGCATAGAGAAAAATGTGGTAGGGATTAAATACTGAATGAGAGATTCACTGAAGAATGATAAAATGGAAGTTATCAAAAACAAACATGTATTGCATTCGGGAGATATGTTTAATCTTTCAATATAATTAGAAATGTAATGTAAACTCAATATGATGCATTGAGGTTCAATAAGCGTTAAACACGGAATAACACCAATTTAATTTAGCACAGAATGTTATCAGGCGTGTTCTATGGGAAGTCTATGATAATTTAGGTGTTACAGGGAAGAATGCCTTTTAAAGAAAGTATTATATGTTCATTGTAGAATAAGAAATGTGGAAAATGTACGTTATTTATCAAAAGGGCTGGAGATAAATAACAGTTGGTAACACTTAGTATCATCTACAATTGATACCATTTAGTGACATTTACAACTGATACCTTTTAGTTCCTGGGACGTTTGAAGAGATGCTACACTCAGACATTTCTCTTTTCACTGGGAAAAAATTGAAAAAATGAAGATTGAAAGAATTTTTTAACTAATTTTTAAGTATCGTGTAAAGGGCGTATACGGAAGTAACTAAAGTTTTCACTTATAAAATAAAAAGTTATTATATTTAAAATTTTATATTCATATTTTGATAATAATCACGTATGCATTTTTAATTGCCTAAATCCTCATTTCTTTGTCATATTTTGGTAATCGGAAAATTTAAAAATAAACAGACCTTTTTCACCGTCAATGCTGCTTCATAATTAAAAATTTTATTAAATTAATTAAAAAATAAAAACAAATTCAATGCAAAGTGTTTGCTTTCTTCAGTTTAAGGCTTTACTTTTATGGGAAAGTGAGAAAATACAGTGTAGCATTCTTGCTAGAGTCTATATAAGAAGGAAATCGATATATTTGCAGTTTGTTTTGTTGATTTTTGATTATTAACTGGACAGTGTGATGTAACAAGGAACCAAAATACACAACAATAAAACTGACAAAACATAATATTTATAAAGCCGTTAATTAAATATTTCTGTTGCTGATTGTGGGTTCTAAAAAGAATATTATTTAATATTATTATCAAATAAAGTCATACAATAGCAGAATTCTTTTCCAAGATAGCTAAACATGTTGCACACCTTACGAGCTATTTAAGTTAGCATTTAATTGTTAGTGGGTCGGTTAATTTTTTGCATAAGACTGCTTACTTAATATAAATTATGTATTGAATTTCGATTGCAATTTTAATTATGAATTTAAAAAAGTAATCGTGCTTAAATTACAACTAAACGTTCAAAATATATTTGAGCAATGCTTTTAGCTACTGTATATTATCCAAATATGCGGTCCTTTCGTTCCCATGAAAAGAAATCACGTGCCCGCCTACGTATATTGCATTATGTTCATTAAAAATTACTATTTTCTGACTGATACTGCAACTTCTCTAGTTTCAAGTTATAAAATAAATCACCACACATAATTAGCATCTTTGAAACGTAATTACCATTTGCGGCATCGGTCTAAGAATAATATCTGATTGCATGCTCTAATAACAATTACATCGCTACATAATTATGATATACGCGATTAATAATGAAATGCAATAATCAAAAACAAGGAAAAGCTGAATAATTCCAGAGAAATTATTAATAGTTATTGTGGTAATGATCTGGTAATTATTCTCTCGAGCAGTAAAATAAATGGCAATGTATGTCATTTAGACAAAAAAGAAACATTTTAAAACGACTCGTATTCAGGACTAAATTAAATGCTCAAATGCCCATTTACGTCTTATTTCATTTTGGTTTTTTTTTAAATATCTAACACAATGTTTTACCCTTTCATATTGTGTACGTTTATCCTCTTACGATATTCGAGAAATAGAGTTGTCATATTGATAAGCTAATTTCTCTTTATATTTGCCCATTCATTGAAAACAAATTTAAAAAATATTTAATGATATAATGAATATAAAAATGATATAATGAATTATATTATGTATCCTGACGTTCATAACATTCTGTTCATATAAAACTATATCTGTAAAAAAAATCTAGAATTTTAACAGGAATTAAAACTAGTTCCTAAATATGATGTTAGGCGTTGATGTGAAACAAATAAATGGACACTATTTCTGTAAATAAAAGACAAAGTATTTGTTTAGCACATTTCATTAAAGTATCAACTTTTTAAGATTTGAATAAGATAAGTTTTATAATCTCTTAGATGAAATCTCTTAGATGATCTCTTATGATTTAAAACTGTTGAAAATAAATGTTTTATACTGTATCTAATATCAATCATCATTAATCCTAATAACATAAACATAAAATTGTGTTCATAACAAAAAAAATCTCTGTATATAAGATAAAGAATTCAAATTTGCATTACATGTGTTCTCTTAATATAGACCTTAGATTTGATGTGAAAACAAATAAATCGAATTAAAAAAATATTGCACATAAAATTGTATATGCATATTTCATTAAAATTTTAACTTCGCAGAAACAAAATAGAATAGTCTTTGACTTTTCTTAGATAACACAAAATAGCCGTTACTTTTTTAATCTGTTGACAGAAAAATGGAATGAATTATACAATATATCCTAACGCTCCTCATTAATTCTCAAACCACATATATCACATTTGCGATTTATCTCACTCTTTTGATACAACTTATTTTCAAAACCACTATTCCCCGTTAAACTTTTTTTCAACTCCCTCCCATTTATAATATATACGGAACTCTATACAAATTATCAGCTTTGTATATGTAGTACTCAATAAAATATACATATACAATATATCTTAAATGAATCAAACGCAATATTTGATTTTGTGATAGTTTTGCATCGTTAACATGAGAAAGGCATTTGAGTATCATTGAAAAGACATCTTCAGTTTATAAATGGATTGGTAGGCTTACGTACCTTAAAAATCCTCATTGAACTTTGGTTTGCCTTTTTTTACGTTCTTTGGATTAAATTTAAATGAAGCTGAAACCAGGTACCATGATATATTTTGCAAAAGGAGGAAAATGTATTACTAAATTTGGGATAATTGCTGACAAAGTACAACATACTTTAACATAAATGAAGTTCTAATTTATAAACTGTGATTGCTTGCATTGTGTAGAAAATTATTTTTCTTATGCAGTGACACCTGCTCTGTCCAAAAGTTGTTCGACCTATCAAACCCGTAATCGAAGATAAAACATTCATTTTCAGATTTTTTTAATCCATTTTGAAATTCTTAGAAAATGTATTCCTCCCACCCAAACACACGCACACACACACACACACACACACACACACACACACACACACACACACACACACACACACACACACACACACACACACACATATATATATATATATATATATATATATATATATATATATATATATATATATATATATATATATATATATATGCTCTTACATTGGCAATGTTGATTGTTTAGGAAATTTCTGAACAGTGCATTCACTAACCTACCTGGGGGAGTAACTTTAACCATATCACTCTCTATAACGGAGTTCCATTTTCAGTCACTTTATCTCTAGTTAATATTTTATCTTGCATTGCAATTACTTTAAATCAATTATTTTTACTCCAACGCATTTTATCTTTCCAGTAATTTATAAAGTTAGTAATTATATTCACTTATCAAATGAGCCGAACCACTTTCTTTTTGTATTTTATTTTATGCTGTTTTGTAGACGAATCCATTTTCATTAGGTCATAATTATTTTCCGCATTCACTTTCAGGGGCCAGTGATAGAGCACACATCGATCGTACCATCAGCGTTCAGAGCAATTACCCGAAACGAGCTAGCACTGGCATAGCAATAAATGTATCATTAGAATTCCCCTTTGGATTATTGTCTACGCGGATAGATTTCCTAGACTGCAGAAGCATTAATGCTTCAAAAGTCATCTTTTGAGTCTGAATCAGCTATGGAGTCGGAAAACGTATCAAGCAGAAGTTGAAAGGAGAAATTGAATAAATGCAATTTTAAACCCTTATTTAAGATGATTATGTATTTTTATTCATATATATGGGCAGAAAAGTCTATTATTTATCTAATATCATCTTTCTAGTACATTCCACTGAGTGGACGGAAAGTAAATAATTTCTTTAAAAATATCAGCATTAAAATTTTTCTGTCAATTTTTATATTATTTTTCAGATGAGCATTAGTGTCCGGTATTACACTGATGTAGAATTCCCCTTTGGATTATTGTCTACGCGGATAGATTTCCTAGACTGCAGAAGCATTAATGCTTCAAAAGTCATCTTTTGAGTCTGAATCAGCTATGGAGTCCGAAAACGTATCAAGTAGGAGTTAAATGAAAAAAGTGAATAAATGCAATTTTAAACCCTTATTTAAGATGATTATGTATTTTTATTCATATATATGGGCAGAAAAGTCTATTATTTATCTAATATCATCTTTCTAGTACATTCCACTGAGTGGACGGAAAGTAAATAATTTCTTTAAAAATATCAGCATTAAAATTTTTCTGTCAATTTTTATATTATTTTTCAGATGAGCATTAGTGTCCGGTATTACACTGATGTAGAATTCCCCTTTGGATTATTGTCTACGCGGATAGATTTCCTAGACTGCAGAAGCATTAATGCTTCAAAAGTCATCTTTTGAGTCTGAATCAGCTATGGAGTCCGAAAACGTATCAAGTAGGAGTTAAATGAAAAAAGTGAATAAATGCAATTTTAAACCCTTATTTAAGATGATTATGTATTTTTATTCATATATATGGGCAGAAAAGTCTATTATTTAGCTAATATCATCTGCCTAGTACATTCCACTTAGTGGACGGAAAGTAAATAATTTCTTAAAAAATATCAGCATTAAAATTTTTCTGTCAATTTTTATATTAATTTTCAGATAAGCATTAGTGTCCGGTGTTACATTGATGTAGAATTCCCCTTTGGATTATTATCTAAGAGGATAGATTTCTTAGACTACATAAGCATTGTTTCAAAAGTTATCTTTTGAGTCGGAATCAGCTATGGAGTCGGAAAACGTATCAAACAGAAGTTAAATGGAGAAAGTGAATAAATGCAATTTTAAACCCTTATTTAAGATGATTATGTATTTTTATTCATATATATGGGCAGAAAAGTCTATTATTTATCTAATATCATCTTTCTAGTACATTCCACTGAGTGGACGGAAAGTAAATAATTTCTTTATAAATATCAGCATTAAAATTTTTCTGTCAATTTTTATATTAATTTTCAGATGAGCATTAGTGTCCGGTATTACACTGATGTAGAATTCCCCTTTGGATTATTGTCTACGCGGATAGATTTCCTAGACTGCAGAAGCATTAATGCTTCAAAAGTCATCTTTTGAGTCTGAATCAGCTATGGAGTCCGAAAACGTATCAAGTAGGAGTTAAATGAAGAAAGTGAATAAATGCAATTTTAAACCCTTATTTAAGATGATTATGCATTTTTATTCATATATATGGGCAGAAAAGTCTATTATTTAGCTAATATCATCTGCCTAGTACATTCCACTTAGTGGACGGAAAGTAAATAATTTCTTAAAAAATATCAGCATTAAAATTTTTCTGTCAATTTTTATATTAATTTTCAGATAAGCATTAGTGTCCGGTGTTACATTGATGTAGAATTCCCCTTTGGATTATTATCTAAGAGGATAGATTTCTTAGACTACATAAGCATTGTTTCAAAAGTTATCTTTTAAGTCTGAATCAGCTATGGAGTCGGAAAACGTATCAAACAGTTGTTAAATGGAGAAAGTGAATAAATGCAATTTTAAACCCTTATTTAAGATGATTATGTATTTTTATTCATATATATGGGCGGAAAAGTCTGCTATTTAGTTAATATCACCCGGTTAATAGATTAAATTTAGTGAACGGAACATATTTATTTTCTAAAAGAGAACACCATGAAAAGTTTTTGAAACTATATTAATTTTCAGATTGGCCTTTCTGTCAGATGTTGAATTGATTTAGTGATATAGAATTAGGTGATGTCAGTGAATTATTGATATAGAATCAAGGAAAAAAATACTGCATAACACTATTTTCTAGAAAACGTAAAATAATACACTTTACTTCAGGACAGTTTGGTTTATAAATCTGGAATTTATTGAAGTGTGGTTTTATACATTCATAACTTTATAAATTTAAAATGGGGATGGAAAATAAAAGATAATTCATTCCACACGGAAATATTTTATCATCAAATATATGTACAATATTCATAGAGCGATAAAACTGTTAATATTCATAAGACATAGTTGCATACAGTTAAGTGATTTAAATAACTTAATACTTTCAACTTTAATTATTTATATACTTTATTACTTTTACTTCAACAATTTAGTACAAATATAGCAAAAAATCTTTCCGACTAATTTTAATTTCCGACTAAAGTACTAATTTTATACGGTTAAGCAATCTAAAGAGCTAAATATTTACTCATCGATATTTGCATAATTTTTTTAAGTTACGCATTCTAAAGTGACAAGTGTTTGCGAAATAATCTTTTTAAATCTATAAAATAGTTTCATTACAACATAAAATGTTTACACCTCATATTTTATGTATACGGAATAGGTAACTATTTACATGCATTTTATGTTAAAATTTGCTGTATTATTTAGAGAAGAACACATTCGTTAAGTCTGAAGGAGGAAAGGAATCCATGCCCATTAAACATGAATTAATGTGTTTATTAATATATATGCAAATCACATATTATATCAAACACCATATGAAAGATATAACTCATACTGTGATGGTAAATCCTTTAAAACGGTAGTCGTAATATTCCACTGTAATACTTTATGGATTAATACAAATTTTAAATATTATATTGTCCATTGTCACAACCTATTGCACTAAGAGGTTTTTCACACTACAAGTACTTATAATTCATTTCTTTGTATAAAGCAACTAACAACTACTACAGGAGCATATATAATAACGTGCATTGCTGTCAGGTTATTTTTGACAGCAATGCATGTTACTGTAAAAATGATGATTTACAAATTACTGTAATAATTATGATTTACTGTAAAAGTTTTACAGGACAAACAAAGTCACACAATAAAAGCATTTGAATCGGTAGCGGTAATCCTCCACTATGATGTTCTGATAATTACTATAAATACTAGATATCCTATCATGCATTTTTCTACCTAAAGTATCAAGAGTTTCCCATACTGCAAGAATGATGCATTTGCTTGTATAAAGCAATTAATAATTTTTACTGTAGCATATTATATTGTACATTGTTACTGACAAATGCACCGAGAGTTTTTCATACTGCCTAAATTCGATTGTACAAAGCTTGTATAAAGTATAATAAATCTGCGTGTATGAAGAAACTAACAACTACTACTAGAGCAAATATAATAAGATTATTTTTGTATGATTTTCTATACAATTTTTACATCTCAAACTAAGTCACACCACACCAAGATCATAATATATAAATTTTCTTGCATAAAGCTTGTATAAAGTAAAATAAATTTACTTACATAAAGCAACCAACCAGTACTACCAGAGCGTATATAACAAGCAATGCTATACGATTTTTTTTGTGTGATTTTCTAGACAGTCTTTACATCTGAAACCACGTCACACAAAAAAGAACTTAAAATAGTATACATAAAACTCCATTGTGATTTTTCTATTGATTTAATATAAATGCTAAATAATTACACTGTTACACTGTCTTACGTAGAGGGTCGAGGGGTTTTCATACTGCGATAATAATACATTTGCTTGTATAAAGTAACTAATAACTAATACTAGAAGATATTATATTACACATTGCCTCTACCTAACATACCAATTGTTTTTCTTTCTACATACATTTACTTGTATAAAGTATAATCAATTTGCTTGTATAGAGCAACCAACATCTACTACCCGAGCATATAATAACAAGGGTTTCTGTCATATTATCTCTCTGCAATTTATCAAACTTTTTATTTACATCTAAAACAGGGTGACACACACATTTCAAATTTCGCAACTTCTTTTAAATTCCTAAATCTCATATCCTCTGTCAGAAATTTCTCGTCTACATCCGTCTTTCTTTCAAAATGTTGAAAGTCAAGATGAACCGTTAAAATGATGAAGCTGGGGGACAGAGGAAAGAAATTAAATTAGGGCAAGTGAAACAACGATTTTTTTAGCGCATTGACTGTAAAATGAGACGTGACGTTATTTTAAATAATTTTTGTTGCATTTTGATGTTACTGATAAAAGAAGGCTGGGGTTTCAGTAATTCATGCACGATGTTAGAGTGCTTCTGTACGTTTAAAGCTATTTTTCTGATTATCAGTGAAGAGGGCTCTTGAATGTTATATAATGGCACGCATTCCTTTTTGAATACATACCTTTAAAATATATGCATGAACTAGCTGAAAACCCGTACATCGCTACGGAGTACATTCAGATTAAATACAACGGTCAATGTATACAATTAATGCAAAAAATATGTATAAATATATTTATAATAAATACAACGATCAATGTATGCAATTGATGTAAAAAAAAATATATATATATTTATCGAAAATCGTAACGTAAATTTTTATGGACAAAATTATGTAGAAAGAAATATTCAAATTGAATCTAATAGAACATACTAAAGAATATAGTACAGTTAATATAGTTCAGTTTGAGGAACATATCTTTTCTTGTATTTTTATATTTCGATAATGCCCAATCGTCTGCCGCATTAGAAAGAAAAAAATTGTCTACTGCTGTATGCACGTGACGATAAATTAATTGAAAGAACTAGAAAAAGAAATTACGTGATCAGCATTTAATAAATTAAATTCAAAAAGTTAATATTTAAAAATTCATCAAAAATCAGAAATTGGAGGTAAAGATTCGAAAACGATTTCATTTCAATGGAGTTTTTATGATCTTTCTCGTGATATAAATTTTATAACCCTAAAATTATTATTTTAAATACAAACTTAAAAAAAGTTACTAAAACAGCTTAAAAATTTTATTTTAAAAAATCTAAGCAGAATTTTTCAAAAATCTTTCTTAGTGCACCCCTACACTATAAGATGAATCGCCATGCAAAATTTCAGCCCTTTGGGTCCAGCGGTATGGTCTGTGCGTTGTATGCCAGTCAGTGAGTCCGTCAGTTACGGAACTGTTTTATATATATAGATTAAATGCTAAAAAATAAATATGCAGCTGATTTCAATGGAAGGTGATGGTTTTTCGTGATAATTTTTAGCAACTTAATGAGACATAAATAAAATAGGATCTATTCATCTGTTCACATATTCCGGTACCTCTATGACTGATGAGTGTACTTACGTGTAAAGATAATAACTTGTAATTAATTTACTAGACACGTTTAAGCAACGACTATGAAATTCAGAAAATTTTAAATATGTTGTTGGGTAAAAGGATATTAAAATACGAAAACCCAAAATTTACTTTTTACCAATTATTGTTATAGGTAACTTGAATGTTGTACATCACACGCAGAGAACCAATCATGATGTTAAGCGTGGTCAACATTTCTACCCTCGATGAAACATGCCCAGGAAAATTGAAGTCAAAAATGCCAGTACATAATTTCTTTTAAGAGAAGAAACTTAGGTAGAAACAAAACCAGAATCCGAATACAAGTGACTCTCAATGTGGTATCATCGTAGCGTGGGAATGTGAATGTACAAAAAATTTCGTAAATTTCATTTTCTTAAATCTGTAAACTTAAAAGTTTATGGTATGACGAAATTGCCACTACTTATTTCGTATTCAGAATATACCAAAATGCAAAGATGATAAGGTATAATTTCTCTCAAACTGAGATACATAAAAAATTCAAATTTTCTTCTCCAGGGTTATTTATATAATTTTAGGTGAAATAGATGAAGTAAATTGAGTTCATGAGTATTATGGGTAACATTGTCTTCTTTATTTTATCTCAATATAGCATATTCAAACTAATGCTGAATGACTTTAGTTATTCAAATTCCTGACAGTTATCATCAGTGGCACCACAGCCCGTTGAAGCAGAAACAAAACCAGAATCTGAATACAAGTGATAATCGAAGTCGTATCACCACTGCAGATGTCTTCATTGATAATTATTAAGGTGAGCCTTGGTAAGCTTTGCCCATCTACAGGATCTTTTCCAACCCTGTTTAACTGAGACACTGTAAGCCAGTTTCTTTTATTAACAGCGAGTAAATCTAAGTGAATGCAGATGACCCGCAGGTGACCTGAGATGAAGCCTTCCCTTTCACCTATTGCTTAGTGGTTTTAATACGAAAACTGTTTTACGTGGATCTATTGTTATTCAGTCTTTGAACATGCACATACCATTTTATTCTGCTTAACTTGATTTATTTTGCAATATCAGATTTTTCATTCAAATTATATAATTCAACATTTGATTAAATTTTAATCATGCTTGTCCAGTGTCCACGTTTTCACGAAAATCATAAAAGAAATAAATCATCGAAAAAACAAGGTGGATGTGTCATGCGGAGCCACTTGCTGACCATTATACCAATTTAGTTACGATTGGTTATAGAGAACTGAAGATTACGTCCCATGCTAGGAAATAAGGAGGATAAATTCAAAACTCCTCTACTCCCATGCGTATTTATGATTATAGAACATAACTTATTGCCCTTGAGTATGTATGGAATCAAAATACCGAACAAGAATATAAACGATTATGTAATATAGGGTTTAAATGTGTCATTTTTAAATGTGAATGATTTTTTTAGATTTTCAAAACTATTACACATGCAAATCTATCTAGAGCAAAAATTATGACATATTTTCCTCTAAGGCAAAATATATATGAAACCATTCTTTTTCTGGCAAATAAAAAACATTATTTTCCTTCTCATAACAGTAAAACCTGTAATTCGATGCCTTTTTAACTGATACCATACGAAACTGCCAATACTGCCTTTTTTTTCTTTGCTTAAAAACAAGGAACTCTTTGATCATATTTCCCCGTTGTAACACATAAATGCAATTTCCTATATGCTTGATTTTCAAATACTCACAATATTAAAATTATCCACGTAAGAAATATTTTGCATGTCGAGATCATAAATAAAAGAATACACAATAATTACATAAGCATCTCATTGTACGCATGAGTTTATTTAAACGAACTTTTCTGCGGTGGCATACAATTTTAATGAAGTTTGTGACTTTAAAATGCTTACATTTCTTATTCTCGCTCATATCTTTTTGAAAGGAAAGTCTTTATTAAAATATTTAAGCAATGCAGTCTACATTACAAATGCAAATTTTAAATGGACTAATGTGTTCGCACAGTAATTGCATAGTCAACATGAAGCAGCATAATGTGCTGAACACACGTTCTCATATTGTTTTCTTAACTGTATTTTATTTTTAGGTCAGAATTTATAATTCATATTTATGTAATATTTCCTGACTTTACTAAAAATATATTCCCCAAACACTTTTAGATTCATTAGAAAGACTTTTTACTAATACATTAACATAAATATCGCCAAAATATATGCCAAAACAAATGCGGATTAAATCTCCAGAGAATATATGGTTTTAAAGCTTATGAATATCATCTGACGGATAAAAAATATATTATGAATTAATTATTTCTTGAATAACGAATTATTTCAAGCATTAAAAACTGATGCAAATTAACCGAACAAAAAGTCTATTGTTGAATCCTTTTCATTCGTAATGAGGAGCATGATGAACGAATAATTTAATATGTTACTAAAAAAAATAGTACTTTTAGATGCATAGGGTTGTATATTTTAAGCTGTAGAGGAAAATTTGCTCAATAGTTATTCATAGAATCTTCTGCATTTTTTTTCTCCACAAGATCATGAATATATATATATATATATATATATATATATACACGGTTTCACACAACACAAGGAAAGGCCGTGTTCTGTGAAATCGTGTTATATGAGACCTAGAGACAGTACATAAAGGGGATTACGTTCCGAAAACTTATTTAAACAATTTTTTTTTAAATTCCATATAAGCAAGTTAATTTTTGCCAAAAATATAAATGTATGTATAACACAAAACGAAAAGAAACAAAAAAAAATATTATTTTCATTTAATGTGACATTAATTTAATAAATTTCTTCCTCATCACTGCTAAGTACAATCAAACGAGAACATGTTTTCGGCTGAACGATATCACCTTCAGAACCTATTTCTTCATATATATATATATATATATATATATATATATATATATATATATATATATATATATATATATATATATATATATATATATATAGTTTGGCAAATTAAGACTGTGAAATGTTACTAATCAGACCATTTTCGATAATTTCACCGACGCATAATGACATTAATTTATTTCGTATTCTTACACCCATTCTCAATATAATTTACAGCTAAAGGAGTTGTTTACGTGGATTAGGCAGTTGTTGTTTTAATGTATTAAATAACGTTATAATTCTTTCGACAGAACTGAAGAAGATTTTTCTTATATGACTCTGATGATGTACAGTCCTTATTTTCCGTATTGTTGAAAACGAATTTAAAAGTTCTCCTTAAACTAAGGGTCTTCAACCTTTCACATTCGCAGGCCATACGAATAAATATGCAAAATTCCGCGGACCACATATGTGTGAAATATGTAGTATAGGCAGAATAAAAAGTATATTATTTGCAAACAAGCTTCAGCCTTTGAGATGATTGCTTGATTTTCTTTTTATATCATGATCATGAAGGATTAATTCTTTCAAAACACGTCACTGAGTTTTTTGTGTGTCGTATATTTAAAAGCATTTTGCACCTTTATAAGCATTATTAATTAAAAACATTTTTATTTAATATTTTCTACAAACAACAAAAAATAGGAGTTTAATTAATGTATTTTGTACTCTATATTGCATGAAACAGAATGAATGCAGGAAGACGAGACGCACGTGAGGTTCTGGAAAAAAAGAACTGTTTTTTTTGTGCATATTTCGTCTTGATATTTTGAATACAATTACCAGTTTATTATTATGATAAGCCTAAGTTTTTTATTCAAATGTATATAAGAGCGTTATTTTGCATGACCGATATGATTCGGCGGGCATTCTAAAATACAGTCGGCGGGCCACGTGCTGAAAATACCCTACCTTAAACATTTATATTATTTCTCGCGTTGTTGACAACATCAAGGTGTAAGAAAAGCCTAATCTTATTTT
Organism: Dolomedes plantarius; assembly: GCA_907164885.2. Classification (NCBI taxonomy): domain Eukaryota; kingdom Metazoa; phylum Arthropoda; class Arachnida; order Araneae; family Dolomedidae; genus Dolomedes; species Dolomedes plantarius. The sequence goes on along the minus strand of OU015492.1, from coordinate 34,742,512 downwards.
TATTGCAGTCGTAACTAGAAGATGAGATTGTCTTCTGAGTCAGAGAAATAATTTATATATTAATTCTTGTAATATAAAATTTGGGTAAATATATAGGTTAAAATACAATTTGATACATTTCATGACAATCTCGTTATTGTTGTTTTGTGTATGATTTCTTACTTATTTTATTTAATTTACTGGGTACTTTATGGATGTTTATATAAAATATACGAATTTTAATTTACCTAACAAATGATTTGATGGTATTTTAATCTAGGGATGCGACATCGATGTCGATGTTTCCAAAACATCGATGTTTTGAAAAAGACATCGTTGTTTTAAACATCGATTTATTGAAGCCGATGTTTTTTTGACATCGATGATTTTGCTCGATGTTTTACGTTGTCTCGATGTTTTTTTTAATGAAAAAGTACCATAATAAAAAAAAGTTACCACGTAGCATAATTTTTGCACTCAGTAAATGTAACTTGGAATTCTGAAAAGGACGAATACAAAAGAGGGAACGATTCCTTAGCAAACAGCCAAATGGCAATCACCAACCAATGAACCAATCAAAGTGCTTGGAATATTCCTGACATTCCAGAACCTTCCATGGGGTTTTATTTTATAAATTGTATATACACGAGAGCAGCCATTTAAGTTTTTGTTTTGTTCTGTTTTATATAAGTTGACGTTAATATTATTAGTAAGATGCCTCTGAAAAGTACCGTTTGGAAATATTTTTGCAAAACCTCTGACAAATTGGTAAAATGCAATATTTGCCTTCAGTCCCTCAAAACTTCTGGTAATACCACGAATTTATATGGACATTTGAAGGCAAAACATGGCAATATTTACAACGAGAATTTTGAGTGATGAATGAAGCCCAAGGCAAAAACAACCAAGTTTTTGTCAATTGTGTCAGCCCAATATGAGAGTAAAATTAAATCACCCCTCCCTCCCCCCCCCCACGACTAACCGAAGTAACATTAATGTTAAAGGTTACTGAACCAGTTTTAAAAAATAGATGTTTTAAAACATCGATGTTTAAAAACATCGATGGTTTTTGGGCGATGTTTTATTAGCATCGATGTTTTAATATTGAATATCGATGTTTCAAAACATCGATGTTTTGTTATCGGTGTCGCATCCCTATTTTAATCAAAGAAATTTTCTAAAACTGATATTGTGACCTAGAACAAATTTACTCCTGCAAAAATAAGGACATAGGGCGAGTGTCCCAAATATCGCCCCTCTGCATAATATCGCCTACTCGTGTTTCTAAAGTATGATTCGCGCAAGGTATGAGAAAATGCAGTGACTTCTTAGTTCTGGGTCTGTACTAACAGCGGCGATAGCGACAACGCTGTTATCACTGACAACAGAAACTATATGGTGTCTGAAGTGGTTTTGGCTGTTGTCTTCGTAAACTTTGGCTCCAAAGAATCAGAATCCAGTGAATGACCAGATAGGTGCATCCAAATTCTAATTTTTCTTATACCATTTGAAAGTGCATTAAACAGAGACTTTGCTAGCAACACCTTTTAACAGGTGCTCCTAATTTCGCCTGGTACGTGGTAAGAGGAACAGAGGTAGGTAATATTAGGAACCGCTCTGGAGTTCACTGGAAATTTCAATTTTTCCAATTTAGTTACATAATTTAAACTGGCACTGGTTTTGGAGCTGGTTGATCTCAGGATACCAAAGGAAATAGTTCTTAGGGATGTTCTTTGAGTTTCTAGTCTAATCAGAAACTAAAAAGTGGATGAAATGTCGAAGAAAAGTTAGAGTAGGCGATATTTGGGACACCTACCTTATTGAATGAAATCTCTAGAATTACAGGCATAAATGTTTATTAATTTTTAGACAGAACAGCTAGAATAATTAAAATTTAAACTCTTATATTTATTAATAACAATGCATTCATTTTATACAGATAATAAATGTCAAAGGTTTAGTCGAGTGCATGAAAACAAAAAAAAATAGCGACTTTTGCTGTAGTCATAAATATAGTTTTAATAAATAATCTTATCTAGAGACAAAGCCATGCATTTTAAAGGTTAAATTATTATAATACTAACTATTTTATTTACTAATGTTATTATATTTACTTAAAACCATACCCACGCAATATTTTAAATAGAGGTTAATTAATGTAAAAATTTGAGTTTTTAGCATTTAATAATAAATTTAATCTGAAGAAAACTCCATCCATAGTAAAAACAAAATTCCCTTTGACGTAACTGATAATATATTTTATGCATGCTATATTAAACATAAAAATGAAATAATGCATGGAATAGTTGTTACTGACCCTGTCTTTTCTTCGTTTTCCTATCTGATCTTTTGAGACAACTCTCATGTAGTAAACAAATCAGTAAATGCGTGTTTTTTCAGGAACTGCTTTATGTCGATGATAGTGCCTGAAATTTCAATTTTTCCTGTCAAAAGCAGTGGACGTATAGCAAGACATCTCCTGAATAAGTTACAGTGATGGTGCACACTCCCCGTGTAATATTGAAAATAAAATATCTACTTTTCCTGTCTGTCACTTGTAAGTGATGAATGGCAGAACTAGATGGACTCCAGAAAGCGGCGCCCGATTTTGCCTATGAATATTGCATGCTGTCAATTCTAGAGATTTTCATTGACGAAGTTATTGCCCGTAAGTGATATGATGCATGATGCTCATTTGCTTTACCCGTTTCTCTGCAGCTTTGCTGAAATGTATGCATCATATATTATGAAAGAGCTGAGGAGGATGTAATGTACGTTCGCCGAAATTATCTAATACAACTAATATGAAAACATAAATCGTGATAAACTGTATTTTTGGTTTTTATGTTAGTCCCCATAGAAAGTAGATAAAAAATGTTGTAAGAAGATTCGTAGTTATATAATAGGAGTGGCCAAACTACAGCGTTTTGTCAATTTCTTTGCGGGTCTTTCAACTTTTATATGGCTAATGGTTCAGTGATAAATTTTTGAAAAGGATTTTATACAATAGTATCTCATAAATATTTATCTGAATTTGTTTTTATAAGTTTTATTTCCCACTTTCTTTCTTTAGCTGTAATCAACATTTAATGGAATTACTACGAACTGTAGCAACCGATTTGTATAATTTAATCAGATTTGTATAACTTTAATCAGATTTGTATAACTAATCAGATTTGTATAACTAATTTATCAGATAACTAATTTAATCAGATTTGTATAACTAATTTATAATTATTCGTCTAGCAATTGGTAAATGATATATTTCATAAAAGCTTTACAAAAAACATCGCTTAAAATTTCTTTCACGTCAAATGTAACCATGTTTTCTGTTTTAGCTCAACTCAGCACTAGATATTTCTAACAGATCCTAACTTTTTTTTTTCTTATCTTAGCCAAATCCTGTTAAAGATTAATTAAGGGGGTCCGGGACACATTTAATTTTTTTTTTATTTATTGAGTTAAAATTTTGAATTTTTTTTGTGATGGTTAACAATATAATTTGTAAACAAGATCACATCATAAAACTTCTCAAAAAGTTTCTAAAAAAATTTTTTAATTTAAAATTTTTAATTTAACTGGGGTAATTTAAAATCTTTATAACTCGAAATATTATTTGTCGAATTTCAAAAAAATTTCATTTAATTAAACAGAAATATTTAAGTTTTAATTTTAATTCACCATTTTTCAAAATATTAATTTTAAAAAAGATTTAAAATATTTATATTAAAAATTACAAACAAAATTATGTAACTTATTTTTTAAAAAATCATATTTTCAAAAATAAAAATTTTTTTCCAATTTCCTGAATCAAAATTAAAGTAAAATAGTTGAAAAAGACTTGTTACAAGTTTCAACCCATTATCTTTAACGGTTTTTGACTTATAACAATTTAAAGACGAGAAATGGGGAAAAAACCCATCATGCTGTAAAACGCACTTACAGGTGTAAACAACGATTGGCTACTATTAGAATGTTGCAAAATAAATAATAATTTCTCCTGTTCTAATTAAGATAGAAACATTATTTAAACGTCATTTTAAGTGTAAAATAACACAGAAATTTTTAATTCAATAAGTATTTTTTCGAAAATTCGAACAATTTTGTGTCCTGGATCCCCTTAAAATATTATAAAATAGATGGATATTTATATTTTTAAGGGGTCAGGTACCTTTTAAAACCTAAGAGACTCGAAAAAGATATACCTATTTTAAATCATCAGTAGTCAGGAAAATCTTTTATTCAGGAATATGGTATTTTTACTGTGATTAAACACACTTTCTTCTTTATAAATATGGCTCTCAATTTTTTCTTGCTTGAAGATAAATGTTTAAATTTTTTATTTGCTTCAACCATTGTTTTTTCAATGTTATATCATTGCGCGCAGACTAGCGTCCGTATATTAATGAGTATACATATATTTAACTTTACAATTAAGTTGTATACTATATCTTTAAAATGTCGAAATTTGAAATCAAAATTCTTTGTTCTTCATAGAAAGAAATTTTTAATTTTTTTTTCAATTTGAGAAAATGTTTTGATAAATAATACTCTCATTAAAATTTTATGGTAGGAATGACATAATTGTTTGCCATTTTAATGATACATATTTATATTGAACGTGTATAAAATTTCATTGTATTCTAGCCAACTGTTCTGGTGATATCATGTGCGTAAATAATGAAAAAAACAATAGTTAAAATTTTAAACAATTAAAAAATTTCTTTTCAAGCTAGAAGAAAATTGAGAGCTATATTTTTAAAGAAGAAATAGATTTTAACTCACTGTAAAATTTTTATGTATCTTAATAAATTATTTTAGTAACTACTGATTATTTGAAATAGGGATATATTTTCCGGCTCTCTTGGTCTGTATAAGGTACCTGATCCTAGATCTTTAAAAGGTACCTCTAAATTTTCGTGTCTAGTTTTAATCTCGCATATAGACATGATGCTTATGATAGTTCCATTGCTATTTCTCTTCCCAAGTAGCATCCTTCATCGATTTGTACAAAGTTTTTGTCATCGGTAAATATTTCCACATTTTTTGTGAATAAAAGTTTGGATCTTTTAATAATTACCCTTAAAATCCCTGCTTTGTAATTCCACGCCTTGTTATTGAAAATCTAAGTTTTCTCGTGATACCAGGAAACAAGTGAAAATTCTAAGAAACAAAATTGAAATATCTTTAGGAAATATATAAACAAGAGATTTATATTTGTCTACCATGTACTGTATAATAATAGTGAGGAAGAAATACACCTTTCCTCTTAAAAAAGGGGAACATAACTGATATATATTTTTCCCAAATAGGAAAGTGGGGAGTATCTGGCGTCTCCTTTCGGTATGTGATTACATACCGTAAGCTCTCTTGAGATAACAGTCAACAAACAGAATTTTCAGGGATTCAAAACAAGAGATTTTCATGAGGTACACAAAAAATATGTAAATATGGGAATGCATATTTTCATTCCTAATATTATTTTATAGATTGGGACAAAAATATCCTTCTTCCTCGAAATAAAAACATGTTATTTATTTTTTATTTGTTTGCTAAAACAGAGACCTTTAAAACACATTTATGCTCGCCTATCGACGCGTTGTTATATATTAAATGAAGTGTATTCACCATCCGCAAGGGAAACTTCATAGATAATGTTCATTTTGAAATCAATTTCCTGTATGGTACATTCTCAGATTTTAAGTTTTATTTCTTTGATTTATAGAATTTGAATGCTGAAACTTCAGTACATATTAAAACCAGAAAAATATTACAAATTACCGAAACTTGAATAATTTTTAAACGAATAATTAAAAGATAGTTTTAACGCAACTTTTGTGTAGGGCAAATGCACAATTCGGTCATAAATAACTTTCCATTATTACTATTACTTAGTAGTAATATCCTTGTGGTATAATATTGTTCTTAAGACCTTCATGTGAACTAAAAAATGACAAAAAAAATTAAAGTTATTTCGAAACAAATCTTATTCATTTTTTTTTAATTAAAGACCTCTCTCTAGAAAAATAAGATACACGATTTTAAAATAAAGTGCTTGAATTTTCCTTTGTTATCAATATGATTCAGTGACATGCTACCAATTATAATACTTACACATTTGTTTTGTATCTATAGTTATATTTTGCGTAATATTCTTACAGAATTTAAAAAAATGTAAATAAAGAGAGCTTTCAAATGAAGACGTGTTTTCTAACTTGAACTTTATTGTATATAAGATTAATAGGCAAATAATTTCCAACTGTTGTTGTTTCAATTAATATGTTTGATTGATCATGTATGACATTACACTTTTTATCCATTTGTCATCATATTTAAATATTTATTTAAATATATCAGTATTCACTTACAGATAATATTATGCAGGTCATACAAAAGAAATCTCACCCAAGGAAACTGCTCTTGCATGATAACAAGGATTGGATATATTTACCTGCAAGAAAAAATATATATCGTGTTAGAGCTTTTCAAGAAATAATAATTCATTTTACCTGAAAATTTAAGTATATGCTTTTTTATACACAATCTTTATAACTACAATACGAAGAGACAAATAAAATTAATTTTCTTGCCTTCAACATCATTGACTCGCAAATAAAAATATTTTCTTCCCTGAATCCTTTTTTTTCCTTTTTATGTTACTATTTCGCATTTTTTATCAGTCGTAGCGCCCTGAATTAGAGGTTCAAAAATAATCTAAGGCGATATTTTCAAACCAATAAAAATTCCCTCACATTTTTGTTTTTGATTCATTATCTTGGCATTATAGGTAATATAATATTTCTCTAAGCATATCAATAGCATTATTATTAATTTTTATGCCTGTTTATTTTCACAATACTTTAAAAAAATGCACAGTACACAAATTATATGTAATAATAGAAAAAATATGAGGATTACAGTTTCTTGTTCAAATAAGAAAATTTTTTTACTGCAACTGACAACTTATTGTTGCTACGTAATTCATTAATAAACTTTTATTTTTTTTTACTACAATATCAATATATATATATATATATATATATTCATGGACACTTTATTTCTATACAATGACCAATACCATTGCATTTATTGTCCTTAAATTATAGACATTTTATACCAATTATGTATTTGAAAGTTCAAGCGAAATCAATTTTAATCTGTGTTATTGAACAAGGGCTACTAAAGAAATGCAGTTTTAGATTTAGATTTAAGTTAAATTTGATTAATATGATAACTGTTTATGACTAACGAGCTCTCTACTATTCTATGAACCCAATGCTTCATTTCTTGATGAATGTTGCGCTAACCGTGACATCCCGCTTAAGTTTTACGGCAATATCCAGTGACTGACAGCTCAATTCTAAATGCACGCAGTTTCAGATTAGTCCGTGGTCTGGAGGTTTCTCAATGGCCTTTTCAGCAATTTTGTGTGCCCGAGACTCATCTGAAAATGTCCATTCACAGATCTGGTATGTCTGAAAATGTTCATTTCTACTTTAAATGTACGTAAATTTGTTTGAAGTTATCACTATTGTTTTACTCAAAGGCACTTACTCAATTCAGGTGAATCTTAAGTCTGCTGTGTGATAACACTATTGGAATCGCTCACCTCAATTTTAAAATATGGAGAAAATTTCCCACTTGGATTGAAACTGTTTTTAAATTGTACCCCGTGATAGAGAAAGGAATTTTTTAACCCGGGACATTTTTCGTTTTTAAACAAAAGTGCAAATGGTATTTTGAAATTTAAAGTTTTCGGAAGGAAAAATGTGGTATAGTGTATTTTAAACACTCATCAGTTCCTTTGGTGGACGACATTTGTAAAAATGAATCCTGTTGTAAGGTGCAAGAAAGTTCAGGCTATCTGAAAATACCATTTTTATTGGATTATCAGCATTTATATAGCTTTAAATAACAGAAGCCTTTTCTTCATAGGTTAATATTGAGGTGAGTGAATACAATAGGTTTATTACATAGAAACCTTAGGAATTGAGAATTATGTGAGAATGTGAAGAGTGCAGCAGGCTAAAAAAATATAAACATTTATGAGCTTAGCAGTAAATAAAAAGCAGACAACTCCTTAGAAATCAACTGAAAATCAACGATGAGTGTTTTAATTTTATTAAGGAACTGAACATTTCTAAAATATTTCATTTTTTATTAATACCATATAAAATTGAGGGAATAAATAAAAACGAAAAGGATCGTATTAAATAATAGAAGCTATAAATGATGGGCATTGAATAACGGCTAGTGATTAAGTTTTGCATGACATTTTTCGTTTGTTTTTGCAACGAAGCGAGAGTAAGCAGATGATAGATTTTTATTCAATCAAGGGATAGACAACTGTTTTTTGTTTTTTTTTTCTGTTTCGAACGATCTATGTCTGGTGCTAGGATTCGAAGTCCTGGTATTATTTTTTACAATGTAAACACATACCCGCAAAAACTAGTCTATTTTATATTATTATTTGACAGAATTATTACATATTATGAAAGAATTATTACTAAATTAGCTATAAATGTAGAGTATATTTTAAGAAACTTCACGAAGTGGCCAGCCTAAATCTACCTATATATCTATCTATCAAACAAACTCTCTCTCTCTCACTATTTATCTATCTATCTACATATACATATGTACACATATATATATATATATATATATATATAAATGTGTATATATATATATATATATGTATATATATATATATATATAGTATATAGTATATATATATATATATATATATATATATATATATATATATATATATATATATATATATATATATATATATATATATATATATACACTGAAGTGCCACTGAATTAGGGATAGCAAAGCCTATGCAAGAAGTGTAGTGCTTTATAATCATGTATGCGCAAGTGAGGGCGCTGTGGTAACTGCATATATAGCGCGTACTGTGGTTGTTCTGAATTAGTTGTTGGAATTGCCAGTATGGGTAAACTGCCTGATTTAGACGCCTTCGATCGCGGACAAATCGTAGGTGCGCGACGCATGGGCCATTCAATTTCCGAAATCGTTAGACAGCTAGGATTTTCAAGGTCGACAGTGTCAAGAGTATACCAAAAATACATGGATGGTGGAAAAAATACTAGCGATCGGGATAACTGCAAAGGACAATTAGCCTTGGCAGTGCGTGGTGAGAGACGGCTCAGGCGTATTGTAAGTAGCCACCGAAGCCAAAC
>OU015492.1:34533324-34728324 GCA_907164885.2 Dolomedes plantarius | reverse complement strand
TATATATGTATATATGTATATATGTATGGATATATATATATATATATATGTATATATATCTATATATCTATATATATATATATATATATATATATATATATATATATATATATATATATAAGTATATATATATATATATAAATATATATATATATATATATATATATATATATATATATATATATATATATATATATATATATATATATATATATATATATATATATATATATAGTGTGTCCATAATAATTAAAGTCCCACTTTCAAAAGGCTGCAAAAAAGATCCACAGGTCAGAATGATTTCAAATTTGAACTGAATATACTGGAAGAAGGGGGAAACGATTTGGCATAATAAAAAAAGTTGCTAAATATATCAATAGATGGCGCTGTAAGAGGCATACTATGCAAAGTGATTAAAAGACACTCATGCGCACGACACATTGCATGTGGTATAAAAGCGCGCGATAGGTGGCGTTCCCATCATATAGTATCTGAGTAGCTTCTCACGAGTCTCTCAATGAAGGATCGCGCTGTTCTGGTGAAGCTCTTCTACAAGAACGACGACTGTGTGCCTGCAGCTTTAATGAAATTCCGGTTATTAAAGGGAATGAAAAAAGGCTGTGTTCCGATTTCTGCAAAGGTTCTAAAGAATATAATTCAGAAATTTAAAGAAACATGTTCTTTTGAAGTGAAATCTGGCAGAGGGAGGAAACCAATTGCTTCGATGTCAGTAGTGGTAATAGAAGATGTGGCCACAGCATTATAGGAAGGGACGAGCAGTGGTGTACAAACGTGCAGTGCACGTGGTATTGCCCGATGTTTAGACATGCCTGTGAGTACGGTGCACAAAATTATACGCAATATCATGCATTGCTATCCATACAAAATTACACATGTTCAGGAGTTGCTTCCTGCTGACCTGCCAAGAAGACAGGCGTTTGCTCTGGAATTTCTCGCTCGCATTGAAGTGGAGAATGAATAACCATGGAACATTTTGTGGACAGATGAAGCCCATTTCAACCTCCACGGGTTTGTCAACACACAAAATTGCAGGATATGTGCAAAGAAAAACCCATTCGCAAATCAACCAGTACCGAGGCATTCGCCAAAGTGTGGTGCGGATTGACGGCATCGTGTATGGTAGGGCCATTTTTTTCGAGGAGATAGGTCCTGTTACTTGTACCCTGAATCGTAAATGGTATGCGAATCTTTTTCCCAGCCAGGTCATTCCAACACTTCAACAGCGTGCATGTCTGGATAGAATCATTTTCATGCAAGATGGCGCTCCTCCGCACATCGCAAAGCCAGTCATGTAACTGCTCAAGAGACATTTCGGAAATAATCTACTTATCAGCCGTCATTTTCCAACAGCCTGACCTCCAAGATCACCAGACCTCAATCGTTGTGACTTCTGGCTGTGAGGTTATCTTAAAAATGTTGTGTACAGTGGCCCGATTGCAAATTTAGCTGAATTGAATGCACGGATTACGCAATACATTCGCAATGTCACGCCTGAGACACTCCGGTCTGTTGTGGAACATGCTGTTTATCGCTTTCAGCTTGTGGCGGACAATGGTGGAAAACATATTGAACCTGTCTGCCGCAAGTCTAGCGATAATTAACAGGCGTTTTCATTGTTGCTTTCTTTGCGGTTTTTGGCCCAAGGACAATTAAAAACCGAATCATTATGTGCTTTTTATGCGGTTTTTGGCCCAAGAACAATTAAAACCAATTTTTCCCATCCAATGTGGTACGACCTTGCCGTGGTGGATGGGTTTTCCACTAACAGTGCCACAACTGTTGACTGCGTTGGAAGTAATTTTTACCGTAAAACGACCCAAACACACATGCACATTGAACACTACAGTTGGTTTACTGTGTAACTCATGCCAAAGCCGTCGTATTTCGATTCAAATTGTCACTTGTAGCCGAATTCACTTTCGTTATGCCGCTTACAGCGCCATCTATTGATACATTTTGGAACTTTTTTTTTATTCTGCCAAATCGTTTCACCCTTCTTCCAGTATATTCATTCAAATTTGAAGTCATTCTGACTAGTAGTTCTTTTTTTGCAGCCTTTTGAAATTGGGACTTTAATTATGGACACCCTGTATATATATATATATATATATATATATATATATGTGTGTGTGTGTGTGTGTGTAATAAATTAAATATTAGGCCCTCCATGCTAGCACATAAATTCCCTTTCCTAAATCCAATCCGCAGTAATCTTACTTTATAGCTACAAACCCATAGCAACAGAGCTTCTCATAAATCGCATGCCTTGCATTTATACACGTATATACGTCTGGAGAAAGGCGTGGGTTCGCATCGCCAGCCCCAATATTCTGCTGATCGTACAAATTAATAGCCACGTGTTTTTTTCGCCTGTCGCGCTTAAGGTTGAAAGATGATATACACTTCGCTTCCGAGCATCTGACATGGATGGACGTACTTTTTATCGCTCAAATAAAACGATTTGGTCAGACTGCATCAAAATGTTATTCCTTTCAGGCTGAGTCTAGCTCCAGCCAAGTAAATATGAGCTAATTTTCCTTTTCAGGTTGCATTTTAAGGAAGATTGTAATGGATATATTACATAGAGCCGAAAGGGATTCTTCATGTGCGAATCAAATCGAACGGATTTCGACTCCATCTGTGAGTGCGTGGAAATACCGACATTGAGAGAAGAGCAATAGGAGTTCGCCAGCGTAATTGAAAATGGAATGACTTAGTTTTGATTTCGCTTTTCGAAACGAGCAAAGTAAAATGCCATCGAAAGATTTAAATAAAAAATTGGCTGATCATCGTGACTCTGACCAACCTGAAGAAAAACAAATGGATAATTCTGCAGTTTTCAGCAAACATTTATTGGAATACAGTGCTACTGTTATATCTTCGCCAAATCAATTAAGTAATCTCCAGAAATTTGATCCTAAAGGAATGGTCAAAATTAATAACTGGTTCAAATTCTTCGAGAAAAAGACTATTGCATTGACGGAAGAAGAAAAACTACAAATATTTCCCGATGTTCTATCAGACGAGGCTTTGGAATTTTACATCGAAAACCTAATAGAATCACAAAAGTGGAATGAAGTTAAGAAAAAAATAAGTGACTATTTCTCAGAAGAAAAACAGTTTTCATTCGAAGATTTTAGCAGGTTGAGCCTTTCTGAAAGTCAAAATATAAATGATTATTTTAAAAAGAAAATGAATATCGAAAAAGCATTAAAACCTGAAGACGAAATTATAATTCAAGGTCTCACAGACGGATTTCCGGCAAGATATAAGGATTTATTTTTAATAAGTAACGTTGGTACAACTACTGAGTGGATTTCCCTTGCGAGGAAAAGGATCAACAGCTACGAAGATAATAAGAGGAAAGAACAGCACCAGAATAGAAACTTTCAGAACCAACAGTTCGGTTTTCGCAGACCGTTCGATCGGCGAGATCACTATGATAGATTCGCGCAACATGAGTCCCCTAGATTCCGGCACCAAACATCCGCGACCATGGTATAGATGGCCCCAGAATATTTGACAAGAGGAAAGTCCCAGGACTCGGTTCCAGCCTCCACAACATGCAAACAATTATAGCAGCAACATGGCAGAACAGCGACGATGACGGATGTTCACCGTAGACCTAGGAATCGGTACAGAACTGATTATCGGCCTGATAGATGCAGGTAGCACCATTAACATTATCTCAAGAACTGTATATGAGAAAATTAAATATTATGTGAACATTCTCCCACAAGACAATTCTCAAATCAGTACCCTTGCAGGTAAAATCAAAACTGATCAAATAATTTCTACAAAGTGCCGAATAGGTAAGTTGAATAGATTTGTGAATTTTTATGTTATTGAAACAAATTTAAAGTATGCAATTTTATCGTAGGGAAATTATTAATCTGTTTAAAATTAATTTGGATTTTAAAATTTTTTTGTGTTTATCAAGGAAAAAATAATATCTCATCTACTATGTCATTGGAAAATGTTAATAATAATTGTTATATATTTTTTACTTATGATAATCGCAATGTGCCACATACTTGTTCTCATAATACTATAAATCTTGATACTAAATATAATAGAAATTGTGATACTCGTTTTTATAAAATTGAAAATGAAAATAATGTCGCTGATGATGAAAGTGTTGAATTGAACAAAATATTGAATGAGTATAATAATATTTTGGCGAAAAATAAATATGATGTGGGATGTATACGTCTTGGACCACAAAGGGTAATTTTAAATTCTGAACTGCCAATTTCCCTTCGTCTATACAGTAGGGTGGTTCGAAAAAATCGATTTTTTTATTTCGGAATTGTGTTACCTCTCAAAAGTTGTAGTTTGGTATCCTCAATTGGGGAAAAATATAAAAAAAATTCTAAGTTGACATCTTCAGTTCGCGCATGAGGCTGAAAGTTTGAAAAAATATGTTAAAATTTGAAATTTTCAAAAAAAAATAAAATTAGTTTTTTGTAATTTTTTTATAATACAACAGCCATAAATTGTTAGTATATAGCGTAGTTTCAATATAAAAATAAATTATAACTTTTAGATGATATATTCTGTTTGCGTATGAGGCTTAAAATTTGAAAAAAATATCAAAAAATGTCAAAAATGTAATGAATTTTGCGTGTTCGAATAATAACCCTATGACACTACAAGAGATATTGACAGCTACAATAGATAAGAACCCTATCTCTTGTAGCTGTAAAGTAATTATGGATTGTAAATGTGATAAAGGAAATAAGATCCCTATTATTGAGAGAGAGTTTTTGTACGACCAGCGAAATGACCGTTTAAAATTTATTGGCACTTTGGATAGAGTAAAGACTAATAATATCGCAAAAAGAAATAAAAGAATGCAAAGTGACAAGAAAAACGAGATTCCTGAACCTGATATTAAAGCTAGCAAAAGAGATACTCTTATAAATTCTGCCCAAAATAGCCAGTTTGAGAGTTACGGAGCAAAATGTGACAGTTTGCCGTCAACATCGCAAATGCGAATTAAGCTTCCTGCAACAGCATTAATAAGCGATAGATATGGGATATCCGAGAGAGCCACTGCTGCTATTGCTTCCTGTGTTTTGCAAGATGTAGGCATGATAAATGAAGGAGATATGTCTCTAGTAATAGATAAGAGTAAGATCAGACGAGAAAAACATAAAATTCGATACTTTTTACAATCAGACTCTCCAAATGTACATTTGGAGAGTCTGATTATAAAAAGTATCGAATGTTACATGGACTGTATTTTGACGGGAGAAAAGATAACACTTATTATCAGGAAAAGAATGGTAACAAAATGTATCGCAGACTAAAGAAAGATGAGCACATCAGCTTGGTTCAAGAGCCTGGTGGAAAGTATCTGGGACATTTGACACCTCCAAGGGCCACTGGAAATGAAATAGCTAATAGCATCTTTTGCTATTTAGAAAACAATAACTTTGATTATGTTAAGCTTGTTGCAATTGGATATGACGGAACAGCGACAAACACATGATGTAAAAACGGTGTTATTCGTAACCTTGAGCTTAAACTTGATCGTCCTTTATAATGGTTTATATGTTTATTACATTTCAATGAACTTCCGTTCAGACATTTGTTTGAAAGTGTAGATGGTGATACTACTGGACCCACAAGTTTCTCAGGACAAATTGGCAAGAAGTTGACTGTGAAAAACTCCCTGTTGCTAATTTTGAAAAGATTAATAGTGAGGATATAAATGTAACCAAAACTGACTTAGGCAAGGACCAACAGTATTTACTTAATATTTATCGAACAGTCAAGACAGGAGAGTCTGCGCCAGATCTCTCTGTGAAAGATCCTGGTCCTCTTAGTAACTCTAGGTGGTTAACTTGTGCAAATGGGATCTTAAGACTATATATTTCTGAAGTAAAACCTTCTGACGAAATTAAACTGCTGGTCAGCTATATTATGAAAATATGCGCTCCAGTATTGTTTTTCAATTAAAATGCATCCCTCTGTAAAGTTTGGAGCAGTTCACGTGTTTAAATTAGTACAGAAGACAAGACAGCTTCCCGACAGGGTACGTAAAATAATTGATCCTGTCATTAAGAGGAATTCGTATTTTTGTCATCCCGAAAATATTTTAATTTCAATGGTATTAGACGAGAGTGCACGTAAGACAGCTAGCTTTTCAAAGATTGCTAAAAGCAAGAAAACAAGAACCAAAAGGGAAATCGGTGCGAACTTTTCAACCACCGACCATCAATTTTGCAGCTTCAAATTACATTGAACTTATTGATTGGTCCAAGTGCAAACTTACACCTCCTCCAATAATGAGCAATGTGTCAACGCAAAGCCTAGAAGAACTTATTAATACTAATGTTCTCACAGAGTTCGAGCTAATTAAATTTCCTTGCTACACGCAAAGTGTCGAAAAAATTGTAAAGCTCGTAACAGAATCTTGTACTAAAGTATGTGGAGAAGAAAACAGGGATGGTTTCATAAGGACAACTTTGGTCTCAAGGTCAACTATGCCATCATTTGATTATAAATCTCAATTTAAAACAATGCCGAACACATCTGAGGAATCTTAGAGACACAAAAAATAGGTAAAATGTATAAATCATTCTGTAATTAGCTATGACATGCAATGTTATTATATACATATAAATGTGTGTGTAACTACACTTGTACGTATAATACTGTAATAAAAGGTTATAGACAACAAATTTAGAATTTTGAAAATACTTTTGAAACGTAAATATGTCATGTATGTATTATTGTATATTAAACACGTAAATTTCAAATTTTAGGCGATTTTAGCCCAATTTAAGGCGTATGCGCGAACTAAAGATATTATGTAAAAGCTATAAAATATTTTTTTAGGTTCAAACTACGCTATATACTGACAATTTATCGCTGTTGCATTATACAAAATTGCAAAAAAACTAATTTTGCTATTTTTTGAAAATTTCAATTTTTAACATATTTTTTCAAACTTTCAGCCTCATGCGCGAACTGAAGATGTCAACTTAGAATTTTTTTTATATTTTTCCCCAATTGAGGATACCAAACTACAACTTTTGAGAGGTAAAGCGATTCCGAAATAAAAAAAATCGAGTTTTTCGAACCACCCTACTATACAGGGCGTCGCCAAAAGATAATGCCGAAATTAAGAAACAAATAGACGAACTTTTAGCGGATGTCATTCACCCTATGCTTCCCAATTACTTTGGCTTACAAGAAAGATTAAAACTAAAAATCCAGAATGTGTATCGCTTACCGAAAACTAAATAGTATTACAAAAACAGACTCGGAACCAATTCCCCGATTTGTCGCAGTTTTAGATCAGTTAACCAATGCTAATATTTCCTCTACCCTTGATCTCGCGAGTGGCTACTGGCATATTAAATTAAATGAAAAAGATACAGAAAAATTAGCTTTCACCTCAAACTTTGTCTTATATGAATGGAAAAGACTACCTTTTGGCTGGAAAAACGATCCTGCCATTTTCCAAAGAACACTCAGACAAATTTTTAATAAATAACAAATTAAATTTGCGCTCAAATATTTTGACAATATAATTATATTTTCAGACTCTTTCGGAGAACACTGAGAGCATTTAAAAACTATTTTCTCCATTTGTGAAACAGAAAAGATAAAATTAAAATTTTCAAAATGTCAATTTGCCAAAAAAAAATAAAATTTTTGGGATATGAAGTGGAAAAGAAGTGTTATCACCCGAGTAACGCCAATAGGAATTATTAAAAAAATTCAACCTCCCAGGAATGTTAAAGACTCTCAAAGATTTTTATGTAGCATAAATTTTTATAATAAATTCATTCCCAACTATGCCAAATTACGAGTACCATTGAAAAAATTATTAAAGAAAGACACTAAATTTAAATGGACAGATGATTGCCAAAAAGCTTTTTAGGATTTAAAAGACGCTCTCTTATCTAAACTGTTTTATCTATTTATAACCCAAATTACCTATGCCATATTTTCTTGGATGTGTCTGGACTAGCGGTAAGCGAAATCTTAAATCAACAAAACCCTGATGGAAGTTTGCATTCCATTGCCTATCATTCTCGAAAACTTAGAACTTATGAACAAAATTATGTCATTACCGAGTTAGAGTGCTTAACAATTATTGAAGCTGTCGATAACTATTATTGTTATTTACATGGGACTCATTTTACAGTTCAAACGGTTAATGCTACGCTTGTTTGGTTAAAAAGTATTAAAAACCCAACTGGACGATTATTCCGATGGTCACTTAAACTTTCCACTAAGATTTTGACATCAAATATAAAAAAGGTTCTACGAATTATGAAGCCGATATGTTAAGTAGAAACCCAATTTCTCACCATGTAACTTTAATTGAACGTGACCGATTGTTGACATTGCAAGAAGTCGAGCATCATCAAAATTTAGAAAATATAAATGGTTAGAAGTTTAAAAAAGTAAATAATGTATGGATAATTAAAAAACAAGGTTTAATGAAAATTGTTGTGCCCTTCTCTTTACGATTAAAATTATTAGAAAAAGCTCATGTTAATTATGGACATTTAGGAGTTTCGGCAATGTTAAATCTGATATCCCCTCAATATTATTGGATTGGAATAACTAAAGATGTAAGTAACTATGTGAAACATTGTGAAGTATGTTAATTAAACAAGTCTAGACAGATTGCTAAACAGAGAACTATAAAAATAAATGAAGTAAATAAAGAAAGATATGACACTCATTTTGAGGAATGTAAATTTAAGGTAGGTGATATAGTGATGTACGAACAGTTTCGTTACCCAAATACTCCTAAACTTACTCCCCCTTATTCTTTCCATATAAAATTCTGAAACAAATTTCTAGAGTAAATTTTGAAATTAACAGACCCAATTCCCTTACTAAGAAAACTTTGGAAATTGTACACTGTACCAAATTAAGACCTTTCAACCCTGCAGATAATTTTCGATTAGCAACTAGAAAAAGTAAAATTCCTATTTTAATAACAGTAAACCCCAATACGCCAAAGATCCCAAATAAAAATTAATTGATAATGTTAGAGAAAAAAAAACCCTATCTGTGATGATTAAGACTGCCCAACTGTGACTCAAATAACTACCTGAATATGACTCCGATAATCATACGATATTTTGATAACCCAATGAAGACTGTTGACGCATGATGAAGATAAACTAACTTTGATGGATTTAGATACCTACCTAAATTTCGTAGTTAATTATATTGATTTAGAGAACTTTTGATGCTATTTTGCCTTCCACAAATTACCATCTGAATTATTTTATAAGAATATTTATTCACAGAAATGTTGATGTGCTAAGTTAAAGAAAATTTTGTCAATGATAGGACTAACATGACATGTCACAGATTACCCATAATTTTGTCAAGTATGTTGATGATCTGAGCTTTATTATTTTTGTTGACACCGGAGAACCCTTTTGTCAGCACAAGGGGTTGTTCCTCCCGCAGAGGGATGAGTCTCTTCCTGTCTTTGCATTACAGCACCCTCCTGATCAGTGACAATCTTTCTTTCACTTGACGTACATTTTATCGCTCAAACAAAACGATGTGGTCAGACTGCATCAAAATTTTATTCCTTTCAGGCTGAGTCTAGCTCCAGCCAAGTAAATATGTGCTAATTTTCCTTTTCAGGTTGCATTTTAAGTAAGAATGTAATGGATATATTACACACACACACACACACACACATATATATATATATATATATATATATATATATATATATATATATTTATTTATTTATTTATTTATTTATTTAAATGTGTGTGGGTGACAAACATATGGTCTTGAGGAATGACAATACAATTGCGTAGAAACACAGCTTTTTTTTTTTTACATTATTGTGCTTTTTTTTTTTACAATGCACAATAATGTAAAAAAAAAGTTTTAATAAACATTTGGTAAAGTTTTTAAAGTATAGTTAGAAATTCTCACATTAAAAAATATTTTAATAATTATTCACTAAGGAAAAAATTAAACTATTATCAAAAACGAAAGAGTGAACCGTAGTTAATTTCAATATTCATTATAAAAGAAGCAACAAAGCGTAAAATACCTCGATGGTTAAAACATAAAAAGCAGTTTAATTAATTACAAATTAGTTTAATAGAATTAAATTAAAGGGAAAAAGGACGGCAGTAAAAGAGAAAACATTTAATAAATGAATTAATTAAAGTTTGAAATTAATGTATTTATGGTGAGTAATTTTATCTACTCATTCATACCATTAATTTATTTCCGAGTACACCGTATACTATAAATAAGATAATGTTTTACAATGTTTTTTTTTTACATTTCAAGTTACATTTGAGAGTGTCATTTTACACTGATAGTTTTCATTTGTATTAATTTCATTTAATTTGAATTTAGTGTTTCCGGCAGTCCGGAATGTGAATTTGCTAGACCTTAAGTCTGAATTATGTATATTTCCTGTATTTATGTCGACAAAACACTTATATATATATATATATATATATATATAATTATTTATTTATTTATTTATTTATTATAACTGTGTTTGTGTGTGTAGATATGGCATTTAAATACCCCTTTCCTTAATTAATGTATAAAGTATTAAGCTAGCTGTCTATTACGAAACATACGGTGTAAGCAACATACTTTGCTTTTGAATAAGCTGAAACTGTTATTAAACACGTGGTTGTCCTATTGAGTTTCGACGGCAAAATAAGGTAAAATTTAACATGCAAGTCTTTTTAAATCAATATAATGCAAAATCAATTCCAAAAGACTGTTAACCTGCGCGACTATATCTTTAAATAATCCCTCTGTCGGGATTAAACCTAAAGATAATTGTACAGAAAAATGTTTTTATTTTTATATGTTACCTTATTTTAAAAGCAATATATATAAGTAGGACGGTTTCAACGAAAGGTGAAAAATAATTGGCGTTTTTCGTAATGCTAATTTCCCCACTAATCAATCATTTATATTCGTAATCCCTTAATTTAACCCATCTTTTGACATTTCCCTTGAAAGCTGGTAAAAGCGAATAAAACCCATATTCTTCCCTATTAAAATATCAGCACACAGACTTAAAACACGTAAAATGTTTTACAGCATCGCGTGCGGCCTAGTTTGTCATCCCTAATACTTTGCATTCCATCATTCTACATTAGCAATTGGGTGCGGTCAATGTCACAGTGTTCACTCTCTCTTTTCAACCACCCCCACCCTTTCTCGGCTGTTTAGCATTCCGTTTTACCCCCTTCAATATGTTCTGTGCCAGCAGATTACTTAAAAGCTATTTAAATGACTTGCTTCTGTTGTGTACCCAGATTTCTCTGGATACATCTAATAAGTTTAAACATGTTTCGGAGCTACTTAAAGTTGTTAATCTTGTAACAAGTTGCTAATCTCGTAAGCTTCTATTCTCTTATGGGATTCGTGGTTTCGTGTTTAGTTTTCATATCGGATTGTTAGATTCTCTATCTAACAGTGGCGTATTCTACTAAACATCATATTCCAAAACTGACTGTTTAGATAATAAAGGGTGTTAGGAAATTAGTCAATGTATTAATTGGATATATCCTTTGAATTTCAAAATAACGTATACAGAGGCTGTTCGCACATTTTTTAGACGATTTTGGTAAGCGGTAATAAAAAATCGTTTGCTCCAAAAGAAATAATTGCAATTGTACTATGTTTTTAAAAGTCAAAATTATAATCTGCGGCTTGAAAGTTTTGTTTTTATTCAAAATGGCGTTTTTAACAAAGCTACGAAGTTCGAAGGCTACATTTATGCTCTTTCCGAAGAGAAATATGCATACTCCGTTATCCAAACACGATGGGAGAGTCATGGTTTTGTGATATCTAAAGCGTCGATAGGTAATATCGTCAACAAGAAAGGAAAAAAAAAACGTCAAATTGGAGCCTCAAGTGGAACAAAAATTCCAAACAAGTATCCAAGGAAAAAACGGACATCTTCGACTACTGCAAAGGTACGTTGTTTAATGTTAAAAGAAAATCCCCCTAGTCAAAGGACAGTTGCAAAATCATTAAAATGCTCGGTGTCCACTGTAAACAAAATGATAAACGTTGATTTAAATCTTAAGAAAGCGAAAAAACTCAATGTGCATCGTCTTCTTCCAAATTATATCACTGAACGCAGGACACGCTGCAGAATTCTATATGAGAAACACTTATCCAAAGAAAAATGGAAAACAATTGTCACAATAGATGAATCATGGGTGTATTTAAATGTTTGCAAGAAAAAAGAGCCATTTATTATCATAAAAGGGGAGAAAAAAAATTTAAGTACATGGTTCAAAGAATCGAAAGAAAGTTTTTCTAAGGGATTCATGATTGCTGCTGGTTTTTCTTATAATGGCAAGTTAAAAAAAAAGAGAATGGAAAGAAATGTCAAGGTTAACTCCAAATACTATCAGGAACATATTTTATCGCCAATTTTACTGAATGAAATACCATCGCTTTACCCACAGTGCCATCAATCTGTGAGACTCCATCAGGACAAAGCGATCAGTCACACATCAAAATCCACTGTAAATTTCCTAAAAGAAATGGAGCAAAAAACTGGTATCAAGGCCATGCCCTTCACTGATATCCCTACTAAATCTCTCGATGTATCGCCAGTGGATTTTTGTGCTTTCGGACTTTTAAAATCTGCATTATCCAAACGTCGTCCCAAAACCCTTACAGGACTCTGGAAAGCTGTTCAGGAGGAATGAGATAGAATACCTCTTCTGACACTTCAAAAGGCATTATTATCCTGGAAATTGCGGTGTCGAAAGATAGTTCAGAATAAGAGATGTCAAATAGAACATTTAAAACACAAGAATTTTATGTAATTTAGTTTTGTGAATACAGTATACATCGTATAAAAAATGTGTGAACAGCCTCTGTATTTTATGTGTTTTTCAGAATGAAATTATTATATTCTTCCAAAGGGTGGGTTTGATAGATAAAACAAAATATTTCTCACCAAAAATATATTAGATTTCACACATACCAAAAATTGGAACAAATTATAGAGTTTCTAAACTCACTTCTACCCAGATTTGGGTCTATATAATTTGAAGTGGCACTCTAAATGAATTTGATACAAACACTGTTTATACATGAAACAATGTTTATTGAGTTCGTTGCACATATAGAATTTGCTTTTACAGAAATAAGCATACGTACTACTTGTACAGAATATATAAATACAGCTTTCAAGAACAATATATTTTCAATACTCACAAACAGTAAGTCAAACCAGCAATTCTGCCACGTAAACTTTGGGCCCCCTAAGCACTAGCTCAGGATAGTACTGGAGCTGCATACCTCGTGGCTCCCTATCGCTTATCTATCAACTTTAACAACCTTCTTCAACCCTAACCACCTTTTTTTATTATTAATGACGCTGCATGGTATTTATACTAAGCGCGTATTCCGAAATTAGCATATCTAAAGCAGCTTCTTTAATTCATTTACTCAAAAGTTCGATTCTTGTGAATCGAATCTTGTGTATACCTTACAAAATCGTTTAAAATATTTTAGAAAATCTTAAAAATTAATCAACTATAATATGAAAGTTTTAATCAAAAAGTAATTAATGGTTTCCTAGTCACTATTATGAAATATTACAAGGAATCTTCAAGTGGAAGATCTACGCAGTTGAAATGGCGCAGTTGAACTGCCGTGCGAGGTGAAAAACCCTGACTGTACGAAATACGTTAATGTTTTATTTGTATTTTCCTCGTATGCTGAATTCTTTCCTTATGAGTTATTTTATGCAAATTTCTATTTATGTTAATACCTGTCATTTCTGTCCATTTGGAAATTCCCGTATGTTATTGAGTGCATATACTGACGAGCACTACCAACCGACGAGTAGTTTCGGTATGTGCTGTAGAGTTCTTTTGTGAGACTGTTAATATTTTCTATTGTCTTTCCATCAAATAAAGGAAGATTAGTAGATAACAATATTGTGCATTAAATTTGACACTATTTCAAAATTCGGGGAAAAAGTATGGTATTAAAAATGTTACCATACAATTAGAAAAAAAATGAAGAGTACGATTCGATTCTGAAAGTAATATTACAGCACACTAGTTATTTAAAAAAAGTAATTAATCTTTTATTTAAAAGGACAAACATATTTTTTTAAAGTTTCATAACTAATTAAAAAAATAAACAAGCTAATAAAATGTGTCAAGCAAAAACAGTAGATCACCGACAGGTTACACTAATAGGTATCGATATGCTACACTTTAGTAATAATAACGATACTCATATAAATGGAAAATAGTTTGTAAGTTAAGTCAACCCACATATTACTTTCTATTGTCCCTATTTCAATCATTTACTGAAAATAAGTATTAGCAGATTGATTCTTTGAAAAATACTGATATGTAAACTCATAAGCAAAATATGTAATTGACTTGGAAACGGAGATTTGTATTTCTAATTTTTCGAAGTGCATATAAAAAGACCAAATTGGAATACTGATATTTACAATGAATTTAATTTAATATTGAATAAATTTAATACACTAATTAATGTTTCTGTGCTCGAAATAATTTAGATTCATACATGAGAATTACATTCCTAACAAGATTCTGTTAATTTTTTCTTTGAGCATAAGATATTTTATATATGTACCTTAGTTATGTTACCATATTTTAATAGGTTTAATATTAAAATTATAATAAATTATCAAAAAAATTATCAGGCAGTTGTTTTGAGAAGAATCAGAAACACAGAATTTAGTCCATAGACTGAAATATAATAGGCTGCATTTGAAATTATACAGTGTGTTGAAGTATGTATATTTATATACAGTGTATAATTATACATAATCTGTAATTAGACATATATCGTGCTTCCCCAGGTGACTGGATGCGCTTGATAAAATACCTGATATCCGAACAAAATGGCTAGGTATCTCAGAGTAGCCAATTATGTAGGTAAAATACAAGAAAATGCAGTTTACAAAATCATAACTGTAAGCATAACTGTAAGCATAAATGGAAAGCTGATAGAGTATCCTCTAATAAATATCCTTACTTATTGTATTTATTTCCTCAACTTTATTTTAGATGCATTCTTGGTAGTAAATTCGATGGTGACATACGTACAATCTCTCATACTGTACTGACATGAAGACTTTCTACTAAGATGTTAACTTAAGTGGAGTTACACAAGCCATTAATTTCTCTTACTCTGATAATGAGTGTGTTTTTTTGGCCCAGAATTACTGACTACATTTATAAAAAGAAAAGATTTTTGTAGTTTGACACATAAGAAAATACTGATAGAAAAATATGACTTCAAATATGAGACCGAAACAGATGTATGTTATAATTGGTTAAATATGTTGGGAATAGAAATTTGATAGCATTTTATAGTATTTCTCTTAATCCGAAAATGAGTGTTTTGTGCCCAGAATTACTGACTACATTTATAAAAAAAAAAAAAAAAAATTGTAGTTTGACACAAAAGAAAATACTGTTAGAAAAATATGAGTTCAAATATGAGACTGAACCAGTATGTCAATAAAAGACTGATTCCAATAAAAGACCGAAACAGATATATGTCATAATTAGTTAAATATGCTGGGAATAGAAATTTCATAGCATTTTATAGTATTACTCTTAATCCGAAAAAGAGTGTTTTGTGCCTAGAATTACTGACTACATTTATAAAAAGAAAAGATTTTGTAGTTTTAAAGATAAGAAAATACGGATGGAAAAATATAAGTTCATATCAGACTAAAAATATATCACACAAAATAAACGACCGAATCAGACGCTTTTTACGATTGGTTAAATATGCTAGGAATAGAAATTTGATAGTATTTGATAATATTTGATAGTATTTCTCTTAGTCTGATAATGAGTGTTTTGTGCCCAGAATTACTTGCTGCATTTATAAAAGAAAAGAATTTGTAGTTTAAAAGGTCAGACAATGCGGATAAAAAATTATGAGTTCAAATGAGACTAAAAATATCTCAAACAAAATAAAAGACAGAAACAGACGCTTTTTATAATTTGGTTAAATATGCTGGGAATCGAAATTATATAGTATTCGATATCATTTCTCTTACTTGGATAATGAGAATTTTTTTTCCCGAAATTACTGACTACATTTATAAAAATAAAATATTTTTGTCGTTTGAAGAATAAGAAAATATACATAGAAAAATATGAGTTTAAATATGAGACTAAAAATAGCTCACAAAAAATAAAAAACCGAAACAGGTGCTTCTTATAATTGGCTAAATATGCTGAAAATAGAAACTTGATAATATTTTTTACAAAAAATATTATCACTGTTTGAAAGATATCTTATTATATATATATATATATATATATATATATATATATATATATATATATATATATATATATATATATATATACACATCTACATCTACATATACATATACATATACATATACATACACACACACATATATTTATATATATATATATATATATATATATATATCTGCAGGATTTCAATTAAGGGAGCGTTTATCTTAAATATGACATTTCAATATAGTTAATTTAGCATCTCTTCATTAACTACTGACTTTAACTCAAATTATAATATACACAGTGTTATCGGGTTAAAACTCAAAATGTTCTTCCCCTGACCTGAACTTCCTGTTGACTGGACCTTGCGGAATGTGTTAAACAATGAGTAATCAATCCCTTTTTGAAAATCTTCAAGCTAAATATTTCCACCGCAAACTTAATGTGGAAATGATTTTAGCTTTGTATATGATAAGCTTAAGCAACAATAATACCAAAATTTAATTGAAGTTTGTTAATCAGATGTAGATGTTACAATCGAAATTCATTAGAATTTAACGACTATTAAATCTAATCGCTCTAAGTACTTATAATTGTGTTAATTCTTTACAGAGAATTCTGTTAAATGTTAATTCAAATCCTCACATTTTTAATCTGTTTAATTCCTTAAGAAGTATTTCCATGCAGGCTGAAAATTAGCTATAGTTTTATAATTCGTATAAAACTGTACAAAATTGCCAAATTTTAGAGACAGAAGATAAAAAATTTCTAAACCAGATTTATTTTTTTTTCTATTTAAAGTTTAATGGTTTTTACTTTGCAAACAGAAGAATCCCGGATTTTTTATTTTGAGATTCATAAATGGTGAACGCTTCGATTTTCCAATCAGACCTCAACATAGGCAAATGAACTATATAGGCCATTATGAGTCAAAAGCTGTCTACCAAGCAAAAGAAATTGTGCAGTATTCTAATTACGTAGGAAATTTACTCTCTCACCTTTAGGTAGAAAAGATTACTTCTATAAAAAATTAATCTTCACTGATGACGTATGAAGTTTAATAACCAAAATCTCATTTGACAATTTATTATTGCGATATATAAAAACACAATTATTTTATTTCAGATCCTGTAACTTGAAAAGTATATTTACAAATGTTGATGGTTCGTCTAATAAATGTACGATAAATCATGCATCTAACACAACTGACAGGTGTATCATACATTTTAAATTCTTCATTAAAATTCTTTAGAACATATAAAGGAATTCAAAAGTCATCCATGATTAACGTTACATTTTTGAGATAGTGACATTTTCTTTAATTTAAATCTGAAATGATAATGATAAATAAGCATTTCATTGCAAGGTTAACTTGAAATGAAGACGAATGCAACACACATATTTAATGTGGCGACAATATTTAAGCACGCTTATATGAAGCTGTCAGTTTTAGTGCACATTGGCATATTTATCTGTTCTATGACATCTAGACATTTAAATTTCAAATGTTTAATACTCGATATGACAGACTGGCTCGAAACAGAGTAGTAGCCAAATGCCCGCGACTTAAGTCGTCAGATCCAATGTCCGTGATATCGATTTCTGCTGTAAGTATGATCGTTTGGAGAGCTTTGGAATAGGTCTCGGGCAGTGTAATCTCCCCTTTTACAAAATATGTCTATATCACACCCAAGCAATGCAAAACTTAGAGTAATAGCCTTAAAACTTCTTAAACTAACTTTTGCTTTTCAACGTGTTGTCTTAAGGGTTCTGAAAGCACTGAAATCAGATTTTACAGACCTTATGGCTAGTGTAAGAACAGGCAATTTTATAAGTATCTTCAATCTATTGTATTTCTTTAAACGAGATCTACTCTTGTTTAGGTATTACAAACACTATTAATGTATATATTAGTTAACAGATCTAGAGGACCTTAAAAGTTGTTTAGCTGAAAACTAATGCCTCAAGTTCATTTGAGTGTCAAATAATGCCTTTCAAGAAAAACGGTATGAAGGGTTTTTAAAATTAATCAAATACACGAATCTATTTTTCTTTAAGATCTGCCTCAGATTACACAAGTACTTTTATTATAATGTTAAGTCTAGATGACCTAATCGTTATTTTTAAACATAATTTTCTTTCTTTTTTCACCAATAATTAGTATGGAATTAGCAGTGTAAAGTTAGTTCCCGTTATTGTTATTAATATTCCAGTATCTCTGCATACATTGTACCATCATTCATTTTGTAGTAAGACTATTTTTTTCCAAGATTGAGAAAATTTTCTTCACGATTGGTCTTCAAGCCCAATATTATTAACACAATATTCCAAACATCCTGAGAATCATTTCGCAGTCCGTGGTCCGGTGACGAGGACATTCATAACTTAATAAATTCTATCAATCCAGTCAAAGTGTTGATACGATTGGCCAGAAACCTGTCTAGTTGACTTTCCTAAATATCTTTATTATCTCATAATTAATTACTCAGCTCCATCGTTAAAAAACTACTTCCCAATCCTTCCCGAAAATACATACCGCTGAGCGGCACGTCCTATCATTTCCTAATTCCCCATAACTCTGAAAATTTCCTTTGTCCCTAAGTTTTATTAACGCGCTTAGTGACGCTCTTTACTTATTCGTGTCGTCATAACGTACATGCTCTTTTGCTGACAATGCATTTTCTTACCGCCAAGCTCAAGGTTAAACCATCTACTTAAAAATCCTCCCATGTGGTTCTGCGGAATTGAACCAAGTCGAACGTTAAGCGCTATTTTCACTGCATTACATTGCACCGCTGATTTGAATTCCGAGACTTTTTAATTGTTAATCCTATTTTTAATAACTAATATCCCGTTTTAAGGTCGCGTGATCGCCCCCCCCCCCCATATTTTTAGCCTCACATATATATATAGTTATACATCGAAAAGTCCTATGCTCATTATGTGTACATAAAATGCTGATTAAGGCTATTCACCAGGTCAGTTTTAAGAATTATACCGCTGCAGCTAGTTAACATTAGTTTTCCAAATTTTTAAAGGCACCATTATATTTAGCAGATAATACAGTTTTTTTTCATATTAATGCAAGAATACATTCACGAAACTATGACTTCGCTATAGCATACTGCCATTTGAATACATATAAATATTTCATTTTAAGATGGTATGCCTAATTTTACCATTAACGCTGTATTTACAGTATTCATTACACAAATAAGCAAACAGATATCCTTTGACAGGCCAAACCTCCCTTGTTAGCATCTAAAACACTCGAGAGATTTCAGGGGTTCTGATTGTTAATGCGTTAAACCTTTTAACTATGTGGTTTCAAGATGTTTGACACGGAACCAAAAGTAACTTTCTTTCACTTCTTCATGCGTATGTGCGTGACAGAAATGACATAATATGCATAAAATACCGATTGCAGTATTTTTTCTGGCGAAAATGATTTCATGACCAGATGAGTTTTAAGGAGAAAATGAACAAAAGTACCTTCATACGTTAACTGTTTGTTCAGTGCAAAGAAATATTTTGGAAATTTCCAACGAACTGCAGGAGAAAAATATGCAGTTGTTTAAAAGAGAATAATTACGGGGCAGGATATGACTTATTTTATATATCTACAATAATTTCATTTATTTTGTTGTTTCTTGATTCAAAGTAAGTATTAATAGTAAATGCGCTAAAAGTGGAAAATATTAAGATTCATAGTGTACATACTATCGAGTTAGGCCCGAGGTAAGCTATCGTTAGCGCGTCAGCTTTCAATACTGAGGGTTCTCAGATGAAATCCCGTAAAGAGCCGTTAATAAATGCATTAATATATAGGCGGGATATGAACACACTAAATTCGTAGACCGAAATGTTCTTCTGTGAGGTCAGTTGGTGGGGAAGGTCCCCCCCCCCCCCCCCCCCCGATGTCGGCACTAGGGATGCTCGGTCAAAATTGTGGTAGCACCTAGCAGAGTATCACTTGGCTAGGTGCTATTATAAACTCTTGTGGTGTTATTATAAACCGGAGCCGTGGTCCTCAGCCCGAATCCTATAAGGACTTGGTCTGGAACTTTCGGCCAGGGGAAATTAGGAACAACAACAACACTAATGAGTTATGAATTATGCATATACAATAAAGCTTCTCTATGGCGGTCAGTAATGGTTCTGTAAAACAGTGGCCGTTTACAAGGGTTTAAACAGCATACAAGACATTAAAAAAATAGCAAAAGAAGAGCTAAAAGGACTTACACTAGTACACTAGTACGTTCAGAGTGTTTCCGCAAAGCATGTAAAACATAAAAAAAGTTACAATCGTTGCATTTGTCGTCCCATTTTTTGCTATATTGTGAGTTACTGCTCTACCACTCTCCTGTTTACGTTTTTCCTAACACATTATGCATTGAATTCTTTTCTTTCCGTTGTAGCTAGCCTTCTCCCCAATCTATTCTAGTACATGTTTTTACTGATCCTCCTTCTGATCCATTTCGTTTATACACAGCATTTCCAAAACTATTTCATCTCGAAATTGTTATATAGCAACCTTTTTATTTTTCAAAGTTTTAAAGGTAATCCACGAATTAACAACAGCTGAATTCAGTAGTAATTCAAAAAATTCCTTATGGTACCATCTGACAGCCTTTCTGATATGCAAGGAGTGGATGCTCATTTGATCAGAAAGCTCGAAACCTTGTTTTGATGAGTTATATTCCAGAATTTTCTCCGGTTTCTGTATTCATTCTCCATTTCGATTACGTTTTCCTGTACTTATCTAATATATTCCATGTTAAGTTGATCGGAAGGACACATTCCTTATGTCTTTCCATATGGCAATTATGAATCCATTGGAATTTTCCTTTCCAGTGATATCATCTTTTTGTAGATTTGTTTTCATAATATCTAGAGGTAATCCCCTAACATGCTGACGTAATGTTCCGAATAAGTGAGTGTTCCTCTCCAATAAACTTTCAGCTAATTGTATTGATGTATAGAAATTGTCTGTGACAACTATTGTTTTTCCCTCATTCAAGTAGGGATCTGTAAGCTCGAGAATTACTTTTTCTGACTAACTCTTGCTCTTATCTGTGATTGTCTGCCCAGCGTATAAAGACATTCTAAAAGTGTAACCTTACATTTTTCCGAATAAAAACAATCGTTTTGAGTTTATAAGTATAAAATTCTAACCTACTGCACACGTGGCTGCAACAGTAAGAAAATACCAATTATTTAAATAAAACTTTTCCGAGCCGAAAATAGATGGCGCAGTGTGTCAAAGTTAGATTTTTTAAAAAGATCTATTATCGTACAGTGCCACCTACAAACATAAAGTCATTTTGAAGTGCCAAGGAAATTTTATTTAACATAATATGCAATGATACCGCTGACCTACGGGTGATGCCGATTGCAAAGAATGGAAAAAAAAATTTGACACCCACCGGTGATTTTCATGGCAGTGAAAGTGTTAATAAGTTATTTTTTAATCTAAAAATTTCTTCTTAACTGAGTATTTATTGTATCTCGGCTACTTTTCATAAAACGTTTGCGATTTCCCGCATAACAATCACATTATTAAACTCTGCGTACTAATTTTTAAAATGATAACTGTTATTATAGAGGATAACTTTGAATATGCAAATAAAAGTGTCGAAATGGGGAAAAGAAGATTAAACTCATTTTAGACAAATCATAACATTCAAAATCCGATTAAACATGTTTTCTGATTTCAAAACTGAAAGAATCACACATTGAATTCCTGACAGATTTAATCTCAAATGAGGGAATGTTCTAGTATGTTAAATAAAATGTTAAGAAAAGCAACATGATTTCCATAAATAAACTATCTAGATTTGAGAAAGAATATATAACAATAGAAAGGTTCATAAAAAAGGTAATGGGTATATATTTATTAAAGTTTCCATCATGGAAAGTTAAATAAACAGAATATATACATACATACATACATATATATATATATATATATATATATATATATATATATATATATATATATATATATGTATGTATGTATGTATGTATATATATATATATATATATATATATATATATATATGTATGTATGTATGTATGTATATATATATATATATATATATATATATATATATATATATATATATATATATATATATATATATATATATAAGACAGAGAGAGGGAGGGAGATATAGTAGAGAATACTCAATTTTTCACTAAATTTCAAAATAATAGGAAGCATACCAAGTTTTATACCATAGGTTTTAGTTTACATTTGTACAATTCAGGACTCATTTTCACTTTTTCAGTACAAATTTTGTTATCAATAACAGAAATAGAAAGAATTTCTTTTTAATTTGTTTGTTTGTTTAAGGAAAGAACCTATAGTGTTCAACATTTCTCAGTAGAAATTTCAGAAAGAATGAATCGGAGTCATACAGAAACGAGTAACTGAATCAATTGACAAAATTCTAACCACACCCAGATGGAAACGCCTATGAAATTCTATTGTTTGAAGAATACTTTGCCATCTGCTTCAGAGAATTAATCAATGTTAAGGAATTCATTCTTAAATCTCCGTAAAACACAGACACTTGTATTTTCTTACTCTCAGATTTGATACTTTTCATTTATTTAACTACAAAGCTAAGATGACATTATCTGGAAGTCTGCTTGTATAAGAAGTGAAAGGGGCCAGGTCTGACGCACAATATATATATATATATATATATATATATATATATATATATATATATATATATATATATATATATATATATATATATATATATATATATATATATATATATATATATATATATATATATATATATATATATATATATGTGTGTGTGTGTGTGTGTGTGTGTGTAAGTAACTACTAAACTAAGGTGACAATATCAGGAAGTCTGCTCGTATAAGGAGTATAAAGATCATAGGGCTACAACGCAAAATTATATAATGCACATTCGAAGCACCAAAAAACTATCAAAACATAAATTATGTAGATTTGGAACGTACCCTAAAGAAAATTTATTCAATTATTTTGCACTGTACATAAAATATCTTATCAGTCATGCAAAAACATCATAAGAAATTTATTTTAAAAATAATTACACAAATTTGTGAAATTTAGCTACAAGTTTGAAATACTTTTTAACCATGTTTTTCAATGTACCTAGACTATTCGATTGTGTAAATAAAATATTTTAATATATGCGTCATATAAAAAAAAGTTAGGTCGTAAGATCACTTTATAGGTTCCAAAACATGTTAAATGGATCTTCAACATAAACACTAGATCATTTACTGGCGCCTATAAGTACTGGTATTTCACTTGTTGAATTTGAAAATCTCGGAAGCATTTACTTAAAGACTAAATTTATGTCTACACATTTAATTAATCTCTTTATGTAATATTCAACGCATAAATTTGTGTTTAACGTTTGGTTGAAAATTATTTTTAAACGAAAGAATTTATAAAATGACAAGAATTTATAAAATTTAGCTAACAGCTTTTAGTCAATTTTTGTTCGATTTTATTGTTATACTTAGAAAATTCGGAATATAATTGAATAAATATTTTTTTTAACACGTGGGACAACTTTTAATTATTTTCTAATTTCTTTTAATCCATCATAAGCATAATATAAATATTATAATATTTGCATGTATTACTGAATCTAATTAAATTATTATCCTAACGTAATAGTATCCTTTATCTTCGTAAAAAGCCCTTTTACTTAATTGGTTTTGACATCCTGGATTTCGGCGCTTAAAACGTAAGACCTTTAATTCTGCTCAGATTCCTACGGCCTCAAAGTATCTAGAACATGTCATGGCGATGGCTGAAAAGAACTTTTGGCGCACTGCTTTATCGATCTAAAAGCGGTTATGAACCCCACTTTTGTTGTGAATCAGGAACTGCAGAGTTTGGATTCTTAATAAGAAAGCGCATTTCATTAACTACTGCATTTGGGAAAGAACAAAGGGGACTCTGTTTTTCCTTTTTTTAAGGTAAATGCAAAAGTAAAATGCCTTTGGGTTGAGGGAAAAAAAGCCGAAAAATTTAAAGTAAAAGGGAAATTTGCACTGCTTCAAATAGGAACTTAAATGAAAATATTTTTTCTTTCACTTTATCGTACAAAGATGAAAAGTTATTAACTCAATGCATGCGTGAAATATCTTTCCTGAAACCAAATTAAGTTGGAGAGCAAAAGCGTGGTTTAAAAGTATGGTGTACACGTTATGTTTATTCAGCATATTTTAGTTATTGATTGGCTGGTTTCAGGGAAATCCGGATAACAGAAAAACCTATTATAAGGGTAAGAATATTTTTATCCTAAACTAATGACATTATTTGAATTACAGTGAAATTCTCTATCCCGGCCAGTGATGGATCCGAAAAAGAACGTAACCGTTTTGAGGGGTGACCGTAGGGACAAGGGTTTTTCTGTAACATTGTAGGAGATGGAGCTCTATGGAGTGTTTAATAATTCTCAACAAAATAGTGTCGTTTACACGGCTGGGCGTCGAGTAGGGTTGGCTGGCTAGAGAAGTTTCACTATATATATATATATATATATATATATATATATATATATATATATATATATATATATATATAAATGTATATATATATATATATATATATATATATATACATATATATATATATATGTATATATATATATATATATATATATATATATATATATATATATATATGTACATATATATATATATATATATATATATATATATATATATATATATATATATATATATATATATATATATATATATATATATATATATACAGAGGCTGTTCACACATTTTTTAGACGATGTATATTGTATTCACAAAAATAAATTACATAAAATTCTTGTGTTTTAAATGTTCTATTTGACATCCCTTATTCTGAACTATCTTTCGACACCGCAATTTCCAGGATAATAATGCCTTTGAAGTGTCAGAAGAGGTATTCTATCCCATTCCTTCTGAACAGCTTTCCAGAGTCCTGTAAGGGTTTTGGGACGACGCTTGGATAATGCAGATTTTAAAAGTCCGAAAGCACAAAAATCCATAGGTGATACATCGGGAGATTTAGTAGGGATATCAGTGAAGGGTATGGCCTTGATACCAGTTTTTTGTTCCATTTCTTTTAGGAAATTTACAGTGGATTTTGATGAGGGACTGCTAGCTTTGTCCTGATGGAGTCTTACAGATTGATGGCACTTTGGGTAAAGCGATGGTATTTCATTCAGAAAAATTGGCGATAAAATATGTTCCTGATAGTATTTGGAGTTAATCTTGACATTTTTTCCCACTCTCTTTATTTTTAACTTGCCATTATAAGTAAAACCAGCAACAATCATGATTCCCTTAGAAAAACTTTCTTTCGATCCTTTGAACCATGTACTTAAATTTTTTTCTCCCCTTTTATGACAAGAAATAGCTTTTTTTTTCTTGCAATCATTTAAATACACCCATGATTCATCTATTGTGACAATTGTTTTCCATTTTTCTTTGGATAAGTGTTTCTCATATAGAATTCTGCAGCGTGTCCGGCGTTCAGCAATATGATTTGGAAGAAGACGATGCAAATTGCGTTTTTTTGCTTTCTTAAGATTTAAATCAACGTTTATCATTTTGTTTACAGTGGACACCGAGCATTTTAATGATTTTGCAACTGTCCTTTGACTTCGGGGATTTTCTTTTAAGATTAAACAACGTACCTTTGCACAACGTCGAAGATGTCCGTTTTTTCCTTGGATACTTGTTTGGAATTTTTGTCCCACTTGAGGCTCCAATTTGACGTTTTTTCCTTTCTTGTAGACGATATTACCTATCGACGCTTTAGATATCACAAACCCATGACTCTCACATCGTTTTTGGATAACGGAGTATGCATATTTCTCTTCTGAAAGAGCATAAATGTAGCCTTCGAACCACTGCTTTGTTAAAAACGCCATTTTGAATAAAAACAAAACTTTCAAGCCGCAGACGATATTTTTGACTTTTAAAAACATAGTACAATTGCAATTATTTATTTTGCAGCAAACGAATTTTTATTACCGCTTACCAAAATCGTCTAAAAATGTGCGAACAGCCTCTGTATATATATATATATATATATATATATATATATATATATATATATATATATATATATATATATATATATATATATATATATATATATATATATATACGCTCCTGTATTTGAAATTTGCCTTAATTTTAGTTGTACTCAAACTTCACAAGTCAGAATGAATAAATCAGTCATGAATATCACTGAATTTATCCGCAAAAGTAGCAATATCTTATTTATAAACATACTTTTACATAAGCAAATGTATTTATGTGAAATATATTTAAGTCATTTTTTGCATCGATGGTGATGTACAGGAAATTAACGTAATAACGTAAGACTAAAATATTAATTGATGTATGCATTATAAGATGTTTTACAAGAATTATCAATGCTATCAATGCTCTTTGAGCCAATTTAAATTTTAAATGAATTAATACCGATAAGTTCTTTTAACAATTTTCTGTGTTTTATATATTTTTTTATTCATAATTAAAAAGTAGTTTGCCTCTTTGAAAAAAATAGGGCCGTTCAGAGGTGTGTTTATCAAATAGTGATGGACGGCTAGAGAAGTTTTCCTGTAATTAATATTTTTTTTTACCTAAAATGAAGCATCTAATAAAATCACTGGGAAATAATTAAAATCACACGACATTTCCTGCCATGACAACCAATGAATATCAGCAGAAAGAAGCAAACTGGCAGGATTCCCGCATTACATATTAAAAACTCTCCTTTAAAGTATATTTTCAACGGTAAAACGCTTCAAATTTTAATTTTAATAAGAAGGCATTTTTTATTTCTTTCCAACAAAACTTTTAATAACCTTTAAAGTATAGCGGCTAAGATTTGATTTTAATACCATGACTAGAGCCTCTTAATAAGTGAGATTTCGAGCTAAAAAATTCATTCGCTGTTCAATATCTCAGAAATTGGTATCATATTAAATTAAATTCATGAACTTGTAAAAAAGATCCAAGGGTATTTTTTCTTTGAACTCTACTGACATACCTTCTGTCATTTCGACTGTTAAGTAGTGGCGTTGCATTTTGACTAGAGATTGTTAATTAATTTAATTGAAAGCAAACATTTGCTGAATGAAATCTGGTCTAGCAATGACTTCCAGTAATCTGGAAACGATGTTTAATGCTAGAATTTGTTGATGGTTCGAGGACCCTGTTTTTATCGAATTCAGAGGAAAGAAGTCAGACGTAATATGATAAGAAAGTTGTAGTTTGCAACTGGGCAGTCACTTTGTTTATTACGACATTGTCCATCTCCACAGCATATTTATATGCTTATTTATTATGGGAGAACCCTATAGGTCAGTGGTGTGCAAACTTTTTTCGACCTCAACCCACTTTCTTAAAAAAAAAATCACTTGAACCCTAACGAAAAATTTTGGTAGAAGCAAAAATTTAAGAAATTAGGAAAATGTTAACAAAAAAGAAAAGTTTATAAGCCAATTTTGACAAACTGTTTTGAAAAACCAGATTTGAAAACCTAGTATCATCACTCAGATAGGTAGAAGCAAATGGAAGCAATGTAAATATTGTCTTTTGCTGTAGGAGTTTTTACTATAAGACTGGTTTATACCTTATAAGGTATTCATCTTTATAAGGTATCCAGACCTTTTTTTGATAAACTGCACTTGCGAAAATATTTATCTTATTTTTCGAAGGAATATAACACCAAAATTCGAAAATGATGAAAAAGTAGACATAACTATGGAAATTTTTACAAAATTGAGGAAATTGGGTCGAAATTTAGCAAATTTTTAAGCAAACGGCTCTAGCGCTAAAAACATATGCCTGTAACATTAACTTTTGTTATGTCCTATGTGCATAAATACCTTCTAACCAACAAACTAATCGATATCTCAGAATCTAAAAACATATATGTCATTATATGCAATTACATGTAAAATTTCAGTAATTCCATGAGATTTTTTATAAATGCAGCTATAAATCCACAAATAATTTACCTACAACAAAATTTATAGTCCATTAAATTCTTAGTATTATGAAAAACATGCGTAAAAAATTTCTTAGACGTATCATGATTAGATTTTGAGTTATCACAAGGGTCGTTTACATTTTTGATGAAAAATAAGTTCTTCGAAAAACGCGATTAAAGTTTTCAACGTGCATTTAAATGCATAGCTGCTGCTAATCTTTAAACCGCTCTCATTTAATTTCTAATGATCGTATCAAAAAAATGAATGGACATTTTAAAAAAATTAATAAAAACAATTTCGGAATTTTCGTCAAAATCGATGTTTTAAACGTAGTCGGATACCTAACAACGTCACACCATATTTTTAACATTTAAAAATATAATTAAAATATTGAAAATATGTGATTATAGAAAATTCAAAGCCAATTTTTTTAATGCAATATGATTTTAATTTACTTTAGGCAATTCGGGACTCCCTCCAATTTTTTAGCTACTAGCAGTTTGCGGACCACTACTATAGGTGAGCCAACATAGCTTCCAAATCTCAGCCTTGTCCTCGGACAACATCACTTGCGGGAGTCGAACCGTTAACCTGGAGGTGAAGGCACTCAGAGAAATAAATGTGGGCAAACCACTACAAAACCTGGTCGGATATACTAAGAAAGTAAACATTCAGTATAATTCTGAATTTTGGGACCTACAGAGATTTAAAAAGGGAAATATTTTACTCTAGAATATTTCAATGACATTATAATGAGAAATCATTTTCTAGAAAGAAAGTCCAGATGACTTTCTTTTGTCCTGTATATTAAATGATATTTCTGACAACTTTTTGGAATATTAATATTACAAAAGAACCAAATTCCGGTCTTTAAAAAGGAAAATAAAGTTAGAAATCTCGAGGTACTTCATCAATCTATTTCAAAGTCATTATTTAGAAATGAAAGCGAAATCTAGATTCAAAATATACATTTTTGTAAAACACCTTAAGGAAAAAAATTGAATTTTATAAAAAAAAATAATATTTTTTCTTTACTTTGTGTAGAATACAATCACATGTGCATTTATATAATCTAACTATATATGCTGCTTTTTGAACACTTAAATACTTCATTACCGACAATAAATTCAGTCTGCTCTCTTTTATATTGAAGCTTTCATAAAGTGCTTTCCTAAAAATAACTTCCTATGCAGAAATGAATTATTCGAAATGAATTTGCACGAAAATGATTTAAATATAGCAAAATATTCTCATTATATTCTAAAATCGAACATCACGATTTTTTTCTAGTCCGTTTCTCTTAAAATTGTGGGAATATAACATACGCCATATTACAAGTATTAATTACAGATATATAGGTATAACATGGTTTTTTACTTTATATTCTGCAGTTTTCTAAATTATTTACTAATTTAATAAATGCGTAGCTAATTAAGCGAACTGAAGTACTTCAAAATATACATAACACGGAAATATGCAGTTTTTAAACATTATTTTTTTGCGGTAATGTTATCTCTGGCATTAAACATAGCTTTTATTATGGAGGTAAAGTTTTGTGTTTTTGCAACTTGCATTTAGAGGTTTTAAATTTGGTCGCAAAAATAAATGAACCTTTGAGCATATATTACGTAAAACAAATTGAAAATGAATGTTTCTAAGCAATTTAGTGTCAACAAGGATGTCCCATGCCTAGGAATATGTTGAAACGGGAAACCAGAGCAGTGCAAGTAATTATTACACTGGATTATTTTACAGATAGTTAGACGGGTATCGAATGGGGAATTAGCTGTTAGTCATCTAGACAACCAGCATCGTTTTGGGGACAGGATATTATATGGAACTAATATACAAGCAGAATGTCTCCGAGATTTTCTACTTCTCTATGTTGGTAAACTGAAAATGTTTTTAAGAGAGCCAACTCATGTGTAAGAATATGGTAAGGTAGTCAGTTTAAAATTCATACAAGTAAATTGTTTTTATGGGTTAAAAATTTGACATATAATTATTATTTAAGGCAAAGCATGAAGAGTGTTTGATATAGTGATACACCTATAGGATAATTCTTTATAAAGCACTGATTCCACAAAGGGAATGATGCAGTCCAATGAATTTTAGGATTCTAAATTAAATAATAAATAAACTCAAGGATTAGCGCTAATTAAAATTCTTATGGTTAGTCAATAATAGCATGCAAATCAGTCAAGTTTGGTGCATGATCCATTCGCTATAACAGGTTAATTTATTGTAGGAATATGACAAACAAGCTAACTTTTTTGATACAATGGAAGTGATTTCAATGACTCTAGTGAGAACTGTTGCTTTGTTACTGTATTCTAGTATTAAGTTTTAAGTTTTGAAAGTTTCAGATAAAATCCTATTACTTTAGTGAATATTACAGTTTGCTACGTTTTCTTATATCTTATGTGTTTAACAGAATATTACATTTTGTTAGCTAGATTCTGTCATTTACATTCCTTAAGACAAATTATTTCTTATATAATTATATTCTCTTAACTCATGATTGGTTACCTAAAGAATAGATAACATCTCTTCATATTGTGAGTCTAACATATAATTCTTTATGAGTCTTCATATAATTAGCCTAACAATATTCTTTGAGTACCCAAATATTTCAGCTTAATATTTGTGTTACTGATATTTTGAATTATTCATGACAGTTTCAATACACCCTTGTGTGATCAAGCCTTCTACATTTATCCGCGAAATAAAACTATGTCTCTGTACCATTGCCTCAAATATTTAAATTATTCTGCGACGAAGTCCGATCATTAAAATAAATTACCCGAAATGATGTAGACAACTGAAATGTAATGCAGTTCAAAATTGCATTCCCATTCGAGAATTAAAAAAAAGAAAAAACACTCCAGATCATTATTCGCTTAATTAATATGGGCGAAGGGTGGTGGTGGGTCGATCGAAGAGGCATTACGCAAAGTGTTATTTTCTCGTAATGCCCCACGGGGAGCCCCTGATTAATCTTGACGTGAGATCAAAAGTGACACCGTCATACGAGAAGAATGCGCGCAGATGAGTGGATCCCTGCTAACCGCTTTGATGCTTTTCCCAGGATACTTACTTCTCCTGATAAGGTCGGGATGAACACTGATAGGATCTGATTGCATTCGGGGTGCAAATTATAGATTTTTCCGACTGCATTTTTCGAGTTGTGCTTTATAATGATATAAGTAGACTATTTCATAGCTTTGAACCTCAATGTAAAAGTATATCTCTGGAAGCTAAATGACAACCATTTGAAATTTGCTTTTAAAATTCATATCCATAAAATTGTCTTAATTACGCTTAGTATCTCTCTCTCACTGTATATATATGTATATATATATATATATATATATATATATATATATATATATATATATATATATATATATATATATATATATATATATATATATTACATCACGTCCTCAAATTATAACCTGTAAGGAAAAACTAGTTCATATTTACGTGGCTGGAGCTAGACTCCTCCTGAATGGGAATAAAGATTAGATTTAAATGCAGTCGGGTCAAACTTCTTGGTGTGTCTTTTATTTGCGCGAAAATACATCCGTTCATTCCAGAAGAACGATTCGGAATAATATCACCTTTCAACATTATTCGCGAGTGGGCGAGGTAGACATGTGACTATTATTAGTAGGGTCAGCATATTTAGGGTCTCAGGAAGCTAACCCAGTCCTTTATACGGACATATACACGTGTAAAAATGTAAGGGCATGCGATTCATGGGAAGTTCTGTGGCTAAGAGTTTTAAAGCGATAAATTAATATTACTGGGGATTAGATTTAGGAAAGGGAATTTAAATGCTAGAATGGAGGGCATAATATTTAAAATATTGCAAATATATATATATATATATATATATATATATATATATATATATATATATATATATAAAGAGAGAGAGAGAGAGAGAGATGTACATATAAATGTAAATAACGAGATGTCAATTACGTTTTTCATAAAAATTGTTCAACTGAATTCAAACTAGGACATATTCATATAAAGGAATCCAACGTTTTGTCAGATCAGCCTTTCTTTGCAAAGATTTTACATTAAGAAAATTTGCATAAACGAAATTTTTTATTGCAAATGAAAGTCAAAACAATACTTGTTTAGTACAACAGAAAACAAAATAAATGAAAATCTCTATTTATGATAAATTAAAAAAAAAGTCTGATGCAACCTTGTAAGACGAAATGGATAAAATGTCCCTTTAAAGAATCAGATAAAATCTGCATATTGTTTTATAAAAGTCTTAACGCAAACGATTTTTTTAATTTCAACTGAAATTCTAAACAATCATCATTTAGGAAAACAGAAAATAAAATAAAAATTTCAGTTATTAAATTTAATGGTTTAGTACCTAAATTTTGATCTGGGCAGAAATTAAATCTCTA
Source organism: Dolomedes plantarius (assembly GCA_907164885.2). Taxonomy (NCBI): domain Eukaryota; kingdom Metazoa; phylum Arthropoda; class Arachnida; order Araneae; family Dolomedidae; genus Dolomedes; species Dolomedes plantarius. The sequence goes on along the minus strand of OU015492.1, from coordinate 34,695,551 downwards.
TTTATGATAAATTTAGAAAAAAGTCTGATGCCACCTTGTCAAACGAAATAGATAAATAGCCCATCCAAAGAGATACATAAAATCTGCATATTGTTTAATAAAAGTCCTAACGTGACTAGAAAAATTTTCGGGTATCGGTGTTAGAAAACCCAGTCGTCTATTTTTTTCCATTTCATAACAGCTGAGCACGTAGTATAAAGACAAAATGCCAAAATTTTAAGCATTCTTTTACGACACTTGCTTGAATACTTTTATTTTCATTTTTTCCCTTATTTTTAAATCTAGAACAATATGTTGAATATTATGACATACTAGCTATTTGCCGGCGTTGCCCGGGTATTTATTTATACGAATTTTTTTTATTACACAAGAAAAGGAATGGATTCTACCTCTCGTGTAAAATCCTAGTAATTTAATTTACATGTATTTAAAAGTAAGTACAGTACACAATTGATAAAGTAAAATGACAAATTCACTCTATTATTAATCTAACTTAAAACTTTATTATAAACAACATTTTAATTTCCTGCATTCATCTCAGTGACTCTGAAAACTGTGGATTCGACACTAATATCGGTCAGTTCGGACTTTTGTTTACCCCCCCCCCCCCAATGAGGTTGGGAGGCTGCACTTTCATTTAAACGGTATCGGGAGTATCTCTATTCGTCGCAGCGAACCCGAAAACTATGGATTCGACACTATTCACGCTCATTTTAGACATTTTATATTCACACTTTCTTACCGTCACCGCACCCAACAATTCTGATGGGGGCTGCACTCTCACTTAAATGCCATCGGTAGTGTCTCTATTCATCTCAGCGACATCGAAAATTATGGATTCGACACTACTCTCGGTCATTATGGACATTTTATATTTCCCCTTCTCACCTCCCCCATGCTGATGGGGAATGAACTTGCACTAAAACAGCATCGCGAGTATCACTATTCTTCTCTATGACCTCGAAAACTATTGATTCGACACTACTCTCAGTTATTTTGGACTTTTTATGTTTACCCAATCTCCCCCCCCCCCTCCCCAATGGTGACAGGAGGCTGAACTTGCATTTAAACGCCATCGGGAGTGTCCCTATTCGTCGCAGAGAACCTGAAAATAACTGATTCGACACTATTCTCGGTCATTTTGGATATTTAAATTCACCCCTTCTTCCCTCCCGCCTCCCCCTTATGCTAATGAGGGGAGGGCTGAACTTGCACTTAAATGGCATCGGAAATGTCACTATTCGTCTCAGCGATCCCGAGAACTATAGTTTCAACACGACTCTCGGTATATTGGACATTTTAAATTCTTCCTTTCTACCCTCTACCCCCTCCCCCCAATGCTGATGGGAGGCTGAACTTGCACATAGACGGCATCGGGAGTGTCACCATTAATCTCAGCGATCCTGAAAACTATGTATTCGACACTAATATCAGTCGTTTTCGATTATTCTTGCATGTGCCCCCTGCCCCCCCCTATGGATGCTAGGGGTGTCTTACCCCCCAGTGTTTCTTTCCAGATTGTAAGTGTTATGTGTACCAAGTTTGTTTGAAATTGCTCCAGGTGTTCCAGAGTGATGCTGGAACATACACACATACATACATCCATTTATATATATATATATATATATATATATATATATATATATATATATATATATATAAATGGAGAGCTGCTAACTAAAAGCATACAATTTTGCAGCATAAAGATCTGTTCACATCCATCTTGCTTTATGGAAAGTGCCTGGCTTTTGCCAGTGAATTGCTCGAGGGGGGTTAGTTCGCCTAATATTATTAGCAAAACCTCGGCACATTCTTTGTGGTCTCCACGAGGGAGGACATCTTTGTCTAGGCTTAAAACAAGATTGAGAACAGTTAAATCTTAATCTTTTAAAGCTTTCAATGCCCTGTATTAAATATCTAGTGTGATGAACTAATATATGCTGCCTAAAATATCTTTCGAATTTCTCTGGAATTCCCTGAACAATAAATTATAGGACTCTTAGAATTTTCAATAACTGATTTCCACAGGGCAAATTCAATCAGGTCAAAAACATAATGCCGATAAGCAAGGTAAAATACTTTTCTATTTAAAGACCTTTCCAATCGTACACAAGCCCCATTTTCCCACCCACCGTTGGAAGTGGTGGTATCAAAGGAAAGTCCCACGATATTTTTAGTTATTCCCCGCTGTTGAATTATTCAAATAATTATAGATTTCTCAAGTAAAATTATGAAATTCGAAGACCAAAAACACAACTTACTCCAGTCTGTTGAACAGAGTAGAAAATTGACAGCTACATTCATGAAAAAAGATTTTAATAATATGTAATATATGTTAAAGGTATACCAATATTTATGTCACTTTTATGAAATAAAGATTTGGTAAAAGGCTGCCGCTTTATTAACTTCCTTATATTATTTCTTGTAAAAACTAAATTTACGAAACCAAAGGAAAATAACACTTTTTTTTATTATTCACAAATCATTGCAAAACTAGTAACAACTATAACCAGACATTTTCGAATTTTGCCAAATTTTCTTAATCAACATTTGATCTAGTTAATAATTCAAAGACAAGTATTGTTTGGAATACCTTTAAATAGAATAAAAACACTTATAATAGACATATCTTTTATTAAAAAAATAAATATTTTTTCTTAAATGAACAAAATTGAAATTTTGAATATATTTTTAAATTTTCAACTTTTAGGTGAAAACTTTCCGTTTAACCTACAATGTTTAAATTTCACACATTATCTTCTATACGCAAATGTAACTAGAAAAAACATGGGGAGCAATAGTTTTGAATTTTTTTCGAGACATCCTAATATATATATATATATATATATATATATATATATATATATATATATATATATATATATATATATATATATATATATACAGGGTGTCCCAAAACGACCACATAAACTCTGCACAGCTAGATTCATCGTTGGGAGTACATAAAAACTGCCCCAAAAAGCGTTCCTGTACGATCCATAGTTTACGAGAAAAATACGAAAAACAAAGTATGACGTCACTGCCGGTGCAAGAAAAAAACACTTTATTGGGCATATCAACAACAATATTTGCATATCTTTCCAGACGATAACGTTTAAAACGTTCGCCGCGCATATCGCGTCATGCATACGCGCGCGCCATGGAATGACGTTAAGCCGCCGTTGAACTGATATTTAAAAGGCTGCATCTTGCAGCTACCAGTAGTCTTCCTATGGTGGCCATGTACTACGTTCGTGACTACTGCGACATGTACTTGATGGAAATGCCTTACGAACTGCTAGGGAGTATGCCCGTCGATATCCGTCCCGCCGTCCTCCCGATGTCAACGTCATCCGTAGGCTGGACGACAGCCTGCGAAATACGGGAAGCGTTTTGCCAACAGCCAATCTTCACGACTCTAGCACAGGCGGATGCAATACTGCAGCGGGTAGAAGAGACGCCTGAGGTAAGCACATGCTCATTAGCCCGTGAGATGACTTCGAGTAAAAGTACTGTGCACAGGCTTTTACGGTCTGAGAGGCTACACCCATTTCGGTACACAACCGTGTAAGGTCTGAAACCAGATGGCTTTCAGAAACGCGTGGCCTTCTGTGAGTGGCTGTTGCATATCCTGTGGACTGATGAATCATGTTTCACTCGTGATGGGGTATTCAACCATCACAACAGCCATATGTGGTCCCAGGTCAATCCGCATTCAATCCGGCCGCAGAAACATCAGGAACGTTGGTCTCTTAACGTGTGGGCCGGCATACTCGGGGATCGCCTGCTTGGACCATATCTGTTGCCTGAACGGCTCTCGGGACAATCGTACTTGGTGTTTCTCAATGAGGTCTTAACCGAGTTCCTCGATGACATACCATTAGCGGCAATACAGGGACTTTGGTTCCAGTATGATGGGGCTCTGGCGCATTTCTGTGCTCCTGTACGTGGTTGGCTGGATATGGAATACCCCGGCCGCTGGATCGGACGTGAGGGTCTGGTTCTATGGCCGCCACTTTCACCAGATCTTACACCGTTGGATTTTCTCCTATGGGGCCATCTCAAGGAACTGGTGTATCGAGACGTAGTGACAACACAAATGGACTTAGTTGCTCGTCTGCATGCTGCTTGTACTTCGGTGGACCCCGCGATGCTGCAACGTGTGATGACAGCCATTCCACGGCGTGCTCAAGCCTGCCTCGACATGCACGTGGACACTTTGAACATCTGCTTTAAATTGTGCATGCTGTTGATATGTTCAATAAAGTGTTTTTTCTTGCACTGGCAGTGACGTCATACTTCGTTTTTCGTATTTTTCTCGTAAACTATGGATCGTACAGGAACGCTTCTTTGGGCAGTTTTTATGTACTCTCAACGAGGAATCTAGCTGTTCAGAGTTTATGCGGTCGTTTTGGGATACCCTGTATATATATATATTAGGGTGGGCCGAAAAACTATTTTTTATTTTTTCGGAAACGGGTAGTTGAAAAAAGTTGTTTCACTTATAGATAAGAAAAACCGTAAAAAAAATTTTGTGAAAAAATAATATCTTCCGGTCACGAATTCACTTCAAAGTTCTGAAAAAATAAGAAAATGAAGATTTATATTCCAATTTTTTTAACCCTCAAACGTTTGAAATTTGAAAAGCGCTAGTGTAGGTTGTGTAGGGTAAAGTTAATAGTACGTGAAAAAAATTAAAACCCTTGATCATTCAATATTAACTATTCGTGTATTGCCTTAAAAACTAGCGTAAAAGCCGCATTTCGAAGGATTGCAATAAAACGTTCTTCCACGTTTCTTTTTGATGTAGCCGCATGTAAATACCCTATTTTTTTTTAATGTACTTGCAAGAAAAACCCGGATATGTGTGTGTATCCAATAAGTTTAAAGTGTCAGTGCGAAAAAGACACAAATATAAGAGTTCTTGAACTGAGATTCATATATCGTCAAAGAAAGTACAATATCGAGAAAACAGGGTCTGTAGACGTACTGGAAATACAAAAATTGGAGAAAAGGAAACGTAGAAATATCTTGTTGGCTGAGTACTATAAAATAAATCAAGGTGCAAGTACTTCGAGCTAAAGTGGGTATAAATGTAAAGAAACCACTGAGCATTAGCAGCCCGAAAATGAACAGGAAGAAGAAAACAATAAGCGGGACGCTGAAAGAGATGAGCTTTTCGAACCAGATGTCAGAAAACTGAAAACATCTAAGCCCAGGCAAATGAGGATAAAACTTAAAGCAACAATTCTGGCAAGTGATCGGTATGGGGTATCTGACCGCGCTACAGCCGTGATTACGTCTAGTGTGCTCCAAGACTTCAGCATTATAAACGAGGAAGACTTCTCTCATGCTGTCGACAAGAACAAAGTAAGAAGAGAAAAATTTAGAAACAGACACAATTTGCAGTCTAAAGCTATTAATAAAAGTATACGTTTCTTTACTTTGATGGCAGGAAGGATGAGACTGTGGTGATTGAAATGGCCTGTTCTAAACGTTATCGTGGGATCTAAAAAGAAAAACATTATTCCTTGGTTCAAGAACCAGACTCAAAATACCTTTCCCATGTTTCATCCAATACTAGGCTTTCTAAAGACATTGCTGTGGCAATTGTTACACAATTGGCTAAACTGAATATTTTTTCAGCTCGATTTAATTGGAAGTGACGGAACAGGCACTAACGCTGGCTGGAGAAAGGGTTTCATTCGTCAAATCGAGCTAAAAGTTGGTAGACCACTGCAATGGTATATTTGCCACCTACATTTCAACGAGCTACCATTCAGACATCTTTTCCATCACTTAGACGGAGCTACTGCAGGACCATCATCCTTTAGTGGTGAATTTGGATTTTTTACCTATTGACTGCACTATTCCTAATGCCGACAAGAAATATCTAAGCAAGGATCAGCTGTATCTCCTAGATATTTTGCAATCATATTTGGCCAATGCCCAAAGGATTTGGCAGCTCGAGAACCAGGTCCATTAGTACATTCACGATGGGTAACATCAGCAAATAGAGTACTCAAACTATATGTCAGTGAAGAAAACCCCTCAGATGAACTGAAGCAGCTGGTGTACTTCATTTTGTACTGTTACATGCCCCTGTGGTTCTGGATCAAAGCAAGTGGTTATTTTTCTGAAGGTCTGAAGATTTTGTTTGAGGCAATCAGAATAACACGATTCCTGCCTGAACATTTGCGAAAAATAATCGACCCACTAATAGAACGAAACTAATATTTTCCACACCCAGAAAATTTAATTGTGCTTATGGACATGAATGAAAAACAGCATGTGAGAGAACAGGGATTACGTCGAGTATTCAAAGCTCGGGTAAATTGCAAGGGGAAAGCAATTAGAGACTTTAGAGTGCCAACACTTGACTTCAACGAGATCGATTACTTTAACATGATGAACTGGAAAGTTTGTAATGTCACTCCGCCAACTTTACTAAGGAATGTACCGGATGAAGAAATGATCAAAACTGGCAGACCACTGATTTCAGACTTCAATAGATTTCCATGTCACACCTAAGCTGTGGAGCGTTGCGCCAAACTTGTCACCGAAGCTAGCCAAAGTGTGAGCGGTACTGAAGCTAGAGATGGCTACATAAGAAGCTCCCTGTTGTGAAGGTCAGTTATGCCGGAATTTTCTTCAAAAGCTCCCTTCAATGTGTTTGAGTTCAACAATCAATAATGTGGCATAATAGGAGCGACGAAAGTAAAAAGTGCAGTAAAAACAGCATTTGCAGCAATCTTATGAAAATACGTTTTTAAAAAAAATGGTACTTTTGAATGTTTTGTTTGTACAAAAAATGTTTTAAACATATATATATATACATATAAATGTTTCCCTGTCGTTTAACACCCTTTTACTATACATTGCGAACTATTGCATTTGAAATGCATTATATTAGAGCTTTTGAAAAATCTGCTGAAAAAAATTTATTTTATTATTTTTTTTTCAATATTTCAAAGTGAATGCGCTTTCGGAAGATTTAAAAGAAAAAAAAATTAACTGTTTTTCTTATCTGTAACTGTAAGAAATTTTTAGCTAGCCGTGTCCGAAAAAAAATAAAAATGGTTTTTCGGCCCACCCTAATATATATATATATGTGTGTGTGTGTGTGTGTGTGTGTGTGTGCGTGTGTGTGTGTATGTGTAATTTTCTATATATTTCTATATCTATCTATTTAATAATATTTATCTTTGCAAGATATTATCCTAACTTTTTTAAAAGAAGCTTATTAATTAAATTTGAGAATAATTCCTTTCTGTTACAATATTTGTATCAAATGTATTGTACGAAAAATAAGAAATGATTCAAAGATTTTAAGTTCAGTTTGGTTAAACGGAAAAGGTTAACTAGATTTTGTTTAAATTTTAAACGCTTTATTATGAAAATTATTTCATTGATGAAATATTTTATTCAAAAATGGAAAATAATAAAATAGAATATATGCGACATCGTAATATTATGAATTAAATGATTTAATAGGCATTGAATATGTGACTGCAAGTCTTATTGAAATGCTATACAGATGAAATATTTCATCCGTTTCATTTCATAAGTATTAAATAAAAAATATTTTATAGACAGTATAAAATTTTTAAAATGCAATTTTGCTAATATCTCTTTCAAATGGCTTTCAGATGGAAATAGGCCTTTCCTACTATAACCTTTGTGTAGCCTAAATACTTAGGTAGTTGTAAGAAGTCATTTTAAAATATTTTCAATAATAAAAATGGATAAAGAAAAAATTATTTCAAGAAATTTGAAATATTATGAAATATTTTTAATTATCTTATCAAAAATGTTTTCAATATGTCGAATGAGATGGAATTTTTGCTTGGATTTGCTTATATATATATATATATATATAATATATATCTATATATATATATATCTATATATATCTATATCTATATATATATATATATATATATATATATATATATATATATATATATATATATATATATATATATATATATATATATATATATATATATATATATATATATATAGCGTCGTTCTACGCCCGTTCACTATTTTATAAATTTTCAGTCTTCTTCATTTAACAGTACATGGTGCAGAGGGAAGGCAGACACACAGTTAGACACTCGACATTAAATAATTTAATTAGCATTTATAATTTATTAATTTATTAGCATTATATAATTTAATGAGCGACATTATATAGTTAATTAGCGTTCAGCATCATGACAACCACCACTCCAAAAAGTGCACATCTCAGCGCTCTCCATTTTCAAAACACGGAGTATCCCTAACGCATATCCGCAATCCTTGAATTCTAATCCCGGTCTAAATATTTTACAAATGTGTTCTAAAGTATTAATTTTATTTAATCAGCAATTAAATCAATATATATAAAAGCTATATACTGATACCTGACTTACTGAGCACTGTACGTCTGGATATATAAGGTTATGAAAGTTGAAGTTTGGCATTCGTAAAATATTTGCATTTATAAAATACATGCATTTGTAAAATATTTAATTCAAAAAAAAATTAGCATTAAATATCTTACAAATGCGGTCCAAAGCATCACTTTTTTCGTTTTAAATCAATAATTAAATCAATATATATATATATATATATATATATATATATATATATATATATATATATATATATATATATATATATAAGCTAATACTACTCCCTGACTGACTGAGCATTGTAAGTGTATGAAGTAATACATAAGGTTATAAAAGTTGAAGTTTTGGATTGTGGTTTTTTCTTAATTCCCTATTTGCTCACCAAGATATTTTTAAAATTAAAACTTTAAAGGGATTTCAAATTTGGCCTTGAATCCCCCCTCCCCAAAAACAAATCATGTATCAACATTTTATGCCAGATCACGGTCGTTAAATTACATTGTGAACTCCAACGAAGAATGACTTTAGTGCTAAATTTAATTTAAATTAAATTAACTAAATAACATAACGGACGGTACTCATGCATTTCATTGAGGAGCACGGGTATCCAGCTAACACAAAATTAAATTTTTTTCTATTCAAATATATATATATATATATATATATATATATATATATATATATATATATATATATATATATATATATATATATATATATATATATATATATATATATATATATATATATATGTATATATATGTATGTATGTATGTTTTGCAAAAAATTAATTTTTTCACCTGAATTTTACGTCATTTCAAAACGAGCAAAAATTCGTCCGTGTCTTCAGTGATACATTAGGGCTTACGATACTTCCACCATGACACAAATATATGAGTTTATACTAGTACCACACGATACCTTGTATCTTATCTCTCTCTCTCTCATGATCACCGGTGATGTTTGATTTATGACCCATCATAAATAAGAGTTCGCTTAGCCCTTCCTTTCGCGCCTGACGTATCTAATATTACGAATCAACACGCTTATATCAGGGAGATCGAACTGAAAAAGAGAGGAAGAATATGCAAAGAAGGATGGCCAAGAGCATTAGATTGTCATTTATAACGGGTAAATTTTATAACAATATTGTCATTTATAATTAGTTGTTATAAGGGTATAATTTTAATTATACCGATAAGAATGTGCAAAAGGTGATGCCACAGAGTGTTAGATTGTCATTTTTAACGAGGAATAAATTTTTATTATGACGAAAAATTTTAAAAACAATATTGCCATTTATAACGCGTTTGCGATAAGGATATAATTTTAATTAAATCCTTAAGGATATGAAAAAGGTGGTGGAAAACAACGTTAGATTGTCATTTTTAGCGAGGAATACATTTTTATTATAACGAATAATTTTTATAAGAGTATTGTCATTTATAACGAGTTTGTGATAAGGGTATAATTATACCCTTAAGGATATGCAAAAGGTGATGGTATAAAACATTTGATTGTCCTTTATAACGAGGAATATATTTTCATTACAACGAATAATTTTTATAACAATATTGCCATTTATAACAAGTTGTCATAATGGTATAATTTTAATTAAACCCTTATGACGTCATTTTCACGGGAATTTTACATGATTTAAATATGAACAAAATTTGTCCGTGTCTTCAATGATACATTAAGGCTTAGGATACCTCCACCTTGACACAAAAATATGAGTATATACTACTTCCATAAGATACCTTGTACCTTATCTCTCTCTCGTGATCACTAGTGACATTTGATTTATGGCCGATCATAAATAAGAGTTCCTTTCGCTCCTGACGTATCTAATATTACGAATCAATACGCGTACATCAGGGAGATCGAATGGGAAAAGAGAAGAAGAATATGCAAAGGGTGATGGCCAAGAGCATTAGATTGTCATTTATAACGAGGAATGTTTCAGAGGAGATAGGGTTCTTCGAAACACACCGGAGATTATGGGAAGTGCACTGATGTTATTTTAAAGGGGACCGATGATAAATATTTCATGATAAGAATGAAGTAATTAAAATGATCATTTAGCGATAATACAATTGTATTTTGATTGGGCGCTATTAATTTTACTTTATTGAATTTTTCTGGATTCTTAGCTAGGTGAATAAAACTACTGTTTGATTCATTTGCGTAATTATTGAAAGAAGTGGAAGTATCAGTGAAACAGTTTTATGAATGAGATTTGACCAACATTTTCAGATTTCATTATTATTGCTATAATGATATCAGCTAGGGCACGATGGACTAAGGACAGTGGGTCAATGATCTGAACATCTCTGGTTCAATGCTCGTCACTACAAATTCATCGCCGTGTACACTAATACCGTCTGGTGCACGTAAAATCCGTCGTGATTGTAATGTCCTCCAAGTTCTAAAATTTACCCCTGGAGATGTGGGGTCAAGTGTTCAAGTCTCGATTCTAAATTACGGAACAGGCTTCTAGGGGGTAATGCTGGCTACCTATACGATTCCCCCTTAAATGAATGGCCACCAGTCTTGTCTGCAAGTGCTATGGATTAAGTTCCAAAATTGCCATATGTAACACAATATAAGCTATAACTTCCTACACTATAAAAGCGAAAAAGTAAAAGAAAAAGTTTTATACACTATAAAAAGAAAAAGTTTTAAACTTTTATATAGCTATTACTTAAATTCGTAATTCGTTCTACTGTAATGTAACAAAACAATATATATACACAGTAACCTCATATTTTTAAAATCCACTGATATTGTTACTAACGAACTGAACCAAATAATTTTCAATTTTGACCAGGTGTACTGTTCAATGAAATTTAGTGATGTAGTACCGACTGGCTAATAATTAGTGATTTGTGTGAGATCCGATCGACTTTTAAAAGAATGTCCGTTGAAAAGTGGGTATTTTTTGGTCTTATTAAGGAACGGTGGACGTTATTTTTTTAAACTTTTTATCATAGCGATATGAAATTTTGTACATATATATATTTCCCCATATGTATATATATAATGCATTAAAAAAATTCTAATCTTATTGTAATTTTAAAATTTTCTTCTAAATTTAAAATTTTCAAAGAAAATTTTCAAATGCTCATTTCGACTAAATTTTTGAGATATTTTCTCGATTTTGCATTTTAATTACTTAAAAAAGTACTACAAACAAATCTGGGTATCAATTATTTTATCCCTTGAACAATTAATTTTTGAGAGATTTTTTTTCTGAATTCCATTCCAATTTTCATTAAAATTATGCTTTTAAATAAATTATAAATCAAATTTAAGCAACTTTATAAAGTCGAAATTGTAAAATACATACCCAGTGTCTTTCTAAATAGTATCGGGATTCTTCCTTATCAATTTCATGAATTTTGAACAATAATTAAGTCGCATGACGCATTTAAAATTTCTAAAAACTCTGGAAAAATCTGTTTTGAGTAAAACAGATTTGAATTTTATTACTACACTTTCCTTTATTAATTACTTCGTAGAAGCTTCATAAATGATTTTTTGCTTGAAAAAAAAACTATTTTGGTACTATTATCCTACAGAAATATTTTTTTTTACAATAAAACAATCAATATTACAATATGAAAGAATAAATGCTATAATGTTTGGCGAGAATTCTAAATCTTTATATCGAGGCAAAGAAAGAGTCGCTTAAATTCTTCATAATCTATAAATGCTGAATTTTCTACTAGCATAGTAGGTACTAGGATTTTCTAATAAGTCCTAACATAAAGTTAGATAATAGTGGGTCTGAGGTAGCATAGTGATAGCGCTTCGAGTTTCGGTGAAGAGGTTGTGCGGTTCGAATCCCAACAAACGGCGTTAAATACATCCGTGTCGAGGCCGAATAGGTTCACGTTCAATCCGTAGACCGGAAAGTCCCCCTATGAGGTAGGGTGTGAGAAGGTACGATCACTCCAGATGTAGCATCTGGGGGTGATAGGTAAAAATCCAGGTAGTGCGTACCTATGACGGATTCCGACTTTCGTGGTGCTTTGTATAGCTTAGCCTGACTAATCAGTCCAGAAAGCTTATATGGTCCTGGTCTAGAACTTCCGACCAGGAGGAATTAGCAACAACAACAACATCAACAACAGACAATATTAAAACGTGAGTAATGGAAAGAAATTGAAAAATAAATTCTGAGATTGTTAAAAAATGTTTCAAACTCTTTATGGATCACGTATTTATTTTTATAATAATTTCTACTGAAAAAAAGTAAAATAAATAAATAAATAAATTAATTAATTAATATCTCTCTCTCTCATCTCTCTCTCTCTCTCTTTCTCTCTCTCTCTCTCTCTCTATATATATATATATATATATATATATATATATTTATTTATTTATTTATCTATGAATGCTATGTGAGGAAAAATTAAATTCGGAATAACAGACACTACACAAGAATGACGTAAAGAGTGGACTATAATTGGATATTTGGTGAGATGATAAAATTTAAAAAGTGCGAATTAGTCATTTATGTGAAAAGGAAATAAAACCATTAGAACCGAAAGTAATTTCTGTCAAATATTCCGTAAATTACTCCGCTAATTAATGTAGAGGAATTTTCTGATGTAAAACAACAGTAGTTAGAATGATATCTAAAGTCAAACTTTGTCCTTCCGTTTACATGCATTTATTTATGACCATGTATATATACTCCAGAACATTATCATACTCCTATTTTCTTCTTACCGATGAACTATAATAGAGTATAAGGAAAAATAAAATTTCATCGCACATTTATCACGCATGTATCTCCATGGCAGCAGAACAGATTAACGTTTTAATTAATCCTTTGGAGACCCAAAGAGCAAAGACTCTAGGGAAAAGAAAGGCACGTGGAGTGCATTAGCATTCCAGATAATGCACCCTCAGAGCATTTCTCGATATGTTCCCTTAAATTTAAAGCCATTAAACGATTGTTATGAGAAGATATTCAATTACGTGGCCGGAGTTTTGTCAGTTAACATAATTTGCGCAAGTATCATTTTTCGACATGGTTGTAATGTGAAATTATGAGATACTAAAACCTCAATTAAAGTCTTTTCTGTTAAAGGAGGTATTAGAAATAAAATTATGATAAATAAGGTCAATCTTTAGAGTTTTTTAAGCTTCAATATAGTTCTTGGTTTTTAAGTTTGTCCTATAGAATATTATCTCAGTCCCCACTATGCTGGGTAACAACATGGCAATCCTAAATAATAGATGTTTCGTAAGGCATTTATTTTAAGTTAACGCAATTCAGCATACGGTATATATATATATATATATATATATATATATATATATATATATATATATATATATATATATATATATATATATATATATATATATATATATATATATATATATATATATATATATATATATATATATATATATATAATTTGAGTATTTCGTATTTTTGGACACGTTTCTATCCCAGCGTGTTTCAGGAAGCTTCGGATAGCGATATAACTTTCACCCGTCTTTGCAAAACAACTTACTCGGAAATTTCCTTTCACTGGAAATGAACTCAAACCATTATATGCGGAGTAGCCCCTTGAGCTGTTTTATCTAACTAATTATGAGTTATCATACAACTGCACAAAATACAAAGGATATCATATTTAATTTTCAGAAAATGCTTTCTATTTAATGCAGCATAACCGAATGAACAGAGTTTGCCTTATTGAAAAAAAAATATTGAGCCAGCTTTTTAAGTACTTTCGTAAGCGTGCAAGATTGCGTAGCCCAATTCCAAAGCTTTACGACTTAATACCATCTCATAAAGCTGTTTATTAGATCAATATTTTTTGTTTTCGTCAGGAAAAATCATATTTCTCACATGTTTTCGAAGCATGTCATAAGTTTAACTACCTATACAATTTGTTTTATATGTCATTTACACTCGTAATAAACGTGATCGCGTTGTAGGATCATACCTTGTAACAATGCGAAATGTATTCCCGAATATCATAAACTATAATTTTATGCATAACAATTACAAAATCAATTTAAAAAGAACACTAGAAACTGATATTACCGTTTACTTGCTTCCATACTGAATTGAAATATGCTTTCTAAAACATGGAGGTAATAAAAATTATTTAGATGTTGGTATTTGAGAAAAATATATAAATTTATTTTCAGTAAACATATGTTCAGTTAACTTTAATGTAATTATTTTCATCTATGCATTTATTACATTTTAGAAAGGTATGATATTTTTCGAGGTATTTATTATCGACAATTTAACTTATTCAATAGCTGTAATTTTAGATTTCGTTGCAGTTCACTTATAGCAATGTTCATCAGATTTTCTTCAATTAATAGTTCTGTTATATTAATATGCTTCATCATCATAATTGGCACAACAGCTTCACGTGGGCCCTGGCCTTCTTTAAAAGTTTTCAACAAACTACCCTCTTACCAGACTTGGATCTCCAGATTTTAACCCTCATAGCACTAAAGTCCGAATCCAGACAGTCCTTCTGTCTCTTTTTTGGTCTTCCTCTCTGACTTTCACAGAACGAGTGTGCAGTAAAAGCTTTCAATTGTGCTCTCTCTGGATCCATTCTCAAAAGATGACATGCCAATCTCATTGTGTTTAATTTCACAAATTTCAAAATATATAGATATACATAAATACGCATATTTTCCATCTTTAACCCTAAGATCTGGAATTCAGACTAGAAAAATGTAAATGAGGTCACTGTTATAAGAATTGCGAGAAAATTGACAAACACCTGATTTCATTTCAATTAACTTACCGTAATGATTTTAAAATTTTTCTTTCATCTCATAAAAGAGCAGTTATATAGATATTATTAAACTCCTATATTTCACATCTGGGTATTCAACATTTGGTCTTACAGGTAGAAAAATGTAAATGCACAATCGACTGAATTCAATGTTTAGAGGATTGTGTGATACCTGACTTCCCTTTATTATTTTTTCTTTAAAGTTGATCGCAATATCATTTACATTACTAATATGAAAACGCTGCTCTCTTTCATAAGTATGTCTATGGTTTCCGGTATTCAATTTAAAGTTTATAAAATTCTCTAGCAGGTTTTTTTTAACTCTGATGAGGTACGGGGGCGCGTCGGATCATACCAAAGGGTGTGTTTTCCCCCTCAAGTACTCTCCCCTCTTATTGCAAGAGATGACAAGGAACCCTATCAGTCAGTCTTGCAACAGGTGTTTGAGCGTTTGCAGTTATAAGTTTACAGTAAATACGAGTTTCTGTCGAAAAACGTTATTTATAATCACTAATAATTTATTTAAGATTTTAAATTTTTTTATTTCGATTATGAAGGCCAAAAATGTCAGTATATTTTATTTTTTACATTTTTGTGATCGGAAATTCGGCTCAGTAACTTCTAAAAATAGGCACAAGACTAAATTACAAATTAACCCTAATATATACAACATTCTATGTAAATTTTGAAAAGAAAATACAAATCCTTTGGGCTAGAGGAATAAACTGGAAATCCAACGTAAATAAAGCACAAATAGCAGTAAGGTGCAATTTTACATACGGCCGTTCCGAAGCCACAAAGGAGCTTCTTCATCAGTGTAAAAAACTTAGTGGCAGCTCAAAAAGCCAAAAACTAAGCTCGGTTAGTTTTATGAATGCCTCTAGTTATTTTATCCCCTTTTCCTTGAAATAATAGTGTAAAAATTAATATATCATTGTTTTTGTGTCATGAATCTCACAGATACGACGACAGCATTGACGTACGTTTTATTTGAGGATAGTAATGGAGTGTTAAATAATTCCTTTAAAAATTTATAAAATAATATAACGGAATAGCATAATGACCACTTAGTTACCACATAATAATCAACACATTGTTGACCGGTACGGAGTAAACTCGTGTTTGACACGCTAATAAAGACAATTTAGGATAAAAAGAAAATGATATTGGTGAAATATTTGATCAACTGAACATTTCTTTACTTGGAAACTAACTTTACAATGACCTGAATGCGTTTCAGGCAAATCATCCCATTTTATCATTTAATCTGTGACTCTCAGACCACCAAAAAATGAAAACAGATTTCAGAAAATAAAAAAAATTCGTACTCCATTCAAAATCGTCAGTCTTTGCCGGTAAACAATGCGTTAATATCGCTTTCATTTTTATAAAAAGTTTTTGAAGGTATGTATTTTAATTTTTTTGTCATTTTGACTGACGAATATCGCTTGTTAGTCTTCCTCCAAAAGACGTGTTTAAGTACGAAGACATATCTTTTTAAGAAGGACTACGTGATTCCCTTCCCAAGTATTCAGGTTTATCTTTATCTGTCACGGTATAAATTTGTTCCAACCAGTTGGGAAGCGGACTTACCATTTTTTTTCCCTGGGAACATTAAGTCGAACCTTGTTTATACATTTGCATCGTAATCTCATCAGCTACACACCTACTCCTCAATATTTTAGTCTCTGTTCAGCGCCAAATGCCTGCTAAATGGGCGGCGCTGAACGTAAAAATATAAAACTGCTCCAAGGCTACCTATACCTTAACACAAAATTTTCCTACGTTTATAATGTATGAATTATTAACCTTGAAATATTAACGTAAACCACATGGTTATTCATACTCCGAGAGAATTATCCTGATTACCAGAGCTCTTTTGATGTCTCATCTATCTCAATCCAGAGTAGACACGACACTATCCAACCAATAATACTAAGGTTCTATCACTATCCCTTTGCCAACTTTGCGTTTTATCCTTTGCTTGAGTTTTCCAAAGATTCTAGGCAAAACAAGTTGTATAGCAATGCTATAGCGACTTTTGAGTGATAAAGAAATAAAAAAGATGAATGTAATCAATGATACCAACCTACTTTTCTTTTCTTTTTTTTTAATCTTTAAGATTTTTTTTGCAGTTTTTCTTTGGAAATCGATTAATTTTTTTACATAAATCTCATTTTGTTTGCATATGAAGCGTTTGAATGTGCATGTACTTTCCTTTCATTTTATTATTACTTTTACAGAATTATTTCTTAACGACCGAATAAATTAGTTTTTGGAGGTAATTCTGTGATGGTATTTATTTACTGTGAGGGTGAGATAAAAGAAAGATGGATAGAGTTCTCATATGTTTTGCCAGTGTAAGGGAACAAATTCGATCATCCATCAACTTTTTTTTACGGTTTTCTGAAAACGGAAAAGTCAGAAGCATATAAAGCTTGGGAAAATAAATATTTACCTCAGCCTCTTTATAGAATCCTGTACGTATATAAATGGGCCTTAGAGTGTATGATACAAAGAGTGTATTTCTCAAAATTTATGAAGCATGATTATATATATTTATATTCTATTGACAAATTAATGTATATGTTACAGCTGTTTTTTAAATTGTTGAATAAATTTTGATGAAGCAATAAAGTATTTTTAAACTATATACAAGGATATCATTTTGCAATCTATTTATAATGTTATATGCAACTAATAATAACCCAACATCAAATAACAAAGTTTCAATATGAAAAAACTAAGGTCATCAATATGTACTTTTTCCTAAAAGATGTGCTTTGGGAATACGTTCTAAATCCATCTTTTATAATTCACATGCACAGACATGTGAATATACAAGGTTATAGTAGGAAAGCATATTTAGAACGTGACTCCCATGAACCCTGAGAATTATCCAATAGTTCATGTAGATAGAATTAAAAAAGTTTAAGTAAAAAAATGAATAGAAAGGAAGAAATTTACAGAAAGTTAAGCATCACTATAATCTCATGGCATAACGGTTGCTATTGTTAACACCCATTATAAATGAAATGTAATACAGTTACGCAAATATAACACATTCCAAATATAGCTTTCGTTGCAGGTTCGGTAAATCTAAGAAACTTAAAAATGCCCCTCAAAGAATCTGAAAAGTCAGTACAAACTACCTATACGTTTTTTTCGAAATAAAACTCTGTTTAAATTGTTCTCTACCATTTAGCGCACATGAAATTTTCTGCTCTGTATCCTTTTGACACGTTCGCATTTTTCATACCAAAGTTAATTTTTCAATACCCGTTTTCGGTTAATTTTCTTCCTAAAGCCTCACGCACTCTTCAAAGGAGCACGCGACCAAAGAAAAACACCATCTGATCTGTGGAAACAAAATAGATATCACAGAAAAGTAAAGACATAAATAAAGTCGGGACAGTGTGATGCGTCGATAAGCTGCTGATATGCAGCAAACATGGGTCAAAGTTATTCATCTTCAGTTAGGTTTCGTGTGATAGATTATACACGTTGCGGCAGAATGTACTACCACATTTCAAAAAGGTAATAAATAAAAGAACGAAAATATTTACAGAAAATAGCTTCATATCTTGGAAAAGTAATTATAATCTAGTTTATTTTTCCTTCAAGGTTTTGAAAATAACATAGAAGCCATAGAAGCAATAGATTTACAAAGACATTTTGAATCCAAAACTGCACCCAATATAAAAAAAATCAGGTTCCTTAACGAAAATGGTAAACTTATTACTTTTCAGTGGATACCTTCACATGTAGGCATAGAGGGTAATGAAAGGGCTGATTTATTGGCCAAAAAAAGGGACAGAAGAATATCTCGGACAGTGTTCTATCCTTCTTGACTCCTTTAGGGAAGTCAAGAGGTTTTTTAGAATTATTCGAGACAATATTATGCCGTCCTATATTAGTGAATTTTCATCCATTTCCAAGGGAACAGTCTGTGAGTCTATTGGGGATAACTGGCTAATACTCAGTCATAAAACACGTAAAGAAACAGTGGCCAATTTTTGACTAAGAACAAGTCAAGACTGCCTGGCTAAACATCAGGCCAAAATGAGGAATGTGAGTTCCAGCGTATGCACCTTATGTAAGAATGAAAAACATGAAAAAAAGCTCACCTACCTGTTTGCCCGAAAATAAACTCTAACTTACGACAGAATGGTGATTTGTGTGCTCTGTATTGGAGGGCCAGAGAACTTATGTCCTGATCTCACGATCTTCAATTATTGTGCTTCTGGCTTTTGAAATTTTTAACCTAGAACTTTAATGTTTTTATTTGGTTTTAAGGCCTTCTGGTCGTTCTTTTTATCGTGTCTTGTGGTTCCTTTTTTGTTGTCTGTGTTTGTATATTTTTGTATGTTGGGTGAGTGGCCAGAATTGTATGGATTACTTTCCAGTAGGCCATATGTAACAACAACAACATTTTGAAAATAACAAAATTCAGGTGGCGCCCGTTATTTGCGATGCACTGTTGATGGCGTTCTCTAAAGTTTACATTCACTCTTTTGATCATGTCTGGGGGAACGTCAGCAACGTCTGCACGAATAGTGGACTCATGGACTCGCGGACTCTTTGCACATTTTTACGTGTTCTATATTTCGAAGGATGGCCAATTTGTTTCCTTTGTAATGCAGACCCACTATCTCCCACGACTGAAACCCATCGCAGGACTGTGTTTTGACCTGGAACGGCATCAGCTGCATAGAGCACGAAGCGCCTCTTAAATGCCTTCTGTGTCGCGGTTATAGAATCGTTGATTTTAATTTTTAGACCCTATAGTTTTCACCTTTCGGCTCTTCCACCAGCGTTGGGTTTTTTTTTTTCTGAAGAAATGTTCGAAAATGTCAATTCAATATAGTTAAATTATTTAAATCAAAATAAGTGAAATAGAAATTTTAGGAATGCACACACACACACACAGATACACACACTTGCACACTCACACATACATATATATATATATATATATATATATATATATATATATATATATATATATAGAGAGAGAGAGAGAGAGAGACATAATGCACAAATTGATTTGTTCAGAAATTTCTTACTATATGGTATATTTTAAATCAAGGTGATATTCATAAACACACTTCACAGTCTTTACACCATAATTTTCTTTCTTTATGTACTTTTTTTTCTACTAACTGATTTCATGTACATCTTCATCTTTACCCATTTTGATTTACAGTTGCGGGTATGTACTCTGCTATATCGCTTTATGTGCCTTTAATAGGATCACCTTGTTTTAAAGGGCGTCCACCCAAATTTGAAAACGCGAAACTGCCTCCGTTTTATACTGCATATATTACCAAAACAATCACTAAATATCTGGTTCTTATCGGAAGAAACTATATTAGAATTCCATTTAGTGCTTCCATCTATTCATAACAGAATCAATCACTGAAGAACGCGGGAAACGCGTACAGGGAGCCTGTAACGTTGGGGAATAGACTCCTATGGACGTGATAAGCACGTCCGTAACGGCCTAAGGGAGAACGCCTCGATAACAAAACTGTGAGGTTCTCCAGACCAATTCATGGTGATTACTGACAACTAGAAAATCTATCCGAACTGTCGCTACCTCCCGGGCCGCCCTACCCCACCCACTCCCTTATCAGTAACCTTCAGAAATGCGAGAGTCCATTTTATCCCACTTTGTATATTTTATTCTGTAATAGGTCCTATGTTTTATACCTTGTATATGCCTTTCGCTTTAAACTCTAATGTATAATCTAGAATAAACCTTTTATTTTTACTTACAGCTCAAATTTACCATGACTAAGTACCTAAAAAAATTGATAAAGCAAAGATTCTTTACATACTCTATTAGTAGAATCCTTAGTTCTTGACTTAAAGTTAATCCTTAGAACTATAGCTTTTGCTTGGTTTTTTGATGCTGATTAGGTTGATTGTTATCGTACTTTTGTAGCTAAATATACAAGTAGAAAACTAGAAGACTAAGGATTTTGCAATTTAATTGCCTTCGCTAGCAGATGTTGAAGTTCATAATCCTCTACAATTTTGTTGCATTATTTATCTTTGGAGAATACATTAAAATTCTAAATAAGACAGCACTGCAAGATTAGTTTTCATCTTCTTTTCAATTTCACTCAGTTTCTATTTCGTTTAAAAAAGTTTCTTTTCTTTTTGTTCTGTGTTAGGTAGAAACTTTCTGCTGCATTCTATATTTATCTTAACTTTCTGTTTTTAACAAACTTTGTGTGAAATGTATAAGAGAATCATACGAATACACGCTTTTTATGCACTTAATGAAAAAAACTCCACATATATTTTAGAAAAGAAAAAAAGTACAGAAAAATAAAGAAACGTGGCTGTTTCCAAATGTCTCTTCATCCTTTTCCCCGTATATGCGTGAGAACTTTTAATTAAACATCTGGCTGCGCAAAAGAATGTTTAGATTTACGTTTATGAAAAAAAAGAAAATTTGAAAGTTAAATTAATATTTTTTGAAACGGTTTCTAATAGTTACCTGTGCTGAAATGCAAATAATTTGGAGAGTAAGTAAACAATGAGTTGTTTGTTTTCAATGCAGAATGGATTTTCTTTTCATTTTATTTCTATGCCATAAGCGATGCAAATTGCTATGCTCCCATATATGCATATAGACATTTAGATGACGTACTTATTCTCAACTTTCATGAGTTTTTAAACCAAAGAGTTGAAAGTATTACATATTAAAAGAGTTTTTTTAGGAACACTTTTAAGTTAGAGTTTACCCCATTACTCAAGAAAGTGAAAAATTTCGTTTGAATATAAAGTTGCTCATTATTTCTTTAGCTGTTTCATAACTCTTGGTGTTGGTCCATTGGCCATTCATGCACTCTCATTTTTTTAATGTAAAAGAGTTGGATGTTATTAATCTTATTTCCTTCTAGATAACAATAATTCAGATTTAGTTGTTGTCATACATACATAGTGTGACAGGATGGACTCCCCTATTTCAAAGAGTAATAAAAATCAAACTAATCAAATTACGGAAAAAACCTTTATATTTTCAAAAAGTACTTACAGAAGGTCGTTCGCAGTTTATGGAAACGATTTTGATAGTTAAGTTTTATGTATATATGCCATATTTTATGCGATGATTTACTTCTATCTGATAGCCATGGTTCTTGACAATAACTCTAGCTCGAATTTTCCATGAAAGTAAATTTTTGCTTAGTACTGTTATGTCAGTTTTACCTCATTCCTCTTGGACTGTTTTCCAAAGTTTGTTCAGTGTTCTTAGATGCCATTTTCCTAAGGCTAGTATTAAAAAACCAAATCGCAAAAGTCCATTTGAGAAGAGTCAGGAAATTTTACAGGTATTTCATTAAATGGGACACATTTTATTCCTGCAACTGATTCTTTCTTCGCTAAAAAAGCAGCAGTTGATTTAGGCGTGTGACAAGAGGCTTTGTGCATATGGGGCTCAAATTTATCAATGTCCTTTCCATATAAGGCTGGAATTTTCTTCTTTAAAAATTGGTTCTAAAATATTCTGCTGATAGTAGAGTGAATTAATTTTGGCTTTACTTGAGACTTATTTGATTTTTAATCTGCCGTTGTAAGAAAATCCTGCAACTATCCTGAATTCTTCTGGCAACTTTTATGCGCACTGTCGAAGCCATTTTGTACGGTCATTTCCCTCAGTTGAGCAATAGAAAATTGAAGTGTTTTTAGTACAGTCACTTAAATAACCCATTCTCCATCGGGAGTTAACACAAATTTTCAGGTTTCGGCAGCTAGGTGTTTTTCATATAATTTTCTACAATTTTTTTCCTTTCAGCAATATGCTATGGTAAAAGCAGATGAACTTTAGGTTTAAGCACCTTTCTTAACTTCAAATCTTTATGAATGATTTCATTTACAGTGCCAGAAGACATTCCTAGTTTCGATGCAATGGATCTTTGTGTAGGCGTATTTTCTTTTAGGATCAGAGTATTCATTTTCTTGATATTTACCTGCGTTCGAACACTCTTAGGATGAGGTTTCGGGGTCATGTTTTCATTTTTTCTTTCAAAGAATTCCTCGATAACGGAACCTCGATGTTCACTGGACCATCTCATGGTGTCTACTGATAACTAGAAAATCCAGCCGAACTCTTGCCACCTCCCGCGTCGCCCTATCCCCGCCACTTATTTACCAGTGACCTTCAGAAATGTGGGAGTCCATTCTGCCGTACCATGTCTATATTTATATAATAGTGTGCTATGGTTTTAGAACTCTTTAGCATTAGATAATGGCGATAAAAATATCAAAATTTTGCTAACTCTGAGTTTAGTTCCTCTTATTTCTCAGCCGTATATTTATCTTTGAACGTTGAATTAGGAGGTGTAAAAGTATTTCGAAAGACGTGGGGGAATGCGTTTCAGTCGACGGATTCGTTTAACTACCAAAAAATGTTTAAAATTTAAAGCTGCTCTAAATACCCTAAATATGGGTGTACTGCAGAAAAAAATGCATAATGTTGAAATTTCTTAATTTACTTACTTGTCATTTCGATATAGTCACATAACATTTTTTTCATTACTATAGATTATGTTGAATTGATGGAAATGCGCGTTCAACTACCCCAAAATCTTAACAATGAAACGCTGCTACAAAGACTCTGAGTATGTAGAAAAGAATTCCATAATGCTCTTATTCGCTAATCTAATTTACTTGTCATTCGCACATATTCACTTAAATCTTATTATTTTTGTCATCGCAGCAGATTGAATTGGTGAAAATATACACTTCTCTTAGAACATTTCGGAATACAAAGTTCATATAAATGCTTTTTTTTCAGATAAATATTAGTTATAATAATCGTAAGGGGTGATTTTTTACCTTTGCTTTTAATACTCTAGAGTGCTCGTGGGCTGACTCCATTGGTATTATTTTTAGTCATACATTTATTCCCATCATATCATCTAGCTGATGTTCAATGTACCCGTTTACTCATTAAAGAAAAAAATTCGGCAAAAGAATACCTTATCCTAAGTATACATTCTAATGCTGCTCAGACAGCGCAAAACATGACCTCTACCATGACAGCATCAGTGTTTTGATTTTTATAAGATGTTAAGAGAAATTCGGAATGAAATAAGTCACTGTCTTCATTAAATCAAGGTATTTTAAATAATTGAAAATTGTCTTAAATTTAACTGTACCAATACAAGATAACCAATATATCAATGCAAATAACTTTTCTATGGACATGCAAAACTTCAATTGTAATTTCTTTAAGTTTTTTAATTATATGAATTTTGTATCTTACAGAAACTGTGAGAGAGTCATTGTAAAATTTCATTAAATCTATATATATAAAACAGTTCCGTAACTGACTTACTGACTGACACAAAACTCACAGACTAAACCGATAGACCTAAAGGGCTTTAATTTTGCATGACTATTCTTCTTATAGTGTAGGGGTGGACAAAGAAAGATTTTTGAAAAATTCTTCTTGGATTTTTAAAATTAAATTTTTAAGCTGTTGTTGTAACTTTTTTTGAGTTTGCATTGAAAATAATAATCTGAGGGTTATAAAATTTATATCACGAGAAAGATCATATAAATTCTTTTAAAATGAAATCTTTTACAAACCTTCATTTTATGATTTTTTGTGAATTTTTAAACATTAATTTTTAGAATTTAATTTATTAAATGTTGATCACGTGGTTTCTTTTCTTTTTGCGATACTTTAAGTTAATTTTGCGTCACGTGCACAACAACGAAATAAATTAACAAAAAATAATTCAAATACGGTAAAAGATAAAATTTAACAACTAGACTAACTGACATGGAAGTTTTTTAAGAATTTAATTTAAATTAGTATGTTTTATGGATGTAAAACATACATATTAATTGCATACATTGACCGTTTATTTATTATAAATATATTTTGGGCGGAATTAATTGTATACATTGATTGTTGTATTTAATTTAAATGTACTCCGTAGCGAATCACGGGTATTCAGCTTGTATGGCTATAAAATTTCTTTAAATATATTTTTATAAAATGTACACTTATTGTTTTGTGTTATAGGGAAAACAAAATGTAGAATGCACATTATTCGCATCGTTATGTATTATTTGATGAAACATTTGAATTATAATTTTTTGTTAATTTAACTATTTAAATTTAATAATCTTTTAAAAACATTCAATAACCTATATTATAAGAGTTGATATCATTACAGAATTCATGCACTAATTTTTAACTATCATTATCATACTTCAGAAATAAATGCTAATACTTAGACAGAATTAAAATTTTTCATAAGGATCTGTAATACTTCTCTAAGTCTTATAGGGATATTTTGCACGTATTGAGGATTGCATATTTAATGAAAGTAAAAAATATAAAAACTGCAGAATACAGAAATTAAAATGATTTAGTAAAAAGGCTGCAAACTATGCTTTCACATCTAGATTTCTTGTATATCGAAATGGTGGTCGTTTTTAAGATGATTATATTTTCCTCGGCAGAATCATTTTTCTAGGAAGTCGTAGGGAATTTTTAATTTGTCATTCTTCTATTATTACATTGGAAAAATTTTAGGAAGATATAAGAACCCTTGTAATGTACCTTTACATATTTTACATGTAACGTGCCGCACTGGAAGTCTGTACAGTCAATGGTTACCACATGTTTTGAAGAGGTACAAGCTAAAATCGTTGGTTGCGATTATGCACAGGTGAAAAATAAGATTTTAGTACTATTATTAATTTTAAAACTAGGTGTTTCGTTAAAAATCTTTTTTTCTATACTAAAATATATCCTTTTAAAACAGATAACAAAGTCCCAGTGACACTTATGACCGGAAAAATTGTAATGTTCTCGTGCAAGTTTTCATTAAAGAACACAATCTTGCAAGTATATGCTCAAACGAGAGAAAATTTTTCCAATTAGTAATGGATTCTAAAATTAAATGTAGTACCGTACTAACTAATGATAGAGGTATTCATAGAAGGGCATACGTAACTAGTATCGTATTAACTTACATTATGATAACCTTGATAACAAGGAAGCTGGAGCAATTAGGGACGCCATTGCATAACCTTTTTTTTCTAATAGTAAAAGTCTTAATGTAAAATTTTGAAAAGGAAAAACTCGCGTACGGGTAATTAGATTTATTCTTGCCTGAATGCATTTTTTCTTTCTTTTTTGATGGTCTAAATGAATTAAAATAATATTTTTCAGGACATTTAAAGGAATTTTTTATTCAACGAATATGAAATTGAACAAAAAATGGGAATAAAATATCAGCCTTTCGGAGTTCTCGAAATTAAATTAGACACAAAGAAACCAATCAGCCCATTAAGTTTGGCAATGCTGTCAACTCAGTCGTAATTATTTTGGCAAGAGATGTTCAATGACCATATGGTGGTAACTTTTGTGTAACTGGCTCCAACTCTAACAAGTCCAAAGACGGTGTTTAGGAAGGTAGATGTTATGACCATAGCTTCTTCGATAAAATAAGAAAGTTGTAATGATTCGGAGAATCGGTACGGAGATTCAATGAATAAAATCGGATATTAAAGCATGACAACGTGAAATAGAGTCTACTGACAGCAGGAAGTATTTTCTTTCAATTTTTACTGAGTTCAATGCTTTTAACACGCATTTTATCAAGATCCTATTAGGTGCCCCGCCTTCAATGCCTTAGCATAACAAGATGTGAGGAATTGAATCGCTTTAAACTGTATTATGACTATGATAATAATTGTAGACAGCAAACACTTTAGATTTTGCCAGCTTTGTAAAGTAAGTCAAAATTCAGTTCATTGGCTAAACAGTTGTTCAATCACCTGTTTTTAGTAATTGATGACTCTAACCCTAGTGGGACAAAAAAAAGGTGTTTATAAGAGAAGATAGTTTCTTCCCTCATCAATGGCCCTCTTGGAGATGCAGGTATCGAAAGCTATGCTCTTGAAAAATAAAAGTACAAGGAAAATCTACGAAAACCTCAAAAAGAAACCTGTGAACAATGAGATAACGGGAGAAATATTGGATTATCAGCAATTACGTAGCTTTTAATATTAGACAAATTTTCTCCATACATACTGGGACCAACAGTCGGTACTTTATACTACTTTAGACGGCTCCTATGACCGAAACGAACACGGGCAGGCGTTCCCTCTACAGCGAGTGCAGGTATAACGCGCAGCGATTGGCGGCTTCAGATCTTTCACACTGACAGATTTCGGGACAGGACGGCATATCATATTGAATTTCTCAATACATTAACATTTAGGTGAGCGGATCCAATAGGGTTAGTACACAGTAGCTTTAACCTTCTTCTAATAGTACATAAAAAATTTAAAATCTAATCACTACACCATCAAATAACTTTGAAAAAAGTATTTATATTATATAAGAAATTATATTTCATAAAATAAAATATTTAATGCTATTAAGATCCCCTAAATAAGAAAACGGAATACATAGGAATATAATTTTTTTTCAATGTGGAGGCACTTGTTGCGAAGACATTCGCCTATAACTCAACGCAGTTTTTCTGGCCATTTTATTATGGGGGTGCCATATAGAAAGACCAGTATTGCCCCCTATGAAGGGACGACACAAACGGAGGCATTTTAGTGGCGCTTCGCCATGATTCGATCCAAGCACCCTCAGCACTGAAAACCAGCGCGCTGTGCCACAAGGCCACCACGGTCTGGAATATAAAATATAGATCCAGGGAAAAGCAGTAAAACATACCTTTGCTTTTTTGTTATCTAATCTGAAACAGAGAAATGTAAATGTCCTTTTAGAAAAAGCATTGAAAGCCTTCTGTTTGATAAATTATGACGAAAAACATTGTTAAAATACACTTTATCGAAAAGGAAATCCTAACTTAGGATATAAGCCAAATTTTAAAGTGCAAAAGTCGAAAACAGGCATATCAATAATGTGCAATTTCGAGCCAATTTGGCGGGCTTGTATTTCTGAAATTAGATATCCTTTTGATAAATAGATATTAATTTTTGTTGCTAGTGTTCGTTCAAAAGAAATAGGAAGCTTTGCATAGATGAATATTAGTAAATTTTTCATTCACATTTTTTTGGTCTCAATTTGCTCTTTAAAATCTTAAACTCCAAAATTTCAGACATCTCTTCGAAAATTTGTCTAAGTAATTTAATACATAAAAATATAACTACTAAAAATAACATTTAATCTAAAAAAATAAAAAATAAAAAGATTTCACATTATTTGAGAAGAAGATGAAAACTGAAGTCCAGAGAGGAATATATAAAATTTGCCATTTGTACCAAAAATATATAGGGTGAAGTGGAGTAAGTCAGAACGCTGGCTTTAAACCAAAAAAAAAAATTACTTTAAAAAAAAGAAAAAAATCAAGTGTACTTTGTATGAAAACGCTTGCTCTACTGTTATGTTTAGTTTTTATTTGCAGGAAAAAAATGGAAAATGTATATATACATATATATATATATATATATATATATAACAATATCTAAATCGATACATATAGAAATATAACGATACATAAATCGATACACATAGAAATATAACGATATATAAATCGATACACATAGAAACATACCGATTTCTAAATCAATACACATAGAAATATAACGATATCTAAATCGAGACATATAGAAATATAACGATACCTAAATCGATACATATAGAAATATAACGATATCTACATCGATTTATGAAAAAATTACATAAAAAAGTTAATTTACTGTTCTATCACCAGTGGATCTATACGTGGATCCACTGGTGTTTGTGGCGAATCAGGCCATGAATCCATACGTGGATCCACTGGTACAGAAGGGGTTAAGGAATAAAAAAAAATATCAGCTGTTAAAGAAACATGGCAAAAGGTGGGTGGTTATGAAGTTTCTCCAGATAGAAAACATATGTTGGGAAGAAAAAATTATTTATATGGTTGTTATAACACAAAGGTAGGTTTTTTCAGTATATGGGGCGAGTGAAAACTTGTCCCAACCTTCGTGTTCTCACTTGCCCAGACACAAAAGTTTTATGGGGCAAGTGAAAATCCTGCAGTACTGAAGTAATATTGCAAAAAATATGGTTTATATATAATTTATCTGTATTCTTCATTTCTTAATAAATTAGTGGGTATTTTCAAAACAATTCTATGTGTTGCGGTTAATTAGTTATTATTTTTATCGGCTAGTACTCGAACTTGGGTATCTTTGTTATATATATATATATATATATATATATATATATATATATATATATATATATATATATACATATATATATATATATATGTATATATATATATATATATATATATATATATATATATATATATATATATATATATATATATATATATATATATATATATATATATGTATATATATATATATATATATATATATATATATATATATATATATATATATATATATATATATATATATATATATATATATATATATATATATATATATATATATATATATCGATTTAAATATCGATACCTATATATCTTCTTTTTAATATGAATAATATCATCTCATTTATTTGAAAACTACGACTTGATATTTTAAATCTAAATGCCCGAAAAACTGGTTTTGCATATAATATTCATATACATATGCTTGTACGAAAGAGGTTAACATTCAAGAATAGTAAATTATGCAACTCAGACTAGTTTTTTTTTGTTGTAGGTTTGAAAATGTGAATTGTAATAAACTAACTTGTTTAGACTACCTGCTAGTGAATGTGAGTAGAGTGCACATTACAAATTACATGACATCCTCAAAGCATATATTTAATAAAATAGATAAATATTTTAATACAAGAACTGCATTCAAATTCAAAAGTTGGTGATAATTGTCAACTAGCAAACGCAAACAACAAAGAAAAGATAAAGCCATAATAATTTCCCCTACATTGTATATTCTTTTAAATAATATTCAAAGTTCCTCGTTTGAATTATTTTTAAAAGGCAGCATAAAGAGAATTTTTTATTTTTTGTTCGTGTTTTGAAAATAGATTGTCAGGAGTTCCTGAAACGTTAAAGCATATATTTCCAAAGCATTATTTTTTTCCGAGAAGTGGAAACATAAAATCAATACGTGTAATATTTATTCTACCCTTCTAAATTCAAAGGGATATTGATTTACAATGCATAAATTAAGAGTGAAGAGCTGTATCACTAAATTCTGCATTTAGCCGTTGGTGTTCGGCATGCTAATATTGAATATTTAACTCATCTAATCTTGGCGCAATAAAAATATTTCCAAAGTCTCATTACTTTTCACTTGATAGGGTGTTAAAAGTATCAAGTGCATGCATGTAAGTCAGATGTTTACTACACGCATTTTTTTTATTGTTGTTGCAGAAGCATTAACATTTTTCCCCTTATTAATCAATAGGTTAAATAGGCGGTATTTATGAGGTAAAAATATTAATTTATCGTTTGCAAACGCACACGAAATTGTCCTCATCTATATATTTAAGTTCCGAAGCCAATTCTTTGGACAGTCCGTGAGAGAAAACTACGGCATCAATTTACTTCATTTTGGTCTTAAACGAAAGATTTTAATTTGTAGATGTGTCAAATTTGTTTTTTAACCGCAATTTCTATTAATTAGCGATAATTTACATTTGAAAATTTCTTTCTGTGTATTATCAGTGACATATTTATATCCGGTTTTAAAACTAAGCACGAGGCCGCATGAACATATTAATTTGTTCATTCCGAGGAATCTCCCTAGCTCTCTCTGTGTCATTTTCATTTTTAGTTATGTTTATGGGATATAGAATTAAACCGAACGGTAATTATTTTGCGCTTTTGAGTAACCATATTTCTTTTTATTGTGTTCAATAGTAAATTTTTAAAGTGTATTTCTAAATTTTTAATATTGTGATTTTCAACATTTGAGAATGATGTGTTTAGTATAATTTGCGTATTAGTACATTTATTTACTATCCATCAGTGCTGTTTTTTCGGGTACCAACTGGTGATTCTTAAGATACTTTCATAGGATCAAGCTTTTTTTAAATATAAATGACTTTTATTTGTCTCAGTAGTGCATAATATCGAATGAAATTATGCTTTGTTATTCATTATAAAAATCTGATAGAAATTTGTAATGAGTGTACAAGAACTATATATAATTTACTATATTTATTTAATTAGGAGAGGTAATACTAAGCTTATCTACATACTTGCAAGCTTAGTATTTAGATAAATAAAAACTCAAAGTCAATACAAGCATTTTAACTTTTCTGTATTTTTGACCATTTGAAGGAAGTTTAGAATAGTAACCCTAAGTAACCAGATTTAGAATAAATATGAAACTATAGAACATGTATTTACGAAGCACCTATTACGATTATTTTTAAAAAATTCATGAGATTTTATTTCATATACAAGGGGATGATGGGCATTTAGTGTATGGGATTGCAAATATAAAACGTTGAACTTTTTATACATAAAAAGATAATGTTACAAATATTATTGGCATAATATTTACATTTTTTATGAAATAACTATAAATATTTAGGTTATTCTATAGCAGTGGAATGAGAAATGAAAAGAAAATGGGGTTTGATGATATTCAGTATTATCAAGATTCATAACTACCATACAGTTCCGTTGCAGATGATACTACCTGATCGCATTATGCTGAGAATAGATATATTCCCTGTCCAGAGTATTTTTGTACCTTGAAACAAAAAGGGTCAATGTCCAAAAGTTTAAATTTTGTGACAAATGAAAAATAATTCGAAATAAATATAATACTAGAACCTAGGCAAAATCTATGACTAAAATATAAAAATAAAACTTGAAAAAAAATATTTATCACAAACCGTTAGTAAGATTTGTGAAAAGTTAGTAAAATTTGTAAATTGAAACTGATGTTCTCTGACATTCGATTAAAATGGACACAGGTCCTTTTCGTTCCAAGATACAGATTTATGCATTGTACAACCTAATGCCGGAATACATTTGACTAGCTTTCATAGTATAAAGTCTATACCACTGCCTGTATCTTACATCCTTTCATACACTATAGGAGCAATCATCCGTCCGTTTTGACGAACACGATACCTCGTCCTTATTGGTCTGTATTTCCTTTTCACCAAGATAGTATAGCAGGATGTCCACTAAAATATCCCTATTTACTCCCGAGTAGGAGAATTGTTGGGAGAAAATCGGACCTATGAAAGGGAATATTATCTGCTGATTGGCGAATGTACGAGAAAATTGCACAGCGTTAAGACGTGTCAACATTGTCAAAATTCATCCCATGAACTAGTAAGAATGTAACACTAAACTTCTGAATCGTTGGACGGGAAAAAATTGATTGAACGGGGTGAAGAATTGTTTCATGAAAATTTCTCTGAGTTCGCCGGAATGTCTCAGTTGGAAGGAAAGCTACATTGATATAAGGAGACTTGGATTCAATTCTTAAATCTTCCCTGTCGTTCGTTACAGTCTCAGTTTGTCTTCCACAGGACAATATTTTAATGGATAACGCATGGAGAACGCATATGTCCCAAATTTATTTTATTTTTTAAATAATTATTCGGTAACAAATTCATGTTTTATAAAGGTATGATGCTGTGCTTTATTGTTTATATATTTGTGGCATCAATATGGAAATCAATACACTACTTTATACACAATTAAAGTTCCTTGAATAAAAAATGCACTGCCACTAGAAAATACTGTTCCATTTTATGTAATAAAAAGGAATAAAAGCTAGATAAATTTCAAATGGTGACATTTATCAGTGATGTCCCCATTTCGGATTTCGATGAATGTAAAAGCTTCATTTTTATTGATATACCTTTTGAGCTATATTTAAAATTAAATAGGATAAATAGAAATTAAGTTGTGTTATAGTTTAAATTTGTTGTAATTTTTTTATCATCTGTGCCTCTAAGCATGGTCTCCCAGGGTATAATACTATTTTAAGTTAAAGCCCAGGGAAATTGTTTATGACAAAAATTTGGAAATCAAGTGCTTTATGGATTGATAATTTTTGTTAAAATATTGTTTCAATATAGTAAAAAAGCTGAAAATAAGAAGATTTTCGTACAAAATTAATAGCATTGTACAACTGTGTATATGTGAAGATATAGAAACTATAAAGTTAGACATTAAATTATATAATTGAATGAAAATAATATGTTTGGTATAAACATGTAAATATTCGAAATATATATATATATATATATATATATATATATATATATATATGGGGGGGATAGGCGTGTAATATTTACCCATTGTCCTCTTCTTTTTGGGAACTTTTCTACCCTTTTCAGTAAAAGCTATTATTTTAATATGCTTAATATATTAAATATACCAATTAAGTGAACAATTGCAAAAATATACGTTTAGATTTATCGAATATTTCAAAATTAAATCAACATATTGGACATGATTTTAGTTTTTAGACAAATTATTTACACGGTTAATTTTTTTTTTTTACTTTCTCAAGTATAAAGTGTAAATAAATTAAAAAATTACAAATAGGAAAATACATTGTATAAAATGATCCAATGAATTTGGCATAAATAACAAAATAATGGGGTAAAAACATATGATACAAGCCCTTACATAACACTACCCGCCCCATTATCTGGGATAATTTCATACTTGAAGAGAACTCTTACCTGGCTTGCGATTAAATATGACACCAACTTATCGGACATTGGTACTTTTCCATTACACCAGGGTGGTATGCAATGATCTCCACTCGAGAGCCCCCATTGTCCCCAACATAATGGTCCATTAGAGGGAAGGGGTCTCTGAGCAATACGAGATCATTTTTTTATATTATTTGCAGAACACTTAGATGCAGCTAAGCTACTTGGTATTTCAGATAAATTGCCCCGGTACCATGTCTATACCCATCAAAGCTTTAAATAATACATTTTATTAAACAACCATTTTTCTACTTTTTCCAGCAAATTTTCAATCTTACATTTTAAAGCCCTTTTTGTTCATTTTTAACCATTAAGCTATATGGCAGGTAATCAATAACTTATTCAGATGATATAAAAAGTTAGAAATAGAAATGGAAAAAAAATAAACATTTTGTATTATGCGATAAAAATGGAAACGTTTCTTAAATTCACGCTGAGGTATTCGACTACCTTTAAAACGCGGATTTCGATGACAATTCCGAATTTGTTTTCAACTCCATTTTTCTGATAGAATGTAAATTTCTGTTTCTAAATCTGCTTTTATTTATTCTGTATGATCATTAGAAAGGAAATTAGAGTGTTTGAAAGAACAGCAATAGCTGTCAATTTCATTACAAGTGAAAACTTTGTATTTTCTGTAGAATTTGTTTTTCCTTAAAAATATAAACGACTATTGGGACAACTCAAAATATAATCATGATATGTGTATGAAAAATTTCAAGTGGGTTTTTCATACTATTAAAATGTAATGAATACAGATTTGGCTTTCAGTTTGTTATTTGTAGATTTACAGCTGAATTTATACAAAAAACTCACGAGAAATTGCTAAAATTTTACATGTAATTGCACATAATCGCCTGTATTTCTTTTAGGTTCCAAATATCGATTAGATTTTAAGTCATTATATTCACGATATTTTTACGGATATATGATACAAAAAAATAATTATATATCCATAACTTCTTGTAGATTAGCGCCGTTTATGTAAAAAATTTCTCTATTTTAACCAAAAATGCTCAATTTTATAAAAATTTGCTTATATATGGTCCACTTTTTTCCCTCATTTTCCTATTTTGGTGCTATATTCCTTCAAAAAATTGGACAAACATTTTCGCGAGTACAGTTTAAAAAAAAAAAAGCCCGCGAACTTAGTCGGATTTTAAAGACATCTATCTTTCTATCTTTAAAGACACGTATCTTTCACTTCTGGGTGAACATTACAGAAAGAATATAAAGAACTTATTGGGGAGGGAAATTAATTGAAGGAACCAAGTATATCTAATTTTTAAGATGTTATAAAACGATATGTAAATGGATATTATAAAACAGCGATATACGTTTTTTATCTTCAATATCAAAATACTTTATGATTGGGCTAATGGCAAAGACACTGAAACCCTTCTATACAATAGTATATCTAACTTCATTCGTGCATAAATTGACCTAACTAATTCTTTACATGACCGTAAAAGACTCTAAAGTATATTTCCATGAGCAGAGATTTCTCATTACATCCAAATGTTAAAAGCCGTAAGCATAAAAGTCATTATTTCTGGACCTGATAACGCCTACACACCTGGAAAATCCATTTTGGATGTCATATTTTTCTACTTTATTTTTTGATAGGTTTCGTTGAAAAGTCAGTAAGCTTTTCATTTTAATAAAGTATTTATAATGCGAGTGATTATGTAACTTAAAGATGATTAAGCCGTAGATCCAAATTGCATTTGGCAATGCCTTACTCAGTTACCATGGAATACATATTCTATTATTCATAACTGATTTCATGGTCCAATAACCTAAATCCAAAAATAGGGTAGATGGCAATATTAAAGGTTATGACTCTACCACGCAGTTACTAAAGAAGATATCAGAAGCAACTAAATATACTGTTACCTAAATTGAAATTTTTTGTATGAAATCGTTAACCAAAGTATTACATTGCAAAACAATTAGACTGATTATTTTAACAGTAAGCTAAGTTATGTAATGAGAGTGTGGTTTACATTTTGAAGACAATAAAGTGGTAGAAAATGTTTAATAGATTTATGTAATTTTTTTTTATTTCCTTACTATGAATGAAATAAGTGATTTAATATAAAAGGCTATCCTGTTCAATAATAGGTGAGAAAAACATTTCAGATTTATTTTAGCAGATATAATCAGTTGTTCGTATTTTTGTGCAACACACTAAAATACAAATTTTTAGATGGACGTAAATTTAAATTTACAAGCTGCATTTAAAACTGTTTAATATTTCTTATATATTTATAGCATGCAGTGGTGCTATTTAAATCATTTGAATGATTAAAATAGCCCGACTGTATGCTATGCAGCAAGATAAAATGGCACATATCGCCAAGTAGTCATTGGCTTGCATAGAGGGTTGCTCTGTCAGCTTTTCAGGTTGATGTGTTATAATAGGTAGCACAATGCTAGGCATTCAGCAAGACGCGTGTCGCAGAGTGGACATTGGCTTGATTTGACGGTTGCTGTGAGCTTTACAGGTCGATACTTAGTGAATCACTAAGTAATCAGGAAGAAGCTAGTGGGCGAGATTAAAGAGACATACAACATCCCATCTCTGTTAATATGGCTAAAACAGTATTAAATTTAAATACAATGCCTTTGTGAACATTTTAGTAAGTATTTTATGCTCCACTTCCAACCTAATAACATTCTTTCGATTAAAAGTTTTTAGTTAAAAATATATATTTTATGTTTTAATACACTGGTACATAATAATGACTGACTCCTCTATAGGTGTATGCCGTTATTCAAATCTCGGTGTGCTTGGAAATGTTTGAACTCTGGTGAACAGCAACCCAGAAATGAAGTGATTAATCTAAAACTGCCTATAATTCAGTCACAATATCTGTAAATTTCACGTGCATGATCCGGGATAACCCTTAATTACTTTTAAATATATTATACTAAAAATTCAGATTTGGCTTATTTCTCCTACCTGTCGGTTAAAAGTAGAAAAGGTTTAGATGAGCAAACAAGATGACGTATCAAAATATTTTTAATTTTTACCGGTATTGTTGACCACCAATTTAATTTAAATATATGAATAAGTCAGCACAAAATATTGCTATTTTGGAATAAAACATTCTGGTCATATCAAAGGCACCTTTCAAGGAAAGTAATGTTCATTTAATCAAATTTTCTCCATTATGACTTCCCTTTAAACTAAATTGTCTTCAATATTTAAGTGTAAAAACACGAGCTTATATTCGTAACGGTCAACAATGTGTTAATTTATATTAAACCCAATAGACCTCATTATAGACATTAATTACACTTCCTAAGTTTTGCGTCATTTTTCAGTTATTAATTGGCTAATTTATCAGTGTTCTTACCTGCAACCGTTTTGGAAAAATCGATTGCAAGTTCCATGACACCATCTTCCGTGTGCAGGGTATAGAACCAAAGCAGAAATGACAGTAACGTTGAAACAATAGCGCCCTAGAAAAAAGTTAAATAAAAATAGAGGTGTTTTTGACAGTTAAAACATTTTAACGTGTCTCGATGTTTGGAGAGTGATTTAATTCATGCTCAGCCCACGTCATCCGAGACACATGCCGTGCTCTATAGTGCTGGTTGACAGCGTTATTTTGATAAACGATAGGATTTAAGCATTTCGTGCGTGCTTTCTTTGTTAGTTTTGTGTTCGGTATTTTAAGACGACAAGCCGTAATTTCTTATTTTAATGTTTTATATAGCCTTTACTTTATTCAAATCCAAACCTTAAAAATTATTATAATCACAGCTTTGTTTTTTCTTACATTATGCGATTCTACGTCAATTCATAAAGTTTATGCGATCTACACTTAGAAGGTTTGCAAAATACTCTACATTTTGTTTTTCTATAAAGCATTTATGTACAAATCTATTTACATCATTTGATTTGAGGAAAAAATATTAAATGATTTTATGTTAAAATAATAAGGAAATATTGGTGATGTTTTTAGAATCTTATGATTTACCGGCATATGCACTCGAAAACTTCACATAAAAATTTCGAGTCTTACACGCTGAGATGTTATCCTATATTGTCTTCAAAATTTGCTTGTAAAAACACGAGTTTATATTGGTACCGGTCAACAATGTTTTAATTTATTTTTAAGTGATACCCCAATAGACGTCTTTAGAGACATTAATTATACTTTTATACTTTTTTAGAGACACAATTATAAGTTTTGCCCCGGTTTTCAGTTATTAACTGGCTAATTTATCAGTTTTCTTACTTGCAACCGTTTTGGAAAAATCGATTGCAAGTTCCATGACACCTTTTACAGTGGGTAGGATATAGAACCAAAGCAGAAGCGACAATGACGTTTAAACAATAGCACCATAGAAAATGTTAAATATAAATAGAGGTGTTTTTGTCAGATAAAGCATTTTAACGTGTCTCGATGTTCGGAGGGTGATTTAATTCGTATGTTTTCCCGAAACAAGTTTATGCTAAGCCGACATCATCCGAGACACATGCCGTGCTCTATAGCGCTGGTTGGCAGCGTTATTTTGATAAAAGATAGGATTTAGGTATTTCTTGTGAGATTCTTTTTTTGGTTTTGCATTCGATATTTTTAGGTGACAAGCCGTAATTTCTTATATTGTTGTTTTAAATAGCCTATGTTTTAATCAAATCCAGACCTTAATTTTTTTAACCCTTTAGCGGACGCGCCCGTGTACAAAGTGCAACATTTGCGTAATTTTGAATGGTTTGTTTTTACAAGTAAGTTTTGAATGTTCGGAGCACTTTTTATTTATAGCTACACCCTTTCTAATGCAGGTCTGATTTTCTTACCCTTCTATTCCTTTTCCTTCACTGTTAGTCGTGAATTAACCGTGGTAAACCAGCGATTATACTGGATTACATTACAACAAAATCAGGAGTTGTAGTCGGTCGAATGTGCAGCTATTTACACGGTATTCTGCATATCACGAAAATGGACAATCTCATTGTTTTTTAGGTTTTGGGACCTACAGTGGTACCTAGACTTACGAGTTTAATTCGTTCCATGACGGATCTCGTAACTCGAAATACTCGTATCTCGAATTAATTTTCCCCATTGAAATGAATGGAAATGCCATTAATTCGTTCCCTGCTCCCCCAATACACTGCAATTTTTCGTTACATGTTTTTAAATAAGAAAAATGTGTTTATAAACGAGGAACATTGTATAAAAACGCAATACTATAGAATGTACTGAAATAAATTGGTTCTATAAAGTATAATGTACAACATTTACCTTGGAGACCAGGCTTGAAGATGCTGATGGAAGAGGAGGAGAAAGGCTGAACTAAAAAATTAAATCTTATTCGTTGCTTTTTGCCACGATTTCCTCACTTTTTCTTTTATTACCAGGTATTCTCTTAATTCGCATATACACACAAGCGAATCAGCTCCCCCCTGTCCCCTCGCGACACATTAGTCACGCTCCAGGAGCGTGACTAACCGACCGTTCTCACTTTTCCGACCGCTCTCACTTTTCCGCCGCTCGCAACTTCCCGACGTCATTACCCCGTTGACCTTTGACCCCCATTCGCCGTCATCCGTTTCCGAAAAGCGCGATTCAGGGAATCCTCCTTTGACCCCCCCCCCCTCTAAGGTGGGAACTAGGTCCTTCGTCCCTTTGATCAGTCATCAGAAAACCGCCCTCCGAAGGGAGCGCCCGAGTGGCGAGGCAAACCCTCGGGTTAATGGCGAGGGGACCCATAAATCCCTGTTTCACTCTAAAATTCGCTCCCCTTTCGCGAATGTGTATTTGCGGTGTTAAAGTGAACGAGTGAGACACGGAAGCTGGGCGATTGTTGCATCGTTCACTGTGGCTGTAATGTCCAGATTCTTCTTTCTGATAATCCGAAGAGCATTTTCTCAGAGTCCGTAGAAGGGGAATAGCTTTCTATCCTAGGACCAAGGTCATCCGATTCCTTATACCCCATGGGGATTTCCAGTGTGGGAGAGGGAATTCGAGCTATCTCTCTGCGAGAGAGGTTGCGCGCTGTTCTCTCTCAGAGGACGACTCAAGTTTGGCCAGAGCAAGCTGTACCGTGTGGTAATTGTTCAGTGTTAATCTCTCGGTATAAGACTGGATAGTAGTCTCAGAATAATGTGCATACAATTGTATAATAATTGTACATAAAGGTTGAAAATATTATATGCATCTTGTGTTATCATTTGATGAGCAGGTAACATGGCATTCGCTGCTCAAACTAGCGGTGGGATATCTGAAGCTTGCTCGTAACCCGAATTTTAGCTCCTAACCCGAAGCAAAAAATCTACCGAGAGAATTCTCGTATCTCGAAAAACTCTTAAGTCGAGACACTCGTAAGTCTAGGTACCACTGTAATAGTAATCCATTCACAAGTTGTCCTTAGATTCAATAAACCGGACAGTTTTGAAATAAGACGATTGAATCTGCATTTTTTGGCCTTTAATTATAAATATATCTCAATGTTATCAACATTTTATATCTTATTATAAAACACAGAATTAATATTCTCAATTTGAAAAATAAAAGTTTATTACAAAAGGAATATTCAAGGTTGAAAGGGACGTTGCACTTTGTGCCACGCGCGCCTGCTGGTGTTCCAAAAATTGGCGCGTCCGCTGAAGGGTTAAATTAAAGCTTTGTTTTTTCTTCCATTATGTAATTCTTTCTTAATTCATGAAGTCTATGTGATATACGGTTGCAAGGTTTGCAAAATATTCTACATTTTGTGTACGTATAAATCATTTAAGTAAAAATATATTAGCGTCATTTGGTTTGAAGAACGATGATCAAATTGTGTTATGTAAAATAATAAGGAAATATTAATGATGATGTGTTTAAAATTATATGATTTAAACTGCTCGAAATACTGCTCGAATATCATATGGTTTAAACGTACTCAAAAACTTGACAGAAAATTTTCGAATCTTGCATATTGATATATTACCCATATTGCCAATTACTTCTTCTGCAAGTTTTAGACAGGAAAGACTAAAAAATTAGGAAAAGGAACTGTACAAAATCCCTATGTTATGAAATCATTCTAAACATCAAACTATTTCAAATTAATAAGGATTTTACCTTTATAAACTTAATGTACGAAAAGTTGACCTCAAACTGCTCTTTAACAAAAAGTTCACCTGCCCTTATATAATAAAATAAAATTGTTTAATCATCGATTAAATTGTCTATCACTAAATTTGCCACCTTAAATATCATATATAATAAGATAATTTTAAACCGAAATCAAATTTCCTTATTAAATTTAAATTTTGAATATCATTATAGATGCATGTTGTTTGAAAGCATGCGAAACGACGATATGTTTTTGGACGTACTTCTATAATAAATATAAAGAATATATAAGTTATTTTCAATATGTGACATATATTCAGTCAACAGCCAGAAATGGGGTAGTTTTGGCTCGTAATTATATTTATAATAGAAATTTTCTGTAATGATGCTAACTTTTTCAGGAAGCTGCAGCTAAAGTCAAGTTTCCGTCATACATATTATATCAATAATTAAGTACAAGTAGGATATAAGAAGAAAACTACAGAAGGCATTTTTCCAACAACTAAAAATATGGAAAAATTATATTATATAATATATATATATATATATATATATATATATATATATATATATATATGTGTGTGTGTGTGTCGGTCGCTTAGTACAAGAAGTGCCTATGTCGGTCTTCTCCAGTATGACTTTGTATGCTTAAGTCTCTCTAGAAAAATATTATTTTCAATGCAAGAAGTAACCAAGTCTGTACGTTGGTTTAGAAAACATTTTTAAACCATCGCACAGATTTAGGTACTTCTCACATTGAACAAAATATTATTTTAAAGACACATAAGCAAAGAAAGTCATCTTGAAGAAAATTGACTTAGGCACTTCTTGTACCAAGCCACACACACACACATATATATATATATATATATATATATATATATATATATATATATATATATATATATATATATATATATATATATATATACATATATATTCATGACTGAAACTTATTTTAAAAGGACAAAAATACGTCTCAAATTATTTAAGATCAATTGTTATGATCACTACGTATAATTTCGAAAAGGATATATTAAACTCAAAAAGGAAACGTTAATTAAAACATTAGAGTAGATTAACGTCGTCTATTGAAGATTTTGCAAATTTTCCCCAATGTATTCAATTAGTTTGCCATGACGAATTTTCTCTTTGACAGAATTATTCTTTACTTTCATCCTCAAAATATAACGTTACTTTAATTTCATTGAAAATCTTCACTGGTATCAAGGCTCTTAAATACGGATAACTTTTTCTTGCTTTTAGCTTGGAATCCAACCAAAGTCAGGCAATAAAA
Organism: Dolomedes plantarius; assembly: GCA_907164885.2. Lineage (NCBI taxonomy): Eukaryota > Metazoa > Arthropoda > Arachnida > Araneae > Dolomedidae > Dolomedes > Dolomedes plantarius. The sequence continues at coordinate 34,653,309 of OU015492.1, read as the reverse complement.
CGTGACTTGTAACCCTAATAGCCGCCCATCCATCATTTTCCGTCTGAAGTAAATTTTTTGGCCCGGCATGCGAAACCGCAGTGAATAGAAGCAGCGAATATTGAATTAATAATCAATATAGTACTTAGTCCTTTTTTATGATTTAATGCTCTACGTTCTATACGATAGATACATTTTGAATAAATCTACCCAAAAATATACGATTTGTATAACTCATCTCTAAATATGGATTTCGTTTTAAAAGTATTGAATTTCGCAAGTACTGATAAAATGTATATATATATATATATATATATATATATATATATATATATATATATATATATATATATATATATATATATATATATATATATATATTGGCGGGGTATAGGATGTATATTTTCTCATGGAATAACGCTTAAAATATAGGGTGCCTCTTAAGTGCGGGTAATCAAAATTATAAGTAGAATTTTCGGTCTTTCTAAAACTTCTGCTTTATATAAATATACATGTATAAGTATTCTATTGCATTTTTTACGAAAAAGTAGTTTCGAATAATTTGTTTTCATAATTTTCTTGTTCTTTGAAAAAAGTTGAATGATATATATATTTTTCTTCATTACTGAAAGAGGGATCATTTTAGTAAAATGTGGTTCAAATTCCACCGACTACAATATTCCCCAGTTATATTTTTCATGAACATAAATAATTATAAATTAATATAGTAACTCATTATGGGAATTAATAAAATAAAATGAATAATTTCTTATTCCTGAAAAATGTGTGTAAAAAAGGGTTTGCGTCTATAATACATCGCTGCTTTCCATACGCCGGCAAATACGGTATATATATATATATATATATATATATATATATATATATATATATATATATAAATTGATTTAATTTGACAGATAAATTACTAATTTTATCAACCCTTTTTAATTTTTATATCTACTCTCAGGCGGATGATTAAATAAATGTGACTCGTGAGACTCTTACAGATTTAGACTACAGATCATGCGATATCTGGTAATCGTGTAGCTTCGAAATTTGAACTAATGGCAAGTCTAACCAGAAAGAGGATCGAATTCGAGTATTTCGGGTATGGATTGAAGTATGATTGAGTTTTTACATTTACGCTATTCTAGGAAACACGCTAGGAAGGACACCTCTGCCGTCTCTTTCTTAGTAATGGCTTAAGAAATGTGCTTTTATACATGGAATTGTTTAATGATTATTGAAGTTTCACCTTTTCGACCCTCCGACTACAATATTACGATGTTCTTTAGTTCTAATAATATTTTTAACTTAACATATATGTTTGCATATACGTGTGTAGTTTTTCCATTTTCTTCTAGACCTTTGATTAACACACAAATTTTTTTTACAGACGGTCGCAATTTAAGCATTCTTACATAAAGTTTCCTTACACATTGTAGATGAGCACTTTAACACTCTATTTTACTACTTTTTTCCTGAAATAACGTTTCACCCTTCACCCATCGATTACTTCGAGCACTTGAATTAAGATCCCAGTCCGATTCCATTGTTCGAAAACGGGAGGAGATTGTACGTGACATTTCTGATTTCCATAAGAACCCTTTCAAGAACGAGGTAACGGAGAAGTGGTACTGAAAGGGTTTTAACTAATTCCTCGGGATTTACATTCTTTTAGACGTTAGAATTCAGACTGTACAGTACAAACTCTAACCCACGTTTTATTTTCCATTGATATTTAGAAATCATGGGTGAAACGAACATCTATGTGAGGATAAAAGAATCCCGTTGCATGCGTCACTAGCAGGCTGAGAATATGAAGATTCGTGATTAATGATATTATAGAATGGAATACAGGATTTTTTCTCCTGATCTTTTCTGATAACTTTCTCCAATCTATGACAAAATGTAATATACACTCATGGACAAAAAAATTAGCGCACCAAGAAGGAGTCGTCAAAATGAAACGAAATTTTACATACGTAATGACTACTTTGATATAAGTAAATGATAAGAAAATCAAAGAAGAAGGATAATTTATTTCAGAGAAAAAGGCAAAAGAACGGAGGAGTTAATACTCCGTTGGCCCCCCTCTAGCGCGAATGCACGATGCGATACGATCGGGCATTGAGTCATACACGTTCTGTATGATGTCTTCAGATATTTCGTTCCATATTTGCTGTAACCTTGCCTCTAGTTCGTTCAAACTCGTGGGATGCCCAACTCGTCGTCCCAAATGATCCCAGATATGCTCGATTGGAGACAAATCTGGGGATCGGGCAGGCCTAGGAAGGGTAGTAACAGTGCAGAGACAGTCTTGTGACACCCTTGCCGTATGAGGCCGAGCATTGTCTTGTTGAAAAATGGCTCCTGGGAGCCGTTGCATGAGTGGCAACACATGTGGTTGCAGGATTTCATGAACATACCGCTGGGCTGTCATGGCGCCACGGAACAATACTAGGGGTGACCGTGTATTGTAGGCAATGGCACCCCATACCATCACATCAGCTGTGGGAGAGATGTGTCGCTGTACAGCAAAGGCAGGATTGAAGCGTTCACCACGGGGTCTCCACACACGAACACGATTGTCATCACTGCCGAGATTGAATCTGGATTCGTCGCTAAAGACGACCTGGTTCCATTCCGCTGCAGTCCAGTTTCCTCGTGCGCGGCAAAACTCCAAACGGAGTCGTCGATGGGTGGGCGTCAAGGGCAGCACACGTAATGGACGCCGCGATAGCAACTGTCCTTCAGCCAGGCGCCTTCGTATGGTTCGAGAAGACACAGAGGCCCCTAGTGAAGGTGCTACCTGTGCCTGGATGGCGGCCGATGAAGCAGTTGGCTGTACGTGTGCATTTCTTACGATGTGGCGGTCTTCTCGACGACTGGTCTGTCGAGGGCGTCCTGAGCCTGGCCTTCGTGTACATGACATCTCTCGGGTCCACCTGGTCCCAACACCTCCTCACAACACAATCAGAGCGGCCTAATTGACGAGCTACTCGTCTAGCTGACCACCCAGCTTCCATCATCCCGACGATTCTCCCCCTCTCCAACTGCGACAACTCCTTATATTGTCTTCGAACACGGCGTAATAGCATGTCTATCTCAGCTCTTCCTTTGTTAATGATTCAGTACACTCAAACAAGCTTTGGTTACCTGTTTTATATTCCACAGAGTACGATGTTCAACGCCCTCTACCGGCTATACGTAATTCGCAATCACGCTGCATTTCTAATCATTTGCATATCTCCCCGACATGTACCTTCATTGCAAGTTTCGTTACGATCCAGCAATTATTTCTTGGTGCGCTAATTTTTTTGTCCATGAGTGTATATATATATATATATATATATATATATGATTATTTGTATGTATTGTTATAAGAATATATTTATAAGTTACATATATAAAAAATGTGGATTTTCAATATAAATTCTTCTATAGTAACTTCAAAACCACAAAAATATGTAATTAATTCACATTGGAAATTTAAGGATAACGGAAAATTGGCAACACCAGTGTTTGAAATTAAAAGATTACACTTTCTTCACATAGAAGGTATTTCCATATCTCCTTTACTTATTAATGACGACTCTTAATAGAGATTTCCATAGTGAGCCATAAAATAAACACCGTATCTAAGGAAACAAAGATTTTATCTTTAATGTCCCCTATTTCATTTCTTCATTAAACTAAAATAATGTAATATAACACATAGAGCATAAAAACATTACAAATACACTTTCCTTCATTTTTTTGGTCTATGTATACTGCCAATGCGTCTTTATTGCCTACAGTACATTACATATTTTATTTTTATTCAATTTAAATTCACGCATATTTTTCCGTGTTTCAACGGCAAATATTTGAATAAATATCGGTTTCGAGCATAATCGATTAGCGCTCAAAACCTCCGTTTGAGTCTAATTTAAATAAATGTCATTTATATTCATATTTTTTTTGTGTGTGTTTATCCAAATTCTGGAATATATCGGGTACAGCGGAAAAATATCAGTTTTGATACACCTCGGGCGTTCGTGGAGCGTTCGCGTGCAGTAAATACAAAAAAAAATAAACAAATAAAATAAAATTAATAAAAAAAACTTATTGCCTTGGTAACGCTCTGTACTTATATATATAAAAGAAGTCCGAACAGCCAAAGCAAGCGTTGCATTTAACCAGGAAATGTTTCATCTCATTAGTGGAAATAAATATTTATAACTTTTCAATACTTTATTAAAAATCTAAGGAGAGAATGCGAAACACAATTTCTACAAATGTCGAAAAATAATCTTTTGAAGTCGCAATGTATTAAAAAACTACCTCTTGTGGTTAAATAATCTATACAATTTTATATTTATTAGTAAATATAAAAGTCTCAGTGTAGCAAATTTTCTAAATTTAGAAGTATGCGTGCTATCACTTACAGGGAATATTTATAATTAATATATAATTATATATATATATATATATATATATATATATATATATATATATATATATTATATATATATATATATATATATATATATATATATATATATATATATATATATATATACATATTTATATACACAATAGGGACAAAAGTACTTGGACGCTGCATATTTTTCAGAAAAGGGGATTTAGTATTCTATTTAGTAACGGGTAGGCCCTCGTTTTGCTTGTGTTACAGCGGTAAAACGTCGAGGTATACTTTTTACAAATTTTGTGTAAGTTTGTGCAGGAATAGCTCGTCATCCATCTGGAAAGACAGTGAGAAGAGTTTGTTTTTGAAGATGGGCGTGGGTGGTGGTGTCGTACCCGTCGCTCCAGTTCGTTCCATAAGTGTTCTATCGGATTGAGATCGGGGTTCTGAGGAATTTGGTCAAGCAAATTCACCTCATTTTCAGGAAACCAGTCGAGTACACGTTTTGCAGTATGACATGGATCTCGATCCAGTTGGAAGAAACAACCATCATCGCCATAGTATTGCTATAGTGTTGGCAGGGCTGAATTATCAAAAAAAGTTAGCGTACACGTCAGCGGTCATGGCACCAGGTACAGAAAGCTATGGGTCGAATACTAACCAGGAAGAACAATCCCACATTAAGATGGACCCTCCTCCGAACTTCACTGTTGGAACAACACATTCTGAATAAAACCTTTATCCAGATTGTTGCCACACCCAAACACGTCCATCAAACTGGAACAGTGAATACCGAGACTCATCACTCCAAAGAACGGGTTTCCATTCTTCATTGGTCCAGGAACGACGGGCGAAACACCAGACCAAACGACGCCTCTCATTAACAGGTGAATCAATGGCTTATATGCAGCTGCTAGACCATGAAAACCGATCATGTACAGCTCACTTTGGATAGTTTTGCTACTAACAGAGCTCCCAGATGCATTTCCAACCTCTACAACGATTGCAGGGGCAGAAGAATTGCGTGACCTCTTGACATGGAGTACTAAGCATCACCTGTCACTTTCTACCAGTTTATACGGTCTAACGGGACGGTTTTTCGCTGTTGTTGCTCCGGCTTGCTTCCATTGTTTTATAACATACGCTAAACTGGATTTTGGGAAGTCGAGTTTGGATGTAATATGTCGCACAGAAAGATTACACAAATGGCAAATTGTGACGAGCCCGCGTTTGAACACGGTAAGTTCAGGACCACGCGGCATAGCTCCACTAAAGTGAGTGAATAGTTAATACAAAATAAGCTGCTTTTTATTTTACCCATGCCCTTCCCAGCATGCTGTTCGGCAAACCCAGTATTTGCATATTTGACGATTTTCTGCAGTGTCAAAACACTTTTGTCCATATATATATATATATATATATATATATATATATATATATATATATATATATATATATATATATGTATTTATCTAGGTTTTACCCAATAAAAAAATATTATTCTGGATTATTAGTGACACGAAATGCAGTCGTTCATCATCAATTAGTACAATTGAAATCCCTTTGTTCTGTTTAAAAATCTCGTTACCATAGTAAGTTAAATTATTTTAAAAAATTCAGTTTGAGAATTTAAATGACGCGAAGGTGTTATTGATTTAGCTTATTTTGTATTCCTCTGTTAAAACGTCTTCAAGGTATTACTATATCACTTAGGAAAATTTGGCGAACTTGAAGGAGACAGAAACGAAAATCTGTCGAAGTGATAACAATAGAACCTGACTACTTGAAATCGATTGGTGCTTAAAAAAGTATTGTTAAAAGCATTCCAGTTGAAAGAAATCAATATAACCATTACTAATGGATTGAATAACAATACATTATTATTACAACAATACAATATTGAAGATTATGCAGTGGTATAATACAAATTTCTATGCTAAATATTGATCGTTCTTGCTGTTATTTCGGGAAAATAGTAAAATAATTATATTATATTATAAATTGATTCAGTTTAATTCCTAAAAATATTTTTTTTAAATTGCATTTATGTGTTTGTATTCACGTAATTGTGTTATTCAAAGGTTTTTTTTCTAATTTCCATTTCATTGTGCAATAACTTTTAATACATAAGTTTCATATTTTAAAACAGTTTTGATTTTTTAAGTGAGTGAAATATTTCTTCATTCAAAATTATGTATTTTTGATTTTTTAATCAACATTCAATTCAAAAATCAATTTTTCGAATTTATATGTTTTATGCAAAATCATTTTTATCAGAAAGGAAAAATATTCCATAATATGACCATAAAGGCCACAGGAAAATTGCGTCTATATTGTGAATTTTAACGTGTTTTACTGGACACTAGCTTTGGAAAGTCCCTTTTGTAAATGAATTGTCGTCAGGAGGACTAAGTACTCTCTGATCAGAACTTCAGTGCAGTTTCTTTCGTCTAAGGCTATTTATTCACTTCGAGTTTTCGCCAACGTGTACTCAAGAAATAGCTTTTATTCGGAAAAGCATTTGTTATTTGAAGCTCCGTTCCAATCATTATATTTTCCTAATCTCTATTGCAATGTTCAATTGTGGAGAAAAGATATTCAACAATTGTCAACTTGCATTTAAACATCTTTTTTTAATTGTGCTCCATAATAAACAAAGAAAAATTTATAAGGTAATATCTTCTGACGAAACTACCGCGGGTTATTAACGTAGGATTACTTATGTATATATCTATGTATGTGTTATATATATATATATATATATATATATATATATATATATATATATATATATATATACATATATATATATATACAGGGTGGTCATAAAGAAACTTTGCCGATATATGTACCTCTGGCGGCCGTTCCGTTCAACCTATCGAGATGAGATTTCAGATATAGTTATTTAGATGTATGAGCTCGGGATTCTGTGAATGGAAACAACATGGCGCTCACGGTTACGGTTATTGGTAAAGAAACTCGAAATTTTCAAATGGCAACACCTACTTTTTCCCGTTGCAAAATACTCAGCGTATGCGAAAACCCTACCCTAAAAAGCGTGGGAACGGTACGTGTATCTCAAAAAACGAACACTTTATGCACGCACAAAAAAAAACTACTCTGCGAATAGCTAACAAAAGCACGATCATAGAGCTTTTTATCAGTTTTCTGCGCTAAATATCTGGCGAACGGCGTTCTGTGATTGATTTCCAGCCTCTGCCATATGCAAATTTCCTCCGTGTCCTTCGAACGTGTCTTTCTTGGCCGTTCACAGAGCTGTTTTTTGTGAGTGCATAACGCGTGCGTTTTTTGTGATACACGTACCGTTCCAACGCTTTCTAGAGTTTTCGCCTGCGCTGAGCATTATGCGAGGGAAAAAAGTGGGTGTTGTTATTTGAAAATTACGAATTTCTGTACCTATAACCGTAACTGTGAACGCCACGTTTTTGCCATTCACAGAATCGCGGGCACGTACGTCTGAATAACTATATCTGAAATCTCATGTCAATCGGTTGAACTGAACAGCCGCTAGAGGTCCATATATCGGCAAAGTTAATTTATGACCACCCGGTATATATATATATATATATATATATATATATATATATATATATATATATATATATATATATATATATATATATGTCAAAATTTTGACGTTTTTTGGTACTCTTTCTGTTTGACTGCTTAATCCTTGCCCAAGCGATACAGACAGGGTTTGGCACGCTGCCAAAATCATAACTCGCGAGGACGGACGGATAGTTTTAGTTTCTGAAATTTTGCTTTCCGAAGGACCGTTATGGAGGAACGTAATTCTACATTAAATTTTTTTTTACTCTCGTAACTTCTCCATTCTTTTAAATAGACAATAATAATTTTTATAATTGAACTAATCCAGAAAAAAATGAGGTATACAGTCTTTTAAACGCACGTAACATCTTTTGGTTGACGAAATTTCTAAAATGAATAAATAATATTTGCGAGCAAAAATTTTCCTTCTCTAGTGCATAATACATTTTCAAAAAATCTTTTAATCCATGTCGACAATGATTGGAAAAATTTTCTCTATTGTTTGAGCTGGGCGATTCCAATCGGGTTACATCCCACCAGCATAAATGTACTTATATTTTTCCATTATTAACCCCTTCAGTACCAGCATATGAAGATTACATGTAAAACCAGCTTTTAGGGCATTTAGATTTAAAATATCAAGTAGTAGTTTTCAGATAAATGAGATGATTTTATTCATATTAATAAGAAGAGATATAGGTACCAATATTTAAATCGATACATATAGAATTATAACGATATCTAAATCGATACACATAGAAATATAACGGTATATAAATCGATACATATAGAAATATAACGATATCTAAATCGATACACGTAGAAATATAACGGTATATAAATCAATACATATAGAAATATAACGATATCTAAATCGATACATATAGAAATATAACGATATATAAATCGATACATATAGAAATATAACGATATCTAAATCGATACATATAGAAATATAACGATATATAAATAAATACATATAGAAATATAACGATATCAAAATCGATACAAATAGAAATATAACGATATATAAATCGATACATATAGAAATATAACGATATCTACATTTATTTATGTAAAAATTACATAAAAAAGTTAATTTACAGTTCTGTCACCAGTGGATCCACTGGTGGATCCACTGGTGTTTGTGGAGAATCAGGCCATGGATCCATACGTGGATCCACGGTTACAGAAGGGATTAAACATGTATTTATATTTTTCTATGTCATCTAAACAAGTCTTCCCTATTGAGTTCTCACCATTTGAGATCCCTGAAATTAATAAATCTATTCTGAATTTGCGTAACTCAATTTTTGCACATATACATTCAATTTTCCACGCCAACACTTTCCTATACCTGCTCTAAGCGGTTGCATCATTAAATCACAAGTTTATTTTTATTTTATTTGTCGAACCTTTCTCTATTTGAAACTATCTGTGTTTCAATGGATTCCCTGTTTACACTTCGCATCAACTGTGCGCCTCCTCGTAAAATTTCTGTAGGAATTTCGCCCACATTCTTCTACTTCTTTCGACCCTGCCGTCAACCAGTTCCTTTTGATTTTATTGCTTTTCGAGTTCTGACTCTCGATAAATTTTGTGCACGGCAACTTCAATTCATAGAATTTCGGCTTGCAACTTCAAAGTCTAGTGTCCCTCCATTTGGCGACGCGATTAAAATTAAGTGCGTGACCTGGCACAATTATTGAAAGGCATTAATTAGAAATTTAGACATAAGTTGGTGAAATTGGATGAGAGGCTGTAAACATTAACTTAATTTACGAACTATCGATTTTCCAATCAGATTCGTTTCGCATGATTGAAACTTATTTGAAATGTAACGAGGGGAAGTGGACCGAATAAATATTAAGCTTCATCTAATGAAATAAATTGGGGGGTATTTAAAATTTAAAATTTTATTATTGCAAAAGATTATTATATTTGGCATTTAAAGTACTCTATATTTTATTTTTTCCGTCCAAAATTTCTCGTGAGACGGTCGCCTTTTGTTACTAACCGCTATTTACAAGGTACTTCATTATGGGAGCACAATATGGGTGAGCCAGCATTGGTTCTTAAAAGGGGGGCGGCATGGAAACGCACAAGGCTTATTCGGGATTTGAACACAAGCCCACTTAAAACACTAAGCACTACACCATGTGGATGGCTCTAAGTTACTCTAACAAATGAAAAATTTATGTACAGGGTGTCCATAATTAAAGCCCCACTTTCAAAAGGCTGCAAAAAAAGAACTACTGGTCAGAATGACTTCAAATTTGAACTGAATATACTGGAAGAAGGGGAAAACGATTTGGCATAATAAAAAAATTCTAAAATGTATCAATAGATGGCGCTGTAACATTCTTGACCTTTTTTTATTATGCCAAATCGTTTCCCCCTTCTGCCAGTATATTCAGTTCAAATTTGAAGTCATTCTGACCAGTGGTTCTTCTTTTGCAGCCTTTTGAAAGTGGGACTTTAATTATGGACACCCTGTATTTATATATTATTTAGGAGGCGACCCTGTAGTAGAGAACGTTGGTTTTCGGTGCTGAGGGCGCTCGGATCGAATCCTGGCGTCATGCCTCGAAAAATGTTTTCGTTTGTTTGTCCCTTCGTAGGAGGCGATGCTGGTCCACCTATGGAATGCCCCCATACTAAAGAGACCATCAAAACCATGGTAATAACAGGCGAATGTTTAAAGCGACAAGGCCTCCGCATTGGAGAAAAACAATTCTATTTAGAGCTCTTAAAACATTTCTCCATCTTAAATTGTGCTAAATTTTTTAAAGAAGATTTTGCCTCTTAATACAAATTTTACTTGATTGTTAAATTCGGCAAAATCTATTAACTACGCTCTCTTGAAGATGTTATCCCCATTGAATTATCGTGAAAGTTTCCTTATTTATCCTTTTGTATATAATAGGGGATAAATATACAATCTAATATTGGTCAAATTCAAGTTTCTGAAAGAAATAAAATAGTATATAAATATTCTTTATGTATTGCCGATCCGGCCAAAAATTGCATTTGAATTCGTTTTCCTTGAAATGCACTGGGTGTTATGTAATCCTACCAGTTATTTCGATGTTTTCTTTTTTATATTTCATTCTCAATCTTGTTTATAATATAGATTGAAATTACATTTCTTACTTATATGTGTGCACACTATAGGGTTATGTTTAGCCCACATGTTATCTTGTCATATACAATTTTCTAGGTAATGGATGTCTCCAACTTGCATATAAAAGTATATTGAATATTATTTTATCTACATATTCCAGCTACGAATACATTTATACCATTATTATAAAAAAATTAATTATTTATGCAATTTTTTAAGTTTTAAAATATCTCGCATACCTATATAATTTTTTTTTTTGCTTAGAAAAATTCATTTAAAGCAAAATGCATTCCCACCGATATTATCGGAAATAATACAATATAATCTGTTGTGTTTTTATTCCAGTAGATCAGGCATTGTTAATAATATTTTTCGGAGGCCTTTATATGCTTGCAGTTTTAAAATAATGCTAAAAATTTGTAACACTGTAATACAGATAAGTCAAAATATGAAACACGTTTCTTAAAGTTTATTTTATAGAGCATTTTATGTAAACATTAAGGACAGAGATCAAGACAGCTAACTGAATGGTCTTTGCTGGTTTTGCATTAGAATGATATTAACAAGAAATTGTAAAAAAAATTACATTGTAACTATTGATATTTCTACTTTGACATATTTGTAAACGCTTGAGAAAGAAATAAAACGCATTGGAAAAACCCACCCTAAACCCTGCATTACAAACATACACCACGCGTCCCAAAAACGACAATTCCTAAACAGTTTTACAGCACTTTAACAGCTTGCAATAGAAATTTCAATTGCGTTTTTTAGTACAAAAGAATTTGATTTTAAACAAACTTCCAAAGATAGTTAGCTCATTGGAAAACCAAGTATATTTACAAATTTGTGCTCCCTTCGACCTAATGATGCGTAGAGCGTTAAATTGCTAATCCAACCTATCCATTATCTTCCGTAATGACGCTTTCAATTGTAGTATACATTTATACAGGTAAGTTTCGAAATTTAAATTATTTCTGTCACTATTGTTTCTTATTATTCAAAAATGGATTGTTATCGTCCAGTTACTTATATTTTCCTACTATTAATTCCAATTTTTATAACTACTGATTAAAAATGATTTTTATATTTTTTTCTTAGATTTACTTTTTACGTGGTGTTAAATTTCTAATCTAAGCTTTATTTAAACTTAATGAAGTACATAACTTTATATTATTAATTTAATTTTTCTCTGCTACCATGAAAATTACTACTCTATCCATTGATTTAGATAAGTCTATAGGCTTTTAAATTCTCTCCTACACTATTACTTCTTTGGTGTCGAAACACTATTACTCCTTTGGATTAGTACGAAAGGGTTATAGATGCGTAATTTTCTGTACTATCTTTATCGTAAAGCCACTCACAGTACAGGGTGGTCATAAAATAATTTTGCAGATGTATGGACCTCTAGCGGCTGTTCCATTGAACCGATCGAGATGAGATTTCAGATATAGTTATTCAGAGATATGAGCTCGGGATTCTGCGAACCGCAAAGAAGTTGCGCTCACTGTTACGGTTATAGGTACAGAAACTCGAAATTTTCGAATGACGACAACCACTTTTTACTGTCTCAAAATGCTCAGCGCATGCGAAAACCCTATAGAGCGTTGGAATGGTACGTGTGTCACAAAAAACGGACGATTTATGCACGCACAAAAAAACAGCTCTGCGAACGGCCAACAAAAACACGATCGGGCGCACGGAGGAAATTTGCATATGACAGAGGCAAGACACCAATCACTGATGACAACACAGATCGGACAAAAAATCTTTTATTTGGCTTATACATTTTCCACATAGCTTTCATCACAAGCCGTTCGCAGAGCTGTTTTTAAAGCGTCAGTTTTTTGTGATACACGTACCGTTTCAACTTTTTTTAGGGTTTTCGCATGCTCTGAGTATTTTGCGATGGCAAAAAGTGGGCGTTGCCATTCAACAATTTCGAGTTTCTGTGCATATAACCGTAACCGTGAGCGCCACTTGGTTGCCGTTCACAAACTCCCGAGCTCATACCTCTTAATAACTATGTCTGAAATCTCATCTCCATCGGTTCAACGGAACAGCCGCTAGAGGTCCATATATCGGCAAAGTTTTTTTAAGACCACCATCTTTGAGGAATTATCTTTAAAGGTCAAGTAGCCTAAAATTTCAGCACATTGGCTGAGGTGTGTGGAATGATATGTAAAAACAATAAAGTATTTATGTATTATTGAGTTACCCGGAAACTACTTTCGTTATTTCAGTAAAGTAACTGTAGTAACGTGAAGACTCATTTAATATTATTCGAAACAATTTTTCGAGAATTCTTAGAGAAAACCGGCATTTGAGAGTGAATTGGAATAAAATTTATTCAAAATCGGAGAATGTTTACTTGGGTATTTTATGTTACAGGATTGAAGATAATAATCAACATTTTCATCACATTTTACTTTTTTAGTTCCACAAAGGTAAAGAAGATTAATGCTGTTAGGGGTGATGATGCATTAAACAGACACCACCTACCATAATTGGTTTGCAAAATTTCGTTCTGGTAATTTTTCAGCTAGATGTGCGCAATGTTTTGAAAACCATTTGAGATTATGGTGACAACTTAAAAGCGCTGATTAAAGCTTGATCGTCACATTACTGTACATGAACTTGATGAGAGTCTAAATTCGTCCGAAACAACATTTGATGACCATTTGAAAAGCTGGGTTACGAAAAAAAAAGCTTGATATTTGGATTCCACATGAAATTAAAAGAACTTATTTTAACACAACGTATCAGAATATTTGATTTGATTTTGCCACGTACGAAAATAGTCAATTTTTGAAACGATTGATAACTGGTAATTCAAAATGGATTGCTCACAGTAACAATGAAAGCAAAAGATCATAGTCCAAGCCTGGTCAGCCAGCTAAAACAATATCAAAAGCAAATATTCATCAAAAGTAGGTCATGTTATCAGTTTAGTGGGATTATAAGGGAACTGATTATTTTGAAGGAAGGAAACGATCAATTCTACTGCCAAAAAAACCAACAAAATTGAAAGATGGTTGCCAACAGAAGCGTTTAGAATTGGTGTATCGTAAAGGTATTGTGTTCTATCATGACAATGCCAAACCTCATATATCTTGAGTCCCTCGTAAGAAACTGTTGGAGCTTAGTTGGGATATGTTACCACATCTACCATATAGACTCTACATTGCACCATTAGGCTGTTATTCGTTTCGTGCTCTGAAAAAATCCTTGTCAACTTAAATTTTCATTTGAGATCATGGTGCCATAGTAAAAGTTTCCACTTCGAAAATATTTTGGCACAAAATGATCGGAGGTTCTTTGAAAGTTAAATCATGAAATTTCTTAGAAAATAGCAAATTGTTATAGAACAAAATGGTCAATTCATTACTGATTAAAGTTACTTCTTTGAATAGAAAATTATTTTTATTTTAATGAAAATAAACGGAAATAAAAGAAAAATCCTGAAATTTACAGACAACCCAATAGATTAGGACACAAGAGGTGTGTCGAACATAATCAATTGAAGATATTTTTGAAGCAATATATAATTCTCATCATGGGAAATGGAAGAAAATACCTAGTTCATATTTCGCCCACTTACATAAATATAAAAATATCCAGTTGACTACTTAAAGTAAGTCAGTGGTAACTGCAGAAAGTTTTACCGTCCAAGATAACATAGACAAACCGAAAATAGCATTTCTACCTTCGTGAATCTTAAAGTAACAACATTCAAACGATGATTTTAAAAAACAGAGAAATATTATTCTTACGAATATAAGAAACACCTTATTCTGGAAACACTGTATGAGACAAAATCTTGAAGAATGTTTAAAATGTAACTGAACACAGTAAAACACAAAATAAAAATTCTTCCGTTTTCCTTACTCTCTTTCTTGATATGAGTTCTTATATTTCTGTTGCGGCACGTTTACAAATTTTCGTTTGGCGATGTTTTCTTAATAATAACAACGAAGTATTTCCTAATGTGGCTATATTTAATGAGTTTGGCTGAAAACAGTAGATATTTCCTCAGCTGTTGTAAACCTTTTCTGAGGGAGAAATAGAATAGGTCAATGTCGTGTAACTTAATTACCGACGACACACCGTTGTCATTAGTTAGTAATTCGCCACTGACTTTGTTAGGATTGGTAAAGAACCTGCTTTTATCTATTTGTATACGAAATGTTTGGCACTGTCTCTTCTAGGTTTTTATTGCATTATATATGCCGAAAGGCAGGTTTTAGACCGTCAGAAAATATTAATATTTTTATGATAGGTTTAGTGAATTTTATATCTGCAAATGCTTTGGTGAATAAAAATTTGAACTTTCCCTCTTTTCTGACCGATAAGCTTAGTGAACAATGAGTCAGAAAATAATTACATCTAGGAAATTGAAATAGCATTAATTTATGTTACTGATTTTAAGAAACTGTGATTTGCTAATTTATCGTCCTTCACAAGTTTAATGTTTGCCTGTGCATAGTGGTTTACATATGTTCGGTAGCTAAGCCGAGTTAAAGGATTTCAATAATTGTGTTCAATATTGGAATGCAGGTAGACAATTCTTGCTAATTATACTTAACATTGACCAGAATATATAATTAAGGAATGTCAAATAAATTTACATTTTCATTTTCAGTATATTTCTTCTAAAAGAAATGCATTTTTAATTGCCTCTTCTAGTGGAAATATATTATTAATATATGAGTACTTCTACTAACATCCTTAAAGGTATAAAAATATTAAGACGAAAATTTCCTACATAGAATTATGGCATCTTTTCCGTTATATAAACTAATTACTGGAACAGAGCCTCGAGAAATTTCGATGACAATATTTTGACGGACGGATAAAAATTTATTCACCACACCTGTCCTACACGAAGTAATGTGAGTTATTATATAGCGTAGTTAGTAATTTTGAAACTTCCATTCTTAGGGTACATTAACGTACAAAAGGCTTAGTTCAAATGTTACATTAAAAATATATCGCATTGTATTTTATCTTCAAATATAAATATTTGAAAAAATGCTCCAATTAAAAAAATGCAAAATAGCCATTTAATTTTTACAGATAGCCAATATCTTACATATAAAATAAAGGTGAAAGAAAGAACTGAGCATATTTTATAATTTTTAATGAAAGTGAAAGCATTTAACTGCATCCATATAAAAGTTAACGTAATAATCTAATAAAGCTTGTAGGAAAATACGAGTTAAATGTAATCAAATTTTATCGATTTCTGGTTTTCGATTAAAACAAAAGAAACTTGAAACAAACAAACCAAAGAGTTAATCTCTCAGAATCCTTAGTTAACAAAGTCTTCACTGAGAGGTTTTCACTGTTCAAGGAGTTGTAAAAAAGTAAAATAATGAAATTAAATTAAAATGTCGCTGCAAAATATGTGAGTTAAATACGTGGACTAAATATCAATACTGCAGGAAATTTGTAGAGTGCATTTTCTTTCAAACAATATTTTTATATCATTAGTTAATAACATTTTATACCGTGGTTAATCGTAATGGAGAGTATACATTTTTAACATTATCTTGTTACTTATAGCATACAGTTAATGTATTCGTTTATATATATATACATAATTTTCATCCCTTTCCGTCACACCTTAACTTGGATCTTTTCATCGTAAGGGAGTCTAAATGTTTTGATAAAATTTGTAACGACAGTGAACTGTAAATTCATAAAGAACTTGAAAATTTGGAATTATTTGATTTCCAACCTAATCGGCTTAGCGATGCTGAGAAAACCACAACAAAGGTAAAAAAAATAGGGTCCGTGGATATGATTGAGGTGTATAGCTTTACTTTTGCATAACCTGTTTAATTTTAAGGTCTTTGGGGCCCGAGTAGCGTGTGCTGGTAATTTGGGCTTCAGAAAGGAGGTGCTAGGTTCGAATAATGACAAACGGCCATTAAATACCTTAGTGTCTAGGTCGGATATGGGAACGTTTAAGTCTAATGCCTAATCCACATCAACGGCGAGAGCAACGAAAGACAGACACATTTTGCAACCTGTCTCTGTTGCTATCATAAAAGCCTTAACACTGCTAGGAGACGGGGAGAGGAAGCAATTTATTTGCACATGCGCATTATCTTCTCTTTTCTGTTCTGACTGGTTGTCGATCATGGCGGCAGAGACGAAGGTTGAACTTTTTCTGACTTGAAACCGCAGAGACCAGAGACGGAGACGAACCGGGGGAGTGAAAATTTGTTTGTTATACAAATGCGCAACAACGAAAATACACGATTTTTGTGTCCGTCGCCGTTGGTGTGTAGTAAGCATTGAACCGAAAAGTTCTTCCCCGAGGTCATTGAGTGGGGGTAGAGGCGAACTCCCCAGGTGTCGTCCCTGGAGATGTTTGATCAAAAATTGAAGTGTCACCAAGGGAGAAATGTTGACTCACTTGTTTGGTGTTCCAGCTAAGAGTAGTGAACCGTGTTGCTGTGAGAATTTCTAAGACAATGGGAGTCCGCATTAACTATCCCTCCTCCCCAAAAAAATAATAACAATAATTGCGGTCCTTTTGATTGATACATACTTTCCGGACCGGTAAAAAGCAAAAATACCAGGTAAACAGGACAAACAGGGGACTAAAATACATACATGACTTAAAAGGATGTATTTAACCTTTAACTTACGGGGGCCCAATTTTCCGATTCCCTCTTTAGAACGGGAAATTTCATGCGTGTGTGTGTATATATATATATATAAATAAATATATCTACATGTATAAATATATGTGTATAAATATATCGATATATATATATATATATATATATATATATATATATATATATATATATATATATATATATATATATATATATATATGTATGTATGTATGTATGTATGTATGTATACATACATACATACAAATATATATGTATGTATGTATGTATGTATATATATATATATATATATATATATATATATATATATATATATATATATATATATATATATATGTGTGTATGTATGTATGTATGTATGTATATATATATATATATATATATATATATATATATATATATATATTCAATCATTCTTGGGCCCGTGATCTTGGGATACATGCTATCCCAATCCTTAAGGGAAAGGTTAAAGTGTGAGGTATGGGGAAAATGGGTGTTCTTTATATCACCAAGATAGCTTTCCTAGAATAGCGACTACATAGAGTTCATCTATTCCTTTTTTCAGACTATTTTTCCGTCTAAGTGGGATTTTTAATTGAATTACCATTCAAAAAACGTCAAATACTGTGTTATTTATAATATTATAGGAATCTAATCAAAACTGAAATTTGGAAATATATGATCCGATGTTTATAACTACGAACTAGAGTTTAACTATAAAATTGTTTGATTAAATGTCGCCATTCAGGGATGTGATTGATGTTCCTGCATTCATCCAGAAGCTGTCATCTAAAATTGTGCTTCTCAATTTTGTTTAATCATCTCTGTTTCTGATTATTATATTAAACTATATAAAAAATAAATACAAATGCAATTTCCCTTCCTAAATTGGAAATTAAGAGGCTATTTATTCCTGACGTTTAAAAAGAAAAAAAAATCACCAAGAAAAATTTAAACTTCTTTCCCTATATTCATGTTATAAAAATATGACAAAAATGTACAGTTTTATAAGATTAAATATTTTATTACTTCAGCTTATAGGATTAAAAAAGAAAATAAAAGTTTAAGTTATTATTATAGAATGAATATAAAGCTTCAATGGGAATATAATACATTAACTCATAGAGTGTATTCGACAGTGGACATACAGTTTCGACAGTGGATTTTGTAAAAAGTAATTTTGTGATCAAAATTCTAAGTGATCAGAAGTGATACATTTCTTCAGCTCTAAAAATGCTTTTGGCGAAATGATACGGATTAAAAATTTATATAATTCATTAAAAAATGAACTTATATCGGCTTTAAATGATATTTAATTATGCGGGAGAGATTTAAAATGGTGACTTGTCTATTTTATGACGTAACCTTTAATCCAATTATGATTTTAATCAATAATCCTTTTAACTCCTCTTTTCCCTAGAAATGAAGTTTAGAGGTAAATGTAAGTATTCCTATTTACTTCTAAAACAATTGTCTTATGTATTTACTTCTTCAAAAATTTAAAGAATTTTCTTCTTGTTTGAACTGTCAGTTAGTTCTTTACAAAATATGGTATATTGTAACATTGTATATCAATAATATATTGGTCGTAAAATAAGGGAGGAATTTCCCACTTGTATTTCAGGGGAAAAAATTTACTTTTGTAGAAGATTTAACTAGGGATATTTATTTACAAATGTTCTCATCTAGCATCTTAAAAACTATGAAATTTTATAACTGCGTTGGACACCATCAATTTTAAAAAATAGATTTATTTAGGGCAGCCAAATAGTTAAATTATTTATACAAAACTAACATGTAAAATTAGAAAGCTTTATTTATGTATGTTATTTTCGAAAAGAAAAATCTATAGTAAAATATTTTGTGTTTTTTTAATTAAAAAATATGTTTAGAATGCATATATCTCTGATTGACTATAGCAAACATAAATATCTGTAGACAAAATATAAATACGTAAATCGACTAGTTTATGCAGAATAGAATTTTTTATCAAATAATAAATATTCAAATTAAAATACTGCATTGATCATTTAGCAGGATAATCCATGCGTGCCTAATGAACGGTTAACCTTGAATTACCCCATGAAAGACATATTAGCAACCAAAGAGAAAAAAAACTTCAATTGCTACTATGGTACCACATAATAAAAGCAGTTATTTTAAAGTGTGTAATCATTATACCAATAAGGAAATAACTAAAAATATACATTAAGAGCATGTTAGTATTTAGGATATACTGCGTTCTATTTAATTGATATGATATGCTTCTAACTTTATGGTATTGCTCTTCAATAGCATAGACGGATACAGAAGTGGGATACGTAAATAGGATAAGTTTTCAAGTTAGTTTAATAAAGGATATGCTATAGGAAACAAAATGAAACCCTCTGTATGAAATTTTAGTTTTCTATTTTGCATTTGACAAACATATTACGTAGTTTCATATTTTGAATGATTATGTATACAAGATATGCACACGCTCTATATGCAAATGTTATCGCACAAAATGCTATGATCAAATGTTATGACAATGTTATGATCAAATTTTCTTGCACAAGGTGTATTAGGTAATATAACAGACGTACAACTTAGGTAATCAATACACATTTGTTCATCCATCTTGAGGTAAAGTATTTACAGAGGTAAAGTATTTATTGAGGTAAAGTATCCACTTCGATTTCCAGATATCCTGAAGGAATTACTATTTATATCAGACCTATTCAAATGGAGCACCATGCTATAGGTAATTTTGTGGGTAGACTGCATACACGACCTAATTCGCTGAACGAATTGCTAGAGACAAATACAGTAGTTCTTAGTCGATGTGGGGTGGCATCTACTTTAAACTGTACTTTTTAGATGTGGAACTATTCCAGTTGATGAGTTCTTAAAATTGATCAATTGATATTTTTCTTCTATACTTAGATGAGTGCAATGAAGACTTTTAGCCTGAATGAAATTTTGAGGCAGATCGTTGAGTTTTGTAGGTGTTTCTTCACCAAAGAACATATACTCATTTATGAAGATTTCTCAAGCATGCATATTTAGATCTACACAACATTTCTAATTATCTATTATCTAGTAGGGATGGGGTCACCTGTATGGGCGATGAAACAGTACCCCTCTCCCATCGGTAGGGCCTGTATCAATCACACACTGTAATGTCGGCAAGGATAAAATGGTGATTTTGTTATTCAAAGTCTGAATTTAAGTTGAATCATAAATATTGTGAGGTGTTCAAGCTTTCATGAAAAATAATTTTTTACAGTCGAAATAATGTACAAAGGGTTACACAAAAATTTGTCTAGACAAGTAGTCACTCAGACAAGAATGTCCAGAATAATATTATTTCGTAAAGTAAAAGCAAATGTTTCGTTTTAAACTAAGTGTCTTATTACGTTAGAATATTTTTTTAGCAAAATTATTAATGAATAGTTTTTAAAAATAGCATAGCTACACAGACAATGAAAAAAATATTGATAATTTTCCTCTTTTTCTTACTATTAAAATTTTAGAATATGAAACAAAATTATCGGAAAAAATATCTCCATCTTCACACAGCTTTTGCCACTCGATTTATCACATCTAAAAAATATTGATAATTTACAATAAAAAATTAGTAAAATTAATTTCAAAACAAACATTTGTTCCCGATGAAAACAATCCTGAAATGAATTACAATGAGATAAGACAATACTTTTCTTTGAAATAAAAAAAGGGAGTTGCATTTTTCTTTTTGGCAAATCGAAATATTTAATGTAGCGTGCTTATTATCGATTGAAAGAAATAGAATGTAGTCTGTGCAGAGAGCTGAGTAACGTTTTATCTCACTAACGCAAAACAAATAAACTTAAAAAAAATCAATAACTTTCAAATAAACAAATGATACTCTTGATTTTCACGGAACAAACAACTGTTAGAATCCAACAGAACAAATGATGCGAAATAAAAATCGTAAATCAAAACTTCTTGTTCAGTTTAAGAAATTTGATTCTGGCAAGGACGTGCTTATTTTTTGGCATGTATCTGTCTGGGAGGCAAATAAATTTTAGAAATTAACGCTCGCGTCTTGATTAATATAAACATGTGTCCCGATCAAATATTTGGATAGATATATAAAAAAAGGATGAAATAAATTGAATAAAAATATCTTTTAAAGTTTATTCTATCTGCTAGTTATTAAGAGAGAATGTGAGTGGTGTAGAATGAAAATTAGTAATCTCTATCAGACCTTTTTTTCCAGTAAAGGGCAAAAAAACTTTTTCTAATGAGTATTTGAAGACATAAATTTGAAATTACCAATAGAAATTTTTTTTAATATCTGTTAATAGTAGGCCCTTTTCCTAAAATTTTCTTTTTTAGTTACTGAAATAAAATAAGAAAGCATACTTAACTGAATTTTGAAAAAAAAAGGCATTGTTGGTTTTCCTCCTATACGACTCATATGTGCGAAAATAAATTGTAGTGTCCTTCGTAACAGAAAAAAATGTTGTTTTAGAAACCTATACATACATACATATATATATATATATATATATATATATATATATATATATATATATATATATATGTATATATATATATATATATTAAGGAAATACCTATGAATATTTTCTTATTCATAGAATACGTCCTCTCTTGTTTGATTTAATTATTTTATGACAATATTTATATTATGATCCGGTTGGATAGCATGCACAGTGCAGGAACGGTGCTGTGTATCTTAGCAACATATCGAAATTTTATACTTTGATATGACACAATCATAATATCCTTGGAGTCGACCCTTTAGCGAAACGTTAAACAAATATGAAAAAGTGTAATAGAATGCATACTTTTCCTAATATGCCAAAGTGGATGTTACAATGATGTAAAAAATGACAGCGAAAAATGTAAGGAAACTTAAACAACAAACAGGTTATCAAGGAGGCAGATAAATAATACAAGTGCTGAATATCCTGCATAGTAAGAGTATTACATTATTCTTTTCAAACAAAGATCTTTGTTTAAACTATTAATCTTTCTTCATTCCTCTAAATTTTATAGCTTGAAATTTTTACAAAACCGTGCCGTGATTTTAACTTCTCATTTAAAACAAATAAAAGGCTAAACACATAAACTTTTAGAATCTTACAATCGGGCACACGTGCATAAAATTAGTTTTATTTTTCGTAATTTATTTCGCAACTTATCTGGAAATTCCACTAGTTGCTTTTAAGATATTGAATACATTACTATATTATTCGTCTAGTTTGTTCTTTTTGGACAAGATTCTGTTGCCTCTTGAGCTTTGTATATTACATTCACAAATTTATCTTTTAACCTTTAAAATTATAATGCTAGTTTTTATTTTGCAAGGTTAGCAGTTTATAAATTTCAAAATTGATAAAATGATTTTTATATCCGAATCTTGGTAGTATGGTTATACAAAAATAACAATATACGTTTATACTGTATTTCACTTTAACATGGCTTTCAGATAATACAACAAAGAAAATATTAATTATTATTTATGCTGCATTTAAGATCGGCGTCTTCTTTTACTTCACCAATGTAGGGAATAAATTTTATTATATGTTCGGAAACGATAAACATTTATGGCTCAAAATATTTAAACTTTTATTGCAAATATACAGCTTTAGAAATTTAATATTTATGAGGTTATACCCTTTTTCTACGAGTTTCGTCAAAAATATTTCCCGATTTCTTGTTTGCTTAACTATGCATTTACTGAGAATTTCACATGTACAGATAACTACTGCCATTAAATTCCAAATTTTCGTTTTAAAACTGAATTCTGTCCACGTAATCTATCCTTAAGTTCGTTCAGAAGATATAAGTGCATAGCATGACATCTCCTTATCAGCAAATGAGAAATTTCGAGTATTTACCAAAGCTACGCAATTTTTCATATATATTTAGCCTCAAAACTAACAGACGTATTTACAGAATAAAATTAGCGAGCATTTTTGTTCACTTTTGAAATAAATTATATCTCCCTCTTTACTTCGATCTTGAGTTTTAATTTATTTACTGATAATTACACACCGCAATATTTTTAAGCCCCGTTCTCGTTTTCGGCCAGCATATAACACAAATAAATAATTCATCTCATTTCAATGATTTATTTGTTCGACTGCCACATGCAATTAAGTTCCTGGCTTTTAGCCAGAAATTTATTTTTACCTGTATCCAGTTTTACTACCTATATCTATTCAAGTTTCTCGCGGAAGGATAAAAGATTATTTTTCCCTTTACTTCCTGGTTTTCTTACATTTTTTTTTATTTGCTGTTTCCTGATACGTTCCACCCTTAGTCAACAAAATAGAACAGTAGGCGAAAATTTTAAACGAAAAAATGTCAGTAAGGGAATTAGTGGAGAGGCGATGTTCAGAAAGTACTATGTTTAACACAATTTCATGTTAACTTCCCTAGGATTCAACTTCAGTGTAAGATAACTAAAAAGCATTCACTAATACATTTGTTTACGCGTCAGATGATTCATTGTTGCATTTACGAAGCAGAAATGGTGAGTTTAAGAAACATACTGTGTGTTTGTATGTATATATATATATATATATATATGAAAAAAACTGGCAAGGCTCAATACTTATACTTAGAATAACCGTTGTTTAGAGACGAAACCTGATGTAGCGTTATGCAGATAAGTTGTAGTACAACGGTAAATATAAGTTATATTATTATAGTATTTATTACTGTAAAAATTTATAATTATAGTAAAACAATTATTCAAAAATTTTACCATAATGATTAATATATTATTTAAAGAAATACGGCGATTCTGCGTCTGATAGTCCTATACAGTTAATTTTCTAGAGAAACTCTAGAGAAAAATACAGCTTTTAACAACTCTGTCACTTTCCAGAGAGGGACAGCCGAACAGATGTTCTCCGTTCATACGCTATCTATTGCCAATTCGAATGGTTGGAGAATCCAGTACTTCAAACAAGAAATACTTGTCCACCCATCTAAATGCATAGGATATGCAGAGAATACTTTGTAAGGTATACACAAGATTCGATTCACAAGAATCGAACTTTTGAGTGAATGAATTAAAGAAGCTGCTTTAGATATGCTAATTTCGGCATACGCGCTTAGTATAAATACCATGCAGCGTCATTAATAAAAAAAAAGTTGTTAAAGTTGAAAAGGTGTTATCCTGCGCTAGTACTTAGCAGGCCCAAAGTTTACGTGGCAGTACTGCTGGTTTGACTCTCTGCTGGGTTGTGAGTATTGAAAATATATTGTTCTTGAAAGCTGTATTTATATATTCCGTACAAGTAGTACGTATGCTTATTGCTGTAAAAGCAAATTCAATATGTGCAACGAACTCAATAAACATTGTTTCATGTATAAACTGTGTATGTTTCAAATTAAAATAGAGTGCCACTTCAAATTATATACACCCAAGTCTGGGTAGATGTGAGTATAGAAATTCTATAACTTTCACGATTAAAGTTCAATTATATATTGGAAAGTTATATAAAGTTGTTACTAAACACGATTTCAAGCAAATAGGTTCCAACACTAAGCGACAAATTTGACATTTCTCTTCATTATAGTGATTTATAATAGACCGTAACAAGTGTGGCTAGAGTCACTATACACAACCCAAGAAAAGCTGGTCTACAATACAACTACACATAAAAACGCTAAGTTAGGGCTATAGTCTTGGCCAAAATAAGTACGTGTAAAGGAGAAAGAAAAATAAAGTTTTTGAAGTACATATAGGAATGCGGCATTTCCATAAGAAACACACCAAGGGTGTGGTGTGAGGGAAAATACATTAATTACGTAATACGGAAAATACATTAATAATACGTAGGGCGTGGAAAGGGTTTGTAAAAAAATTTCCCCAACTTATGTGTGTTTACGATAAACACTCCACGTTATTATCCGAGTAAAATAATGAGAACCGTTGTGAGGAATGTAAAATGACTTCCTCAGTACATCCGTCTTGGGACATAAAAATAAGGCATCGATTCCCAGTCCTAGCTGAGAGCTATTGTAAGTAAATGTACCGGGGGTGGAGAACCTTTAATTTAACATTTGACAAAAGCTTGAAAATAATAATTTAGGAGTTTTTGATGAACCGACCTGTTTACTTAAGCATATACTAGCTGAAAACTCGTACTTCGCTACGGAATACATTCAAATTAAATACAACGGTCAATGTATGCAATCAATGTCAAAAGTATGTATAAATATATTTCTAATAAATACAATGATCAATGTATGCAATTGATGTAAAAGAAAACGAAGAAATATATTTATAAAAAAATCGTAACGGATATTTTTATAGACAAAATAATGTAGAAGAAAATATTCAAATTAAATCTAATAGAACATACTAAAGAATATAGTACAGGTAATACAATACAGTTTGAAGAACATATATTTTACTGTATTTTAATATTTTTTTGGATAATGTCCAATAGTCTGCCGCATTAGCAAGAAAAATGTTTTTTTGTATATTTCGTTATCATGCACGTGACGATAAATTAATTTAAAGTACCAGAAAAAGAAATCTTGTGACCAGAATTTAATAAATTAAATTCTAAACATTAATCTTTAAAAATTCACCAAAAATCAGAAAATGGAAGTAAAGATTCGAAAAAGATTTCATTTTAAAGGAATTTTTATGATCTTTTTCGTGATATAATTCCCTTCAAATTATGATTTTAAATGCAAATTTAAAAAAAGTTACTAAAACAGCTTAAAAATTTAATTTAAAAAAATCTAAGAAGAATTTTTCAAAAATCTTTCTTAGTGCACCCCTACACTATAAGAAGAATCGCCATTCAAATTTTCAGCCCTTTAGGTCCAGCGGTTTGGTCTGTGCGTTGTATGTCATTCAGTCAGTCAGTCAGTTATGGAACTGTTATATATATATATATAGATGAATCCCAAACTACTAATAAGAGATTAAAGATCAAATTATAATTTTATTAACAGTAAAATTGACGCATGTTTCCAGAAAATATTTTGCACTCCATAAACTATGAAACAAACAGAACATCTTTGTCGTTGGATTCCTTTTCTGTTCAATGTTCAATGTGAAATATATTTTGCCAGGCTCTGTTTACTCAATTCCATTAAGACATACTACAAACTAGAATTGTTAACTCGCCTACTTCTAAAATTATCTTTATAAAGTTCAATTCATCTGTAAGTAGTACAAAAACTAGAAAATCTCTTTCTCGTGTGAACGAAGGTGCGTGAGCTGCAGATTCATGATCTAATTTATTTAACAATACTTTGTAGCAATGAACGTTTTGTTTGCACTCTAAGCATCATATTTAAACATAAATTAAGGCTTTTTTAGCATTGAGTTATTCAGTGCAGCGTAGTGTGAACGTTATTCGTATCAAAATAATTTTAACCATTCACAGATATTAACAATTTCGTGACTAATTGTTTGGAGGTCTGTGATTGGTTAAAATGATTTCAATACGACTATCTCTGAACGCTGATCTACATACGAGTATCCTAAGCAACGCTGACGTATTCATTGTGAAAAAGGCCTAAAATAATAGGAGCCTTCGTAACGCATTTAAAATATTCCTATAATTGAGCTAAGTTTACCAGAATTTGAGTTCCGCTTGATTTGATAAAACGCTTTATAAATACGTATTAAGTTGAGGTAATGTTGAATACATTTGGCTGTATTATAAAAAGCCTAATGATAAAGAAAGGAAATATTAATTGACAACATGCCAAAAACATAGAATTTTCAATCGAATTCGAAACCAGTTAGCTTATTTTATAGAATTTTATTTAAATTATGTAAATGTTATCCTTCAAATTAAAGGCTTTGCATATCGAGGAATGTAAAATATCGAAACTTTTATCATTCTAAATGCAAAAGCAATGTACCTAGGTGTCTTGCTCACTATCGACATGCATTCCTAACTGAATAATCTTCAATACAATGTCAAGATCTGGTGGAGATTTGTTGTTTAATTTCTTAACGTATGTCTGAAAATCCAAACGGTTCGAGTAAATGTCAGATACGTCGTTTCGTTGAATCTGTTTAAATAGAGGGAACGCGATATTAATTTGGATCGTTACCGATCGATATCTCTGACAATATTGCGCTGCTGCCAAAGTTAAGATTTCCGGAAATAATTGCCTCTGATAACCACAAACACAAACTGATATTGAAATTTCTCAGGTGAAATGTGTTTTCGTGGATTCTTTGACAACATGTAATGTGTGTTCATAACAAGAAAGTCTATGCGTTTATTCATGATGGCCGAGTTAAGAAGTTTGAACTCTTCTCTCGGAAAGCAATTTTAAAACTGATTAGATTTTGAATTTGGAGAAATAATTTTTAATTATCAGTTTTGGATTTAATTATTGGGTAAATCAGTTTTAATAGTTAATGACTCTAGTCAGTCTACACAAACTGTAAATTTTAGAAATCTCTCAGAAATTAAACATGTTTAAAGAAATAATTTTTAATTAGTGCATGTAAGTTGTATAATCATGATATTTCTGCATGAATGTTTCATTCATCATAGAAATCCCAATATATTACGGAAGATAATGCAGTCTGGTTCACTTAGCAAGTTCTTGTGATTTATCACTTTACTCTCAACAGTTTCTTGACAGACCTAAAGTATACAAAGATATAATTGCCTTATAGGACTCTTAATAAAAAATTTTAATTTATGCAAAACTAATTTAGAAGTATGAATTTATATTATCTTAACACCATTTTTAAAAATATTTTAGCCCATTTTTCCATAAATATAAACAATTAATACCTTTATATAAAACATCGATGTTACATATTATAAGTCTAAGATTTACATACTTAAAATTAGCTATTTCTATATTAAATAAAGTATTTTAAATTCCGTAGTTGTGATTTTAAACGGCGTGAGATCAATGGATTATTTTAAGTAAAAAGAAAGCAATATGCAAGTACTTGTTATCGACAAATGTAGGAATATGATTGCAAGATCTTAAAAATAAGGCAACTAGCCAAAAAGCTTTCTTTCAACTGTCATCGACCTTTTGGCTCTCTCCTTCTTACATAATATACAATTTTGTTTTGTTGTCTTTAATCACTCACCATATCGATTTATAGTTTCTACAACGAAAACGATGTGTCCCAGTATTACAACTCACACGACAGAATATTGTCTTACATAAACCTAAGTTTACTTAAAAAGTGAATATCTTATTAATATAATTTATTTAATTATTAAGATACTTGTAGTTCAGTAGAAAAAGATGATTATTTTTATCAATTTATTTCATTTGTTTTTAAGATAACAAAAGAAAAATATTTCATTTCATGATACGTCTCCGAGTACTATATGTCTTTCAAAATGTATTTTCAAAAATCTACAATTATAACTGTATCAAATCAGTTTTATTCAGCATTTACAGATCAATAAAGCAAAAAAAAATCTATATATTTAACAAGCCTCGTGTATTAACCTTTCAAAAGTATTATATTCGCTAAAATTTATATTTCTAATAAATTCCGGACGCAGTAAAAATACTTCCTTCAATAATTTTAAATCCAACAAGAGTTGAAGTTTATAGTATGTTTAAATTTTTACAGTTTCACGCCATAAATGTAGTATTTTATTAGCGTTCTGCTCAATATATTTATTTCTTAAACCGTTTCGTAATAATCGGGAAAAAGAGATTGTATACATACACATTTTACTTTACTAGTAAATGAATAAATTCCATGAAGGCAGAATTTTTGTATTGCGTTTATGAAATTAATATATTGATAGTTTTAGGAATATAATGCCTTTATGAAATTTTTATTAGTACAATTTAAAAACTTTATATGCAAATGCACCTATTTAAAATTAATATTCGATTAAAAGATAATTTATAAATATTATAATAAAACATGTATAAAAGAATAATTTAAAATTTTATTTAATATAAAATATTTTTCTTTTTTGAAGTACATACATTGATTATTTTCCCAAAGGCTCTCTTCCCTTGAATTTATATGGGCTACTTTATACTAATATAATATAAAAAGTTTACAGAACTAAACTAAAGTTTATAAGCGAAACTAAAGCTTATATTCTATTTCAAATTTAAGTTTATTACTCTTAAAAAAATTAAAGCACTATCCTGAAAATTATGAAGCCTTAAAAAGTATTCAATTACGAAATACAGTGTACGGAAACGTTCCATTTTATGAAATAAATATCAGCCTCGCGATTTCTAGATTACAAAACGATTATGACATGAGGAAAATTTTGTAATAGTGTACAGAAATTATAACAATAGTTTCAAAATTGTTGTGAAACTGTTGATGTATGAAATATAAAAGTATTCATTCAAAAAAGTGTAACCAATTTATACTGACGATTTAATTTCAATAATAGAGCTCCGGAAATGAGTCTGAAATTGAAACATTTCCGTAACTGCTAGCATAATAACACAGCTTAATGAAATTGAAATAAAAGTACCTAATAAATATATACAAAATGTTGATGCGTTATATCTGACACATTATCAAAAAGCCTTATACTAAAATGTTTTCTAACAAATAATAATACAACATGTTATATATATGAAATAGAAAGTTTTACACAATATAAATTAATATGTAATAGTTTTGTGAATTTAAAACAAAAATATACTAATATTGAAGATCAGGGGTAGTCAACATTTTAATACCTACTGCTCACTTTTGTATTTTTGTTGATGGCAAAATTTCTTTATCGCCTACTGATGCATATCCGCAGTGACTCAATTTACCGCAAGTGCAAAGTAAATTTTAGAGGGAAGTGTTTGCAAAAAATGTGTACTTTAATTTATCTTTTTATTTTTACTTCATATATATATATATATATATATATATATATATATATATATATATATATATATATATATATATATATATATATATATATATATATAAACTCACGGCGCAACAGTTTGATATGGACCAGGGCGCTACCCACCTCCGCTTTCTTGACTGTGGGCTTGGGGTGCCATACATCATATGTCTCAGTCAGGTGGTCAACCTGACGTGGGACCCCCAGAGTTTAGTTCCCAAGCATGCTTGGTCCTCATTTTATCAACCCACTCAAAGGTTGACAGGTTGAGTCGACCCTGCCCAGTCGCATGGTAGAACCCTGGACCTGCGGGAAGGCAGCTTGACGTTTTTAACCACTACACCACCGGGCTTTTATATATATATATATATATATATATATATATATATATATATATATATATATATATATATATATATATATATATATATATATATATTTAAAAGGTTTTAGACAGCATCTCTTCATCAGCGGTGTAGATACTGTCTAAAAACCAATGAATTGTTTCTGATAAGTATGATCTAACCAATAAACATACTTAGACACCGAACAATCCATAAGAAACAGAAGAATTGAATAAAAAGTTGCCCAATCAAAGAACACCAAGCTTGGCGCTAGACAACGTTGAAGTTAAAAGTAAGAAACCGCAAGGCGTCTGACGTCACTAACCTCGCAACCATGGAGTTAATAGAAACACAGATATATATATATATATATATATATATATATATATCTATATATATATATATATATATATATATATATATATATATATATATATATATATACCTACAGAAATAGCTACGGCTGACTACGGAGCTAATTCGTTGCTCCCTCGTCCACGAGTTTACTTCCGTACTATAGAATTGTCCGTGGAATTATTACCTGTAATCCAAATTTAGAGATGGAATTCAAAAGTAAATTACAAAAGCATATTTTAAAAAGTGAAATTCGTAACTGCGATAGCAGTATATTTGATATATGGAGGAAGAAGAACATTTGTAACAATTGACAAAGATTCGCAACGCCCACCATGAAAGCTTGAATCGCTCACTAGCGGCCGGTAGGGACCAGATTGACTATCACTGTTGTAGATGAAATGTCTGTACAAGTGTAATACGATGTTATTACCAATTTTTAACGTTTATGTTGTAAACGGGAATAAATAGTATTTTAATATCCACAATATATTTTGAGATTTTCTAGAAGTTTTCAAGAATTTCTAGAACTTATACATTCCTTTTGCATTTTCCAAAATGTTTCGTGTAAGTCATTTACCTTTCAAACTTAAAATATCTTGATTAGCTTATTTTATTCACAAATAGCGTATTTATTCACAAATATTATTTTTTCAAATACTTGAATTACAAGTCCTTATCACTGTTCTTTGGCATTCGATCGACACCTTAGAAATTTCAATAATTTTGAATATTCTCTTCAAAAGAAAAGGTACAGGAGAAGAAAATAATCCTTGAAACAACGTTTTCACTATATTGATTTTTGAGAATATATACAACTGTGCAATACAGTCTGCAAACTCAAAAACTAATCCCGCCATTCCTCTAAAAGAAAAATACTTTCTCCTCCAAAGTATCACACTAAGTAAGACGAAATTATTGATCAATAAACAAGTAAACTTCTAGACAGATGTCATCATTTCGTGAAACGAAGATCACTGATGATTCTTTATAACACAGTAGAACATCGGAAAACTGTTAGCGGACTTAAAGATATATTTTTCTTGTTACATTAAATACAACTTTAGTTCTTCATCCTCCAGATCAATATATGATTTATGATCACCAGAATCATTAAGGAAAACACTAGCGAAGAAAGATGTATCGACGATGTACATAAAAGCGCAAAGTTTTCAGAAACATTTTTGTTCAAGGGAAATTTGATCTGAGTTTTATGCTCCTTTTTTATGATGAGGAAATTTCTTTGAATTTCTCGGAAATTCTATCCAAAGACGCGGGTGGAAATGTTTTTTGAAAGAATAATTCCATTATCGTAAGCTGAAAGTGCATGCAAGATAGATGAAACGTTTCTTCTCTCTTTGCAGGTAGTTATTAACGGGAATAAAATTTCATACATTATATTTATTAATGTATTAAATTTCAGTGCAAAGTGTACTCCCATTTCCCGTATGCAATATTTTTATAAAAAGTATGATTAAAGATTGTTAAGTGCACGATGGATTTGAAGAAAAAATCATTTTTGGGAAAGTGTGCAATTTTGGGAAATATATACCTGTCGTTTCTTGTTTAGCTCAGATAAGTTTTATTATCTCATATATCAATTGAGTTTATTCTTTTTAGGCACCCTTGTCAAAATATAGGTGAAATTGATGCATATATCAGTAGAGTTCATGGCAGTAGTATAGACCAGATTTTTTTTTAATATAATATAATTAACATAATTATTGAGAATAATATATCTTTTAGTTAGTCTGTTTTCATAAGAAGCTTTAATTCTGAACTGATGGTATGCATATGTTTTTAAAATTGGACACGCGAATAATAAAACGTCTCTGGAAAAAAATTTTAATGCAAAATATAGGTCAAATAATAATAATGCAATAGGTGAAAAGTACAGAGCAGATTTCTCTTTAATTTAATACAATTAGCATAATTATTGAGAATAATATATCTTTTAGTTAGACTATTTTCATAAGAAGCTTTAATTCTGAACTGATAGCAAGCATATGTTTTTAAAATTGGACACGCGAATACAAAAACGTCTCTTGAAAAAAATGTTAATTCAAAATATAGGTGAAATAATAATGAAATAAATATGCAATAGGTGAAATTGATGCATAAATCAGTAGAGTTCATGACAGTAGTATAGAGCACATTTTTTTTTAATTTAATATAATTGACATAATTATTGAGAATAATATATCGTTTTGTTAGTCTCTTTTCATAAGAAGCTTTAATTCTGAACTGATGGTATGCATATGCTTTTAAAATTGGACACGCGAATACTAAAACGTCTCTGGAAAAAAATGTTAATGCAAAATATAGGTCAAATAATAATAATGCAATAGGTGAAAAGTACAGAGCAGATTTTTCTTTAATTTAATATAATTAACATAATTATTGAGAATAATATATCTTTTAGTAAGACTATTTTCATAAGAAGCTTTAATTCTGAACTGATAGCAAGCATATGTTTTTAAAATTGGACACGCGAATACAAAAACGTCTCTTGAAAAAAATGTTAATTCAAAATATAGGTGAAATAATAATAATGCAATCAGTGAAATAATTAAGGAAATAAATATGCAATAGGTGAAATTAATGCATATATCAGTAGAGTTCATGACAGTATTATAGAGCACATTTTTTTTAATTTAATATAATTGACATAATTATTGAGAATAATATATCGTTTAGTTAGTTTGTTTTCATAAGAAGCTTTAATTCTGAACTGATAGCAAGCATATGTTTTTAAAATTGGACACGCGAATACAAAAACGTCTCTGGAAAAAATGTTAATGCAAAATATAGGTGAAATAATAATAATGCAATAGGTGAAATAATAATGCAATAAATATGCAATAGCTGAAATTAATGCATATATAAGTCGAGTTCATGGCAGCAGTATATAGAAGATTTTTTAAAATTTAATATAATTATTGAGAATAATATATCTTTTAGTTAGTCTGTTTTCAAAAGTAGCTTTAATTCTATCATATGTATATGTTTTTAAAATTGGACATGAGAATACAAAAACGTCTCTGTAAAAAAAATTAATACAAAATCCATACATAAATTGCTGCATGAAGAAATCTTAATCATGTATTCTATTTTTACATGTTTGTATGTTTTCTTTAAAACTGTTGGTACTTCATTTTACTCTTAAATGAACAAAGTTACACTTCTAGTGCACAGCTTATCGGAATAAGCCTCATCATATAGAACTACCTCGGGAATCAAACCATCAGGCAGACTCAAGCAGCAAACGCTAGTTCCCTACACTTTCGGGGAAAGTCCAGGCTGCTCATAAAGAGGAGAAATATATTTTTCTTTCTTAGTAAAGGATTCAACGCATATGATTCATATAAAACGTATTGGCATTTGATATTTTCTGTAAAATTCAATTTTTTTTAGATTTGAATGTCATAGGTTGCATAGATATTCCTCATGTTTGTGATTTATTACACATACTCGTATATTTTGCTAATACGTATACATATTCATTATATAATGGAAATCATACCGATTTCAAAATACTTACGAATCAACATGTTAAAACATGACTCAAAGCCTATGAAAATATGAAAACTGATTATAAAATAAAAGTTATTCTATGCTTCTAAACTACTTTAAATATATTAAAAGTACCTTTATAATACATAATTACATTTTTGAAGTAAAAAATATCGTTTTAAATTTCTTAGTAAGAAGCTTCTTTCTTATTATTGATTACTTGATATTTTTGCATATTAAATTACCCGCTTCTAAAAATTCAGGAATAGCATATGTCTGTATATGGAAGTTCCTAATAAATAAATTTAGCTCTAAAGTATCTAATGTCTTTCATTTACCACTCTGACGCACTTGAAAAGTTTAATATAAAAATTTTCCTTTTTCTTAGTTTAGTATAGCTAATTAAATACGTTAATTTACTGATAGTTTTCAAGCGTGTAAACCGACTAACCTTCTGAATGTTAATTACAAATCTAATTACCTGCAAACTTATCACTGAGGAATGTTATGATTGTCTTTCTTATTTTCTTAATTTTATCTTGGAAACACTTCAAAATATGCGACGTATTCTCCAAAGTGAAAGCGACTGTGACTGAACGTACTATGTTTAGAAATCTTAGAATGAATACATTGTTAGTAATTATATTAGTTAAACACATTTCTTTCTTTTTTCTTTACTCATTGCAGGGGAATAACTGCTCCAATGCTGAGACTTTTGAAGCTTCCTTGTAGTCGATGGTGATATATTGGGTAGTGTTTGTGATAGAAGAATATCCCATTGCTCTATGACTTATATTTTACAGGCTCTAAAGGGGGATATGTTAGGTTTGAAATATTCCTTGCGTCTTAGCCAAATTCTATGTGGAGGATGGAATTTCAGCTTCTTTGCAAAACATATTATGTAGCATTGTGATAGCATGTTTGTGCTTTAAAAAATCACTTCAGCCAGCTTGAAACTGTATTTCACCCCGATACCCCAAGTATTAGCATAATCTAACGTGAGCAAATGTCCGTGATCGTAGATTGAATAAATATCCCTCCAAACGCTTGCATGGAATGAGGAATTAGAGCCTATTTTAAATCGTCTCCATATTCTTGCCCATTTTTCTACTCTTTGGTTGTTAAGAGAAGTTGCAAATTACAAAGGGAAACACGTTACACACACACACCGGACAATCAAACAAAGTTTAAGGGATTGATTGCAGATATACTGATAGCAATCTCTCTGGAGTTTATTTCGTGCAGCATATAGAAAAAAATATATGGATCCGATGTGGATGCGATGTGGATGCGATGGGATACAAACCCACTTATGCTGAAACCACAAGAGACATTTATTATCTTTAAAAAATTCCAGAATTTCTTTCTTTCCCGAATTCCCTTCTTTCCCGAATTTGACATAATATGAAATGGTTCTCAGATCTTACGGGACATTAACGTCTCTAAATAAAAATACTGTACTGAATACCTATTAGGATGAGTTTGGAAATTTACAATCCCTCGTTTGGGAACAAACTGAGTTGCGTTCAGGATTATCATATATTTAACGATCTATCCCCTCTCACAATGACATGTTATTTTTGTTTCGTTTCTTGTCAATAAATTTTTTCTGGTGTTTTTTTTTTGTTACGATAAAACCACCTTTTATGAAGTCTACATTACAACAAATTGTCAGTTGGAAGTAAGTGAAAGTAAAGGTTATTGTTTAAACAGGCACTTGCAGAATTCCCTATCCAGCTTAAAATAGATAATACCTAAATGATAAAAATTTCTTATTTAATAAAATGAAAAATTGAATGAAGGTTGGATACCGAAAGAGAAAATGCCCATTAGTGGACTATGACAAGAAAAGTGATCTGGTTATGGCATTTATGTTATGCAAAATTACCCTTCCAAACACGGATTGTGAGATGTAAGTATTTCCAAAGCCAGTATCTGAAAACTATGCGGGACCATTACGCAATAAACAGGAAATCCAACGCAAATAAAGCACAAATAGCAGTAAGGTGCAATTTTGCATACGGCCATTTTGAAGCTGCAAAGGAGCTTCTTCATCAGTGCAAAGAACTTAGTGGCAGCTCAAAAAGCCGAAAACTAAGCCAATACTGCTATTTGTGCGTTATTTACGTTGGATTTCCTGCTTATTCTTCGAGCACAAAGATTTTGTCTTTTCTTTATTACGCAATAATTACATGCGGGACTATTACAAAGAAAAATATTACAGAAAAATTTCATAACATAGATTACTATTAATCCCAGTCACCTCATATTGCTGTTGCAATGTACGACTTGAAAAATATCTCAATCAAAGGGTGGTACTACAAAAATGTTGGTTTAGAGCACTATGGTCAACTTATGCTACACGAGGAATAACTAAACCGGGACCTACTACTTAAAGCCGTTTCCGAACGGCTAGAAACGTCTATGCCAAGAGTACGATTCGAACCCACAGACTTTGGTACCGAATGCAAAACGCCCTAGACATTAGGCCATCGCCCGGTGGTACTACAAAGAATGTAAATATATATATGACTTACAGTCCAAGGAATCAAGCTTCGCACTTTTTTCCTCCAATGGATGAATATGAGCTAAATATCTCACAAATTATATTAATCTCCAATAAATATTTAAGCTCTTCTTAAATGTTTCAAAGCAAATTTTCGTTTGTGTTAACACGTTTTAGAGATTTTCTCGTCCCTACATGACTCATTATTTCTCCCGACTAGGTCAGCTAAGATTGATTTCACAAAGAAATACTCTCCATTACAGAGTACATTCGGTCAACTAGTGGCATACGAAATTTAGTGATGGAGTATCCGCTGTTCCAACACCATTCCAAACATGAGACCAATTTAACATTAATGGGGCAGTTCGGAGTGAGTTCCGAAGCAAATTTTCACCTTGTTTAGTCACAAAAGTGCATTGATCCATTTCCTATCAGAGCAAAACTTCCCATGCTAAATTTCAAGCTGACAGACTCATTACCTCAAAGAAACATGTCTGATAACAAAAATTTGATACACATAGATGTAGACAAATTTGGACAGTTAGGTAGATATGTGCACACTCTTGTAACTAACTAATTAACTAACACACGCACACGCACACACACACACACATATATATATATATATATATATATATATATATATATATATATATATATATATATATATATATATTTGTTTATGAGTTTAAACATTTAATCTATATTAATTTTTCCACTTTATCTTATATTGATACATTTTTAATTATTATTTTACATATGTATATCAACATATTAATTTAATGAATTGTTAATATTATTTGTGTACTGTAAATAGGTAAAATCATTAATTAATTAA
The DNA here is from genome assembly GCA_907164885.2 of Dolomedes plantarius. Lineage (NCBI taxonomy): Eukaryota > Metazoa > Arthropoda > Arachnida > Araneae > Dolomedidae > Dolomedes > Dolomedes plantarius. The sequence continues at coordinate 34,615,169 of OU015492.1, read as the reverse complement.
AGCAAGTTAAACAAATTAATTTTCTGAGAATAGTTAATCACATTATTAGTGAATAAAATTATATTACTCAAATTATACTACTATTGTTTAGTTTTAGTTGTTACATAAATTGTTCTTTATATTCTCTTAAGCTTTTTACTAAGCTAATATGTTGGTTCAATTGAACCTATACTTTCTTAATATCATGAGTTATAATAAAACATACCTAGCGACTGGCAATTTGGCATATCATTCTAATGATGTCAATGCTCGGTACATTGATACTTATTGGGGTATCAATGGATCGTCAAACAGTTACCAAATAACTTCATCCTCTTTCTCTGTGCCCTCACCATGTTATAAAGTCAGGCAAAAGGCGTTGGTTTTTTATAAATGCACTAATAAGCTATGTAAAACTTGTCCCCATGCACATCATTCACAAATACAAGTAAATTCAAAAAAACAAAATTTCTGCAAAACTTATAATTGTATTTACAAAATCACTTGTAATTGTTGTCATATGGAATATATAGGACAAACTTCTAATCCACTACATATTAGAATAAATTTACATCGTTCTAATATAAAAAAATATAATACACTAATTAGTCAACCACTTAACGTTGAATTTGATCACTTCAAAAAACATAATTTTGAAAATATTGTAATCTTAATACTTGATATAATTAAATCACCCTCTGAAAGGTTATATTATGAAAATTTTTATATGCAAAAACATAAAACTCTCTTTCCATATGGCCTTAATCAAATGTATAAACAGAAAAATATAGTTAAATTTAATTTTACTGATGTGTCAGCTCAACCTATTTACCCTAATCTAATTGAAAATACACAGTCTTCAAAAAGAACTAAAAGAGGTAAAAGTAATAATAAAAGTAAGACTTTTGATAGTAACATATATAAAAATGCCTTATTAAGTTTTCAGGAAATGTTTATAATTGATTATAATTACAAAATATTAAAAGCTTGGATTTTTTCTATCGTTAAAAAACATATCATTAAGCTATATCAACTATTTATAAATACGAAATTAAAGAATTATCATTATCAGCATCTGGTATATGATTTAATACTAACACGGGCAAAACATTTAAAAATAAACTTATATAAAAAACAAAATTCAGCTAATAACACATATTGTGTACTAAATTTTACTAACCTTAAACTTAATAATATAAACTTTAATAGTATATTTGATAAACTTCATGATATGTTTCCTATAAAAGAATTAAAAATAAAACGTGCCTTTAAATATACTCTGCCTATGGGTAGACGTATATTTAACTATAATCAGGTATCCAAAAAATTTTTCTGAGTCATTAAATTTAACTTGTGTTTGTCATCTGCCCATTTACAATAGTTATATAGATACGACACATGGTCATGTAATAACAGGTAATATGGATATTGTGGAAGATGTTGCACTGCGAGAGTTGATGAATTGGGGAACTAAGTTTAGAATACCTAGTACTAATAATAATAAGAAAATAATTAGTTTCTTAAATGCTGATTTAGATAAATTTATTTACAAAATAGCAATTAATTATTCTGTACCTACTGAAGCTTTCAACCCTTGGAAAATTAATTTACTAAAACTAGTACAAGCTAAATTTCCCAATAATAGTAATAACATTAATAATCCTTATAAACACTTTAAAGCTGCTATTACAAAATTACAAGATGACTTTATAGTCACTTATGTAGATAAAGCAGTTAACAACTATGCTATAATTTGTAAAAAATATTTTGCCATATGTTTAAAAAAACAGTTAGAAAATAGTGATCTTTTTCAGCCATTAAAAGAAACTACTAATATTATTATTAAGAAAATCATAGCTAAATATAAACTACTAGGTATTTCATCTAACATTTATCAGTTTCCTTATATAACTTTAGTTCCAAAATTTCATAAAACACCTATTGCTTTTAGAGCAGTAACCTGTGGTCATAATACTTATGCTACAAAAGCAAGTAAATTATTATTAAAATACCTTAAATTAATCTATAAAAATATAACATCTGGTGTTTGTGGTATTATTGATAATAGTTATAATCTAATTAAAAAACTGCATACATTAGATAACAGTAAATATATAGTAACTTATGATGTTAAAGATCTATTTAATAATATTGATATAATTGATTTAAATAGGATAATCATAATGTTAGTACAAAATAATATTCAACACTTAAACAACGAAATTAAACTAACTCGTTTCAATAGGCTCCTAGAATTAGTAACTAAACATAATTACATAGTTCATAATAATAGTATATACTTACAGTCCAAAGGTGTACCACAAGGTGGTAATTCTTCATGTATGCTAGCTAATTTATACTTATATTATTTTGAAATTAATAATGTAGAAAATAGCAATTACAATATATTTAGATATATAGATGATATAATAGTAATTAATAAAAGTAATAACCCTATAGACTTAAATTTTTACCCTTCTAATTTGGAACTAATTAAAAGTAGCCATGATAATATTAATGTAAACTTTCTAGATATTAATATTAAATTAAGTACTAACAATAAATTTACTTTTGACTTATACGACAAAAGATCTGACTATAATTTTAATATTGTTAAATTTCAAAATTATCTAACCTGTTTACATAAATCTGTTTTTAATAACAATATTGTAAATCAGTTAGTTCGTATAAATAGGCTATGTTCTAAAGACAATAGGAATAAGCATATTATAGACTTGAAAGCTGTGCTAACTCGTAATAATTACCCAGTAAGTCTATCCAAAAACATAATTGGTTGTTTTTGTTTTAATGAATAGTTTGTTCTGTTGCATTAATAAGTTAAACATAACAATAGGTTAAAATAAAAATAATAACTACTACTAAATAAATAAAGGAATAATAGTCTTAAAATAGGGTAACCTAAGTAAGTCTGTAACTGAGTAAACACTACCTCAATGGTTGCAAGTTTTATGACGTCAGTCATCTTGCGGTTACAAGTTCTTAACTTCAACTCTGACTAGCGCCAGGCTTGGTGTTCTTTGGTTAAGTACTTTTATTCAAACTTAATTCATTTATTATTCAATTCTTCTGTTAATAATGGATTGTACGGTGTCTGAGTGTGTTTATTTGATAGATCATACTCATCAGAAACAATCCATTGGTTTTTAGACAGTATTGACACCGCTGATGAAGAAATGCTGTCAAAAACCTTATTCATACTTTTCTTTACATGTTGGATGTTCCTGGCTTCAAGTGGCTTTAGAGCTATTACTGGTTTTCTCTTTCATCTTATTCTTATATATATATATATATATATATATATATATATATGTGTGTGTGTGTGTGTGTGTGTGTGTGTGTGTGTGTGTGTGTGTGTGTGTGTGTGTGTGTGTGTGTGTTCGTTCACAAACATTTATAATTGCAAAGCATAAAGGAGTTATACATTAAATTTTTTTGTTACATATTAAGTTTTTATGCCCAAATTTATTTAACTCCAATTTACATTAACATTCTCTTTTCAAAAATAATTCATTAATAATTCTAACCTTTATTTATTTCTCTGGTATTTGTCATACATATGGAAAAAACGCATTTTTTGTATGTGTTATATTTTAATTAAAATCTATGAGTAATTTAGGTTTACAAATCAGGAAATATTTATATACTTTTTCACTAATTATAATGGATATTCTCTCTACTCTTTTTTATCAGTAAAAATTTATGATACAAAAACTGAAAATTAATGGATGGTTTAATATATTATCAAAAGCTTTTTTTACGATATTTCTTTAAAATATAAAGTCTCTTTTTGGATAAGCCTTTAAATTATTTCTTAAATTTAAAATTATGATATTAGATTCCATTTTATTTAATTGTTCTACCACCTTGATAAAATATTTATTTCAGTTTGTCTTTATAGTTAATTCATTGTACATTTATTTTCGAAAAAACTTCAATTATACTTTTTGTTCTTCTAAAATATTAGCCACTTTTAAGTTTTAGTTAATTTAGTTAGCAAATACTTTATAGAAAAATTCACTGTATATGTTTTATGTCACTTAGTTATAGACCTATAAAATCAGGATAAATTAACCTTTAAAAGCTTAATAATATTTTAATAGATATACGCTTTTACAACAGTTTCATCTATTATATTATGATTGGCATATTACATTTAAAGAGATAAAGATAATTATGCCTTTATTGTGTACAATTATAAAAGCATGATATGTTACGGAAAATTGTTTCTCTTCTAACTTCACATGTCTTGCTATGTTTGCCAATCATAATGTTATAATTTCATTATGATTGACAAATATAATAATATATTTGAATCATTCTGTATTTCAAAATAAATTTTAGACGTCTATTAACTTGAAATAAATAAATATTCCATTAGAATATAATAACTGGTAAGTTTTCAGAACAGTTAATGGATTATTCAGTATTATTGTAATAAATATTATCAGGTTTGGATAATACTAGTTTTTCTAATGATGGCTTAAAATTATAACATATTTTGTATTAATAATTGTAATACCAGAAATTAAAAAGCATTATTCATTTATGTTAAGTATGTATTTATAATGTACATATCTTTAATTACGTGCCGATATTACACAAGTGATACAAAATACGTACAACATATCCCTACCTAATACTTGCCATTTGCTATATTCTTGCACTAAAAATTTTGTGCCATAATATGTGATAGACGATGGTTCTTTCCGAATCGGATTCGATGACTGCACTTACACTCACTAATAAAAAATACAGAAATTCGGAATTTGGAATGCTTTTCCCTGCAACATTATTCATGTTGTGCCTTGCTCAGAAACCTGTGACAAGGATGAAATCCGGGTCTAAGGCTACTTGTGAACTGGAGAAGAATTTTTTTGCTTATTAGAAATTTTTAAATCACTTTATAGTGAATTATACATAGATATATTAATTAAACCATTTAACACTAGAAAGATGGATGCCGTCATTTTGACGGTTTCGTACATGCTATTGAGCGCTATGTCTGTATTTATGTCCTCAGGCTTCAGAAATTTTATGACTTTTTTCTAATTTTAAGTGAAATATATGCACACACATTTACAAAATTATATTCGATAGTAAAGAGGGGGAGAAAATGTGTTGTATACCTACTAAGACTGAAACCCGTCAATTTGACGGCAATATAGAAAAAATTCCCGTCTTTCTAGTGTTAAAAGATATCAGGTCATTTTCATCTGTATGGGCGATTTCTTTGCCCTCCTGAGTGAATATTTTTCTTTAAACACTTTGTGTTCTGCTATAGATAGCAGTGGAAAGAATTAAATATCATTATTGTTATTAATTTTTTTTTCGGGGGGGGGGTGTCAGCTTTTTTATAACAGAAAATAAAATACAATATTATACAGGGAATTTTAAATATTACACATTTATAGAAAAATTGTGAACGCAATAATAATTGTAAAACCTATATTTAGATTAATATTTTATGCACACCGTATTTTGATTACATGGATTGGGAAAACGAGGAACACAAGAGAAAGGGTGATGAGTGTTGGTGGTTGCAGTGTGATTAAGATGGATTCTCGGAGGTCAATACATGACCTCATCGAGTTGTAGCTCGAAAATTCAGGTAGGTTATGTATTAACATCTAGTCATCATCTGAGTCAATTGTGATAGGAAAGTAACTAATGTAATTGTAATTATATTTTGGTTACCTTTCAGTTTGTAATAGCAGACATTAATTTTCGCTAAATCAAAGTGGCACAAACTTTGATAAAGAAATTAATTCTACGGATGAATATTGATATTTCTCAGATACAGGTGTGTAAGCCTAGGAAAAAAGCCTACTCTCAGTCATATGTTACAGAACCGCATATTTATTGGACTCGACGTTGAAAATATTTAAGCTCTACTGAAATTTTATAAACTAATCTGTTTAGGTAATTTTATGGGGACATAAATATATTCGTAGATATAACAGAATAATAATTCTAGTTGTTAGAGACAATCCGTAAATAAATAGCTCACTGTTTGAGAATTATATCATAGAAAGTTTTCTTCCAATATTATTGAAAATTTTTGCATTTCGCTAATACCTCATTAACAGAAATAATAAAAATCTTCCTTCCTGGAAGTGCTTTGCATAAAAAACTAAAAAAAACTTATATTTCTCAATGACTCGTTTCTATCATTAAGATTTGTGATACACATTTATATAAATATTAATTTACTAATTACCGTAATACATCTTCGAATTCTTTACTGTGCAGTTATGAGTTATCATCAAACGAACAATCACTATATGTCATTCTCATGTGCAATGTCATATATTTGTGATGACTAATTAGACTTTACATCACTAGTGTTGCTAAATTCGATAAATCCTGAACTAAAGGATTAAAATTTTGCAGTTCGATAAAATTCAATCGTTGCAATTTGGAATTACTTGTTTCAATAAATAATGCAAATTGGAATTACTTGTCTCGAGAAATATGTTCATTGTTTAGCTAAAAGCACAGAGCATTATACTTATTTTCATGTAGCACCGACTCATTCAAATTCACCATGTGTTCACACTTTAAACCTTATCCAATAAATGCTATTAAATACCAAACATGCATGAAATTAAACCAGACAAAATTAAATTTTCTTGGTTAATTAAAATTTATTAGCCTCGTTTACTGAACAGAAAGCATTTTCATAGTCCATTCGACAAGTCTAAATCGAGATGTAAATTTTATGACTTTTTTATACCTTACCCTACAAAATTCAAAATGACGCAATCTGTTAGATTTGTACATATATGCTGCATCTAAGGAAAACTATTTTACAATGAACACTGGCAGAAATGAAATCAACTTTAAATACATATCTGTCGATTTCTAAATGCTTTTAGGTTACAACATTATTCATTCAAGATCTTAAAAGAATACGTAAAAGAGAGATGCAAATTCATGGGATTTTTTTCCTTCAAAATTCAAAATAACGTAGTCTGTTAGTTTTGTGCATATACATTGCTGCAGCTATGGACAACTATTTTACATTAAACTCTGGCATAAATAAAGTCAATTCCATTCACATATTTCCCGATTTCTAAACACTTTTAAGTTACAACATTATTTTTTCCACTTTCTAGAAGAATAGTTGATTAGTAACAAATTACAAAAGTGAACATTAGGCATTCATTCTATTTCATTACATATGTTCTCTATTTACTTTGCCTAAAAATGTATCAACAGTTAGAAACAATCTGAAAAAGTTTAAAAGACACGTACAATCTTGTTTACCTTAAAGAATTTAGAAAATTGCACTAGTTTATTCTACTCAGATACTAAAATCAATTTAGATATATTAAAATCAGTGTTAACACATATTTGTAGATATTCAACCACTTTTACGTTACAGTATTATTTATTCCAATCCTTTAAAGAATAGTTGATCAGTAACAAATCCCATAGTGAATACGTTGGACATTCATCCTATGTCGTTGCTCATTTTCTCTATTTACCTTGTCGAAAAATTTATTAACAGTTAGAAACAATCTGATACAAGTTTAAAAGACGTGCACAATCTGATTTAAATTTAAAAAATTTATAAAAATTAACGAGTGTATTCCATTCTATTAGATACTAAAAGCAATTTAGATATATATTAAAATCAATTGTAATACGTATTCATAGATTTTTAAACACTTTTACGTATGAACATTCTTTATTCCAATTCTTTAAAAAATAGTACATCAGTAATAAATCCCATAGTGAATACCTTAGACATTCATTCTATGGCGTTGCAAGTTTTCTCTATTTATTTTTCTAATAAATGTATCAACAGTTAAAACTAATCTGAAACAATCTTAAAACACAAGCACAATCTTATTCACTTTAAAGAGTTTAGAAAACGGCTATATTCTCTTCCATTCTATAAGATACTAAAATCAATTTAGATATATATTTAAAATGAATGTTAATATATATTCGTAGATTTTTAAGCACTTCTATGTTCCAACGTTCTTTATTCCAATTTTTTCAAGATTAATTGATCAGTAACAAATCCCTTAATTGAATACATTCGACATTCAGTCTCTATAGCTGCAAACTGTCTCTTATTTACTTTGCCTGAAACTTTATATCCCACCTCTTTTTTCCACAAGTCAGCATCAATCTGAAACAAGTTTAAAAGGCACGCAGACTTACGTTAAAGAATTTGGAAAACCCCACCAGGCTCTTCCATTCTATTACATACTCCAGTTTTGGGAAAAGGGTGAATTTCATCTCCCCCGCCGTGACTAATGTACGGATCTCGTTATTGATGGGGTATTGAATAGTGTCCTTTTTTTCTGCTCTCTTCTGCGGTTTTCCAGGGCCCATTCAGTATTTGGTTCCTCCCCCTCCCTATTTAAATTTTCAATTACGTCTTCCTTATCGTGCGTCAGATTTTGCGAAATAGACACCTCAGAGGGTTGAAGCAGCTGCTTTCATAAAGTCATAGGGCGTTGTCAGGTTTATATATTCTAGAGCTCATTTTCTGTGAGTCAGTGGACTGGTTGCCATTAAACATTCAGTTTATTAAAAGTTTAAAGGTTAAATGCAATACGTACATTAAATTTTTAAAAACTAGTTTTGACAATTTATGGACACACATGCATGCTTGCCTGTCTAGGTGTGTGAGATTTACAATATACAATATTTTTAAAATACGTTTTCATTTATAAAATTTCTCAAATTTATCGGAATAATGTCTTTATCATCAATGCAAACATAAAAATATTAATTTTTCATTAGCCATAAAGTTTTTTTTTCATCAGATATTTAGGTATAAGCGGACAAACCATTAATATTAAAACGACTGAAAAGTTGTCCTTTGTAAATGTAGATATTTTACTTAGCTCGCATAATAAATGTCTAAACATATATCAAACCACAAGTCAAAAATTTTAGCAACTAAGACATGGCATTCTCTTAGCTTCATAAAACAAGTTTCAAATTACTTACAATGAGTTAGCACTGACAAATCTTGGATAAACTGTTGAATGAAGAAACTGGAGTAATTTTATAGAGCTGTAAAACGCATGCATCAAAATCTCATTAAAATGAAAAGTCTTTTTAACTTTCTTTGTAATTCCTCTGACTCATACATATTTTAAAGGAAGTAGATCCAAAAGTCTAACAGCAAATTCCAACAAATATTATTTTTAAAAATTTATGTATGCTTCAGCAATTATAACAAAAATTTTCATCTTAAGTCTCACATGTAAACAAACTTTGATATGTGATTATTGTGTTGCTGTAAAAGACATAGAAAAACGTGATTTTTTATTACCTTCATCTATCCTTAAATTCATGGTTTGGGATTCGCTGGACTACATTTGCACATTTTTTGCATATCCGATGCTCTCCTTTATTACGAAACACATGTAACATTATTAAAAGTAGTAAAAAATTAAAAAATAAGTTAGATTTATAAAAGTTTCCTTAAATATTTTTTTCAAATTATAAATTATATATATTTGTGTATTGATGTGTCCGTATCAAACTAACGATCATTTCATCTGTAGAAATTTTAGTATACATTTAAATAAAAGCCTATTCTTCCTCTGACACTTCTCCATGTCTTATTCGAGTTTTAAATAAAATATACTTTAGAACCCAACCTCTCTCAAATGTTCAGTTCCTTTCACCTTTTTTTAGCTATCAAGTATTTATCCATTTTGTAAGCATTGTATATATATATATATATATATATATATATATATATATATATATATATATATATATATATATATATATATATATATATATATATATATATATATATATATATATATATATGTGTGTGTGTGTGTGTGTGTGTGTGTGCTTGAATGGGTAGGTGGGTGGGTGTGAGTGTGTGCATACATATATATACAAAGACAAAACGTAATAACGACAGAAAATGAAAAAAAAAACAGGCATGTCTCTGTGTATACACTCGTGTTCCTATGGTACTAAAAGTTCTCTGAAAATGGTATATGTGTCCAATAATAATTATAGGTAGAAAACTATAAAAGAAGCAGAAAAAAAACTAAATTTAAATTATTATAGTTAAAATATCTTGCAGGCAAATGCTTACCTTTTATTAAATATAGGAAATTTCACTTCTGTGATCTTAAAGTAAATCTACACACATTCCATGCAAACTATTCTAAGAAACTCCTATCTTGTATTTATCAAATGAAGGAAAAATCGAAAAAAAGTTAATTAGCTATTGAAATTCAATATTAAATTAAATTCCATTTTGAAAATCGCTTTTTAAATTTTTAACTTTTTTTTAAAGGACCGTATGTCGAGAGGAATTAAATGTCTTTTATTTTTTCTCCTATAATACAATTTTTAAGCATATTTAAACTTGGCATTTAAATTTTCAATCGAGCTATATAGAAAAGAACAAATGTCTTTCCTTTTTATTCATGCACGTTAGAAAATCAATTAAGTTTTTCGGAAAACCTTAAAAGAACATTTCAATACGTCATTTACATTTTTAAAAAGTTTATAGAACAGCTAAAAAGAAAAAAAATTAAATTAGTTCAACATTTTTCCATAAATGAGACCCATAATGAGTTATTGCGTTAGAAATGTAAAGCAAAAATCAATTTTTAGAATGCACTAATGAAGAAAGAAATAGAAAAACCCTTTCTGTAAACACATTTTATACAAGCACATGATAAATTCCTTCTTAGTTTTAGATAATTACCTCAATTTTATAAATCTGAAATAACGGATAAAGCTTTTTTTTTATAGCTCATAGTTTTTTTTTCTATGATAATAAGTTATTTGTAAAATTCTCAATAATTCAAAATTGTGTCTCCTATAAATCGTGATTAATTTTCTTTTATTAAGCAGATTTTAGTTTATGGGATTCAGTTATTTGACGATAAAACAATATTTTTTAAAAGAAAATTCTGAATGTTTAAATAATGTCTATTAAAATTTGCATATTCTTTTGTAAAGTGGCCGCTTTTTTAAAACTGTTCTATTAAGCTTCTGATGAAGTTTAATAAATTCCGAAATACTTAAAATTTGCAGGATTTAGAAAGCGGAATTATATTTTCACCTTAATAAAAAAATTTAAATCAGCGTTACTAACAGAAGTTGTCACTTAAAAATGTTTTCCTTAGTTTTTAGGTTTTAACAAAATGTGTTTCACTTACTTACACACACAAACACACACACACACACACACACATATATATATATATATATATATATATATAATGATTTTTTTTTTGTTTGGCAGAATCAAATATTGTGTTAATTTGTATTTTAATTTAAGAGGGGCTTTTTACTAAACTGTTCAAAGCAGGATTTAATGAAAGGGATCAACCGCATATTTCTTTTAAATAGTTCTCCATTAAACAGCAATAAAAAATTTAGAATTACCCTGTTAAGTTACAACCATTTGAAGTTCAAAGAAAATATTATCCTATTGAAGATGTAACAATGCACTGAAAGAAAGTCGCATCATAAATTGTACCTATTTACTTTCAGTATCTGCTTTTTGTCAATAACTGTTATTTGTCTTTATACACTTAACAAAAGTGATTTTATATAGAGAAGGTTTGAATTAGTTTCCTAAACAGAAGTTAACTATTTCTAAACGACACTCTTAAAAAGACTCCTGCGTTTTTTTTAAACCTTAAAACTGGTAGTAAATCTAGTTGGTGTAACTATATGTTTCTAATTTCTCTAATTTTTTAAAAAATAATCTGTAATTATTTTCTGAAATACTCTACTTTATTTATAAACTTCAGAAATTTCTAAATTTGAAAAATCTAATTTCAAATAATCATGGAATACTAATTATGGTGTACTTATCATTCAATATCCTCAGTAGTTGTTTGCAAATGAAACATGGTTATATCTCCACTGATACCGAAATAATACGCAGAATATCAATAAATTATTTCTAAATCCTTTCTAATTCCATACGAATCTAATTTTTTTTCTTAAATAATAAATAAATAAAAAAGATGGAATTGTTCTAAAATTTCTATTATTTTACATTTAGGATGAAATGACGAAAGAAGTCCAATAAATCAGCCATTTGGAGAACTGCCAATCTTCTGTTTGTGCTTGCTTTAAATTTATCTTGAAGAAACTCCAAAAGGCTTTACAATGAAGACTGCTTATTGAAAACGAAAGGTTTCATTAGAAAACTTTTAAAACAATAAAACTATTGCTTATAAATGAATGCTTTGTTGTTTTAAATTACGATAAAATATTTTGGATTTTTTTCTACATCTCCAGCCTACATTATTAATGTCAATAAACTTCCGTTGTGTAGATGAAAAAACACAACGAAAACCGATTGCTATATCACGATAGAAAGCAATTAACTTTAATTATCTTGTGTATTCATAAGTCTTTTTATCAAAAAGAAAATGATATAGAATGCAATGGTTCATTTGTACAATGTAATGATTTATTGGTTACTTAGAAATTTGAAACGTTAACCAGCTATTCAACAACAGTTAATAGCATGAATACACAAAAAACCCGTATACTTTTAGAGTTTATTAAAATAAAAAATGTCCAAATAAATAAAATATTTGGACATAAAAAGAATTCAATGACATTTATGATGTTATTGTTACGTTAGCCGATTCGGATATTTCAAAACACCATCATTCATATTATTTGAAATATAATGGAAATACTTGCCACTCTACCACTATATTTAATTGAGTCAACCTTCATAATTAACACACGAATTTTTAAAATCGTTGTTCCGATCTTTCAAAAGCCACTTTCATTAACAGAAGCTCACTTATAAAACGAAGTAATACGTATATTTTGAAAGTTATAATAATAATAGCTAAAATAATATTTGCACAAATAAAATGTAAAGGCTAGTAAATATTGTGGCCTGATTTAGCTACAAAATGTTTAAAACATTTTCAGAATGCAGCGTTTTCCTTACACTATTTGGTATAATTTAACTATCTATATATATATATATATATATATATATATATATATATATATATATATATATATATATATACATTTGGTACTTATTATTTAGTAAATGATTCTTTCATACTGTTTTGAGAACTAAAATTGATATTTGTGATCAAATAAATTTTATAACAAATCTATTACATCGATTATTTCGAATAATCTGTAGGGTTTTATAGACTGGTCTATTTGAAGACAGTACTACCTTCTTCAAATATATCTTTAAAGCTGTATCTATAAAGTGTTTTTCCTTTCTTGAACACAAGTTTTTATTTATCAGTAAAATATATGAGTTCAAAACTCTTTATTTTGGGAAAAGAAAATTATGACATCAAATTCAAAAATGATGAATTAGCACTGAATTTTTCTAACATATATGCAATAATGTAAATTTTACCATTAAAAAAATTTTTTATAACTCATTTTTATTCAAATACTAAAAACGCATAGTTGTCAACCGTCATTAACTCATATTACAAATGATTCCGACTGTACACCATGACAAATATGACGAGAAAAAAAGTGATTTTAAAAACAACTTTTTGAAAGATTCAATTAAATACAAGAGTTTAATATACTTCAGAACATTATTCATCACGTAGTCAAACATGTTAGCAATAATCATATTTTTTCTTTGCTGTTATCCATATCTTCAAAAATTCGGACATAAATAAACTTTTTCTTCAATGTAATTCACATACACACAAATAGTGAAAAATATCCATGACTGTGAATATCATGCTAAAAAACTAGTATGACGAGATACACATGCGGTTCGTGATACACACACTCAACAAAAAAATCCATAATCCACACGTACCAAACAGGTGCACGTATTACGGAAATCATTCTTACCTGAAAGAATTGTACTCCAGTCAGACTGGATCCCACTGGAATGGATAGCTGAAAACACCACCAGGAAAAGAGTCAAGTGAAAAAACTTATAGGCCTGTGTTTGGCACATCGTTTTTCCACGGAAGAAATCCCAGGGCAGTATACAGATAATCAACAAACTATCCACCACGCGGTTAAGTAAAACAAGTTCTCACAAACTCGCATAACACATCATTAAGTCTGTTTATATTCCGACCGTTGGAGTGGGGCAAAGGGCGCCCCGATACAAAAACAGGATTTATAACACGGCGGAGAAAAAGAGAGAAATAATATCTGAGAAATTCCTCACTGCTGTGGATAAGCTCGCATTCAAATTGAAAATGGGGTCAATCTTTTATTTGTATTTTTTTTTCTGTTTGCAGTTGTTGTGGTGGATTAGTATTTACTGGAGTTGGATCGAAGACGCAGAGAATCCGGATACCTCCGATAGTGGTACTCTCAAACACAGACTCTGCGGCGATTTCAGTTCGACCGCAGAGCCCCTAGTACTAGCGACATCTACCTTGTGACGGAATGGATCGACAAAGTTGGGTAGGGGGGCGTTCGCATACTGAAGAATGAAATGCATAGAGTTCGGAAGCGCAATTGTTTTAAATTTGGTAAGAAAAAACGCAAAAAATGGGGCAAATTGATACTTGTTTAAAAATCAAAGTTGATAATTTAATATGCATACAGAAATACAAACATACATTTACTACATATATATATATATATATATATATATATATATATATATATATATATATATATATATATATATATATATATATATATATATATATATATATATATATGTATGTATATATGTATGTATATATGTATGTATACATTTTATTTAATTTATTTATAGGCAAGGTATATAAATCTGGTTCTCTTAATATAATATGATCTTATAATATAATATGTATGTGGGTGTTTGTGTATAGAAATACAGGTGAAAAATATTTTTTTAGACTTGAAAAATATTTGACCGAATAGGTTGTCCGAAAAATGTGTATTTTCTTTTAAGTATTCTCTTACATTCCAAAGTTAGGTTTTTATCTTTCCCTCATAAATTAATATGTACATATCTGTACATAGCATATATACATACATTAAATTTCAACCATTTGAAACTTTGAAAGTCCCCCGGGACATTTGTATGCTAGTTATGTTGAGGAATCTCAAAATACCAGGCAATTAATTCAACATCAATTTATTGTGTAAGTTCCAACTTATCTTTCTGGATACAAAATTCGTAATTCTATGTATTTCGTTAAAACTATGGTCGCAAATATTTGTTACTGAATGCTATGCTTTTGAAACTCGTATTTTGAAATCTAATTGAAGAATCCAGATATGAGAGCTATGCGTAAAGAATGTGGTTTCTGGTTTCAAGTTCGCTAATAAATATGGATTGAAATAATAAAGAGTCTGGTGCAGTTTAATTTGCATTATGTAAGGCTGTAAAGAGAATGCCTTTGTGGGAAATAATTTCAACAAAATCTTTCACCATTTTTTAATAATTGTCCAAATCAAAATGTATCCTTTATGTCCCGTATAATCTACTTAATGCTTTCCGTAATAAATGAGAATATAACATTAAAAATTCAAAACATTTATAAAACATAATTTTGCTTGTATTTACACACATGGAAATTAGAGCAAAATTTAATTTGTTTTCAAATTAAAATTCCAAAATTTGTTTATAAACGTTTATAATATATGGAATGATATATGTTCTATTCAATTAAATATTTTCTCCGAATTTTTTTTTTACAAATTTTTAATACATATTTTTATAGATAATAACTACAAAAGATGCTTGTATAGTATATACAAGTAAAATATAAAGCTTCTCTAAAATATTTATTTGAATAAAATCTAAGGTATATTTTATTGAGTTCTGCTAAGCTGTCAATTAGAAGCCATATTTATGAAAGTTTTGTATACCAAAACTTTAAAGGTGTGTGTGTGTGTGTGTGTTTGTTTAACCAGTCAAAGTATGTTTAATGCTCAACGACAGGTCTAATGTTCAACTTATGTTCTGACACGTATTTTAACAGAATTTATTTAGCTATATGATCGTCTGGAATAACACCCACCTTTCTCGCTCTCCCTCTCTCTCTTTATATATATATATATATATATATATATATATATATATATATATACATATATATATATATATATATATATATATATATATATATATATATATATATATATATAAATATATATATATATATATATATATATATATATATATATATATATATATATATATATATATATATATATATATATATATAATATATATATACATATATATATATATAATATATATATATATATATACATATATATATATATATATATATATGTATATGTATATACATATATATATATATATATATACATATATATATATATATATATATATATATATATATATATATATATATATATATATGAAAGTAATTTGTTTTAATGTCCAATACTAATTGATTTAAGTTCATCTATGTTTTGGCTTTTAAGCCTATACTCTAACGTGTGGTCAATTTCAAAGCCTTGTTAATTTCAATTAACTTACTATTACAACTTGCAGCATTATGCGCAGTATAATTAAGTAAGTAGTAGTTTTTTCAACTTTCTGCTAGCTTAACTACTAGTTTAATTATTCTGTTAAGTGTCTTTATTTTCAATTATTACATATCTCCTATGATGTTAGTGATTCTCATGTAATTCTTTCTATGCTCTGTGGCTGTGGTATTGATAATATGTTAAGTTAAAAGTTTAGTTAACTTTGTAAGCAACTGTTAATCTTTCATTAATAATACGAAAACTAATTATGTTAAAAATTATAAATAAAAAATAATAAAAAAATTTTAACACTTATTTAAATACTGTTATAGTTTTTATTATAAGTGTACAAAAAAATTATAAAAATATAAAAATGTTTGAAAAAATAGTAAAATGTCTAAAACTATTTATAAAAAATTGTAAAATTTGGTAGATGCCTGGGTTTAATTTATGCCTTGTTGTAACATGACATGCTGTTGATGAATGACACTTGGTTTAGCTAATTAATTTAATTAATCTATGCCTTATCTTTAGTAATTTTGGTTTTGCTCTTTATTATTGCATTTGTTGTGGGACTGATGTGTTTTGCCTGAACTTTAGTTAGCCCTTTTTCTATTATTTGGCACAGGAGATTCTTTTGTTTAATTTGGTTTAAACTAGTTATGTAATTAATTAGTTTACTCAAGATTTTAATCATCATGATCTTTTATTGAATTGTAAATAGTAATTTGTTAATTGCATATTGTATATTGGTTTATACATTAATTATATTTCTAAAATTACAACTTATATTCTATTGATTTGAATAGTATTTGTAATGTATAATCTAAAATACACTGATGGCCACTGTAAATGCAACACCCTGAAGGAAACATGCAAATAACATGAAATTTACAACATGCATTAGCGGAGGTGAGATATGCAAATGATTAGAATTTCAGCGCAGACGCACATCACGCGCGCCTGTGGCGCCACTTCAAAGCGCTATTTAAGGCTTGGAGATTTCGACGATTTCAAGTTCGGCAATTGTGTTTTTCTTGTGGTTTTTCAAAAAAAACGATCAATTATGCCTCGTCGAAAACAGCGATCATCTTTTGATCAAGTATCCGAGTTCGACAGAGGAAGGATAGTGGCCTACCGAGGTTGTGGATTATCTTTCAGGGAAATCGGTAGTCGTGTTGGACGAAACCAAACAACTGTAATGCGGATATGTGATCGTTGGATGCAGGAAGGTACGACGGACCGGCGTGTTCGATCGCATCCACCTCAGCGCACCACTTCACGTGATGACAGGCAAATTGTGCGCATGGCAGTGACGGATCGATCAGTCACATCACGAACTATAGCACAGCACATGCAGTCTGTAACGCATCATCCAGTGTCTGCGCGTACCATTCGACGCCGTTTACAGCAGAATGGTCTGTCCGCAAGACGTCCATTGTTTTGTCTACCCTTGACGCAGAACCACAGACGTCTCCGCCGCCAATGGTGCGATGACAGAAGGATGTGGACGGCAGAATGGAATGAAATTGTCTTTACTGACGAGTCACGCTTCTGTCTGCAACACCACGATGGTCACATTCGAGTCTGGAGACACCGTGAAGAGAGGATGCTGAACAGCTGCGTTATGCACGGCCACACTGGTCCTGCACCGGGTATTATGGTATGGGGCGGTATTGGATATCACTCTCGCACACCTCTAGTACGCATTGCCGGTACTTTAAACAGCCAGCGCTACATCTCCGAGGTGTTGGAGCCAGTTGTCCTTCCTTACCTTCAGGGCTTGCCCACAGCCATATTTCAACAGGATAATGCGCGACCACACGTGGCACGCATTGTCCAATGGTTCTTCATCAGTCGCCAGATTGAATTGCTTCCCTGACCGCCTCGCTCTCCGGATCTTTCGCCGATAGAAAACATGTGGTCCATGGTTGCTCTACGATTGACCCAGATTCCATCCCCAGCTGCCACAGCAGAACAACTTTGGCAACGTGTGGAAGCTGCTTGGTCTGCTGTACCCCAAGAACTCATCCAAAGTCTCTTTGAATCAATGCCGAGGCGTGTGGCAGCGGTGATCTCCAACAATGGCGGCTACTCTGGCTACTGATTTTGGCAGGAACCACACTTCACAGAAGTCTATAAATTTAATCATTTGATACTTGGTCAACATGTTATCTACAAAATAAATTTTGTTGTGATATCTCTTGTCTTTCTTGGTGTTGCAATTTGGGTGGCCAGCAGTGTACTTAATCAAGAATTATAATTTGATAAATATTGATATGTATAATATATTGATATTTTAATCTATAATACTTATATAACATTATCTTCTAATGTATTGTAATATGGTTAATACATGAATTATAATACTCTAAAATATTTCAACATATAATCTATAGTTATGTATATTGGTGTTAACATTATATTTTACTCAAGATTCACAACATTATATACTATTGTTTTTTTAGCTAATTATTTATTCTATAATGTTTATTAGACATCTTATTGATTTGTTTATTGGTTGATAATTTATATTTTACTCATGAATAACTACTTATTAAATTATAGTTTTGTTTATGAGTTTAACATTTAATCGAGATTAATTTTTCCTCTTTACCTACTATTGATTCATTTTTAATTATTATTTTACATATGTATATCAACATATTATTTTATTGAATTGTTAATATTATTTGTGTACTGTAAATAGGTAAAATCATTAATTATTTTAAGCAAGTTAAAAATTAATTTTCTAAGAATTGTTAATCACATTATTAATGTATAAAATTATATTACTCAAAATATACTACTATTGTTTAGTTTTAGTTGTTACATAAATTGTTCTATTCTCTTAAGCTTTTTACTAAGCTAATATGTAGGTTCAATTGAACCTATACTTTCTTAATATGAGTTATAGTAAAACATATCTAGCGACTGGCAATTTTTCATATCATACTAATGATGTCAATGTTCGGTACATTGATACTTATTGGGGTATCAATGGATCGTCAAACAGTTACCAATTAACTTCATCCTCTTTCTCTGTGCCCTCTCCATGTTATAAAGTCAGGCAAAAGGCGTTGGTTTTTGATAAATGCACTAATAAGCTATGTAAAACTTGTCCCCTTGCAGATAATTCACAAATACAAGTAAATTCAAAAAAACAAAATTTCTGCAAAACTTATAATTGTATATACAAACTCACTTGTAATTGTTGCCATATGGAATATATAGGACAAACTTCTAATCCACTACATATTAGAATAAATTTACACCGTTCTAATATAAAAAAATATAATACACTAAATAGTCAACCACTTAACATTGAATTTGATCACTTCAAATAACATAATTTTGAAAATATTGTAATCTCCATACTAGATATAATTAAATCACCCTCTGAAAGGTTATATTATGAAAATATTTATATGCAAAAACATAAAACTCTCTTTCCATATGGCCTTAATCAAATGTATAAACAGAAAAATATAGTTAAATTTAATTTTACTGATGTGTAAGTTCAACCTATTTACCCTAATCTAATTGAAGATACACAGTCCTCAAAAAGAACTAAAAGAGGTAAAAGTTATAATAAAAGTAAGACTTTTGATAGTAACATATATAAAAATGCCTTAATAAGTTTTCTGGAAAGGTTTAAAATTGATTATAAATACAAAATATTAAAAGCTTGGATTTTTTCTATCGTTAAAAAACATATTATTAAGCTTTATCAACTATTTTTAAATACGAAACTAAAGAATTATCATTATCAGCATCTGGTATATGATTTAATACTAACACGGGCAAAACATTTAAAAATAAACTTATATAAAAAACACAATTCAGATAATAACACATTTTGTGTACTAAATTTTACTAACCTTAAACTTAATTATATAAACTTCAATAGTATATTTGATAAACTTCATGATATGTTTCCTATAAAAGAAATAAAAATAAAACGTGCCTTTAAATATACTCTGCCTATGGGTAGACGTATATTTAACTATAATCAGGTATCCAAAAAATTTTTCTGAGTCATTAAATTTAACTTGTGTTTGTCATCTGCCCATTTACAATAGTTATTTAGATACGACACATGGTCATGTAATAACAGGCAATATGGATATTGTGGAAGATGATAAACTGCGAGATTTGATGAATTTGGGAACTAAGTTTAGAATACCTAGTACTAATAATAATAAGAAAATAATTAGTTTCTTAAATGCTGATTTAGATACATTTATTTACAAAATAGCAATTAATTATTCTGTACCTACTGAAGCTTTCAACCCTTGGAAAATTAATTTACTAAAACTAGTACAAGCTAAATTACCCAATAATAGTAATAACATTAATAATCCTTATGAACACTTTAAAGCTGCTATTACAAAATTACAAGCTGACTTTATAGTCACTTATGTAGATAAAGCAGCCAACAACTATGCTATCATTTGTAAAAAATATTTTGCCATATGTTTAAAAAAACAGTTAGAAAATAGTGATCTTTTTCAGCCATTAAAAGAAACTACTAATATTATTATTAAGAAAATCATAGCTAAATATAAACTACTAGGTATTTCATCTAACATTTATCATTTTCCTTATATAACTTTAGTTCCAAAATTTCATAAAACACCTATTGCTTTTAGAGCAGTAACCTGTGGTCATAATACTTATGCTACAAAAGCAAGTAAATTATTATTAAAATACCTTAAATTAATCTATAAAAATATAACATCTGGTGTTTGTGGTATAATTGATAATAGCTATAGTCTAATTAGAAAACTACAAACATTAGATAACTGTAAATATATTGTAACTTATGATTTTAAAGATATATTTAATAATATTGATATAATTGATTTAAATAGAATAATCATAATGTTAGTACAAAATAATATTCAATACTTAAACAACGAAATTAAACTAACTCGTTTCAATAGGCTCCTAGAATTAGTAACTAAACATAATTACATAGTTCATAATAATAGTATATACTTACAGTCCAAAGGTGTACCACAAGGTGGTAATGCTTCAAGTATGCTAGCTAATTTATACTTATACTATTTTGAAAGTAATAATATAGAAAATAGCAATTACAATATATTTAGATATATAGATGATATAATAGTAATTAATAAAAGTAATAACCCTATAGACTTAAATTTTTACCCTCCTAATTTGGAACTAATTAAAAGTAGCCATGATAATATTAATGTAAACTTTCTAGATATTAATATTAAATTAAGTACTAACAATAAATTTACTTTTGACTTATACGACAAAAGATCTGACTATAATTTTAATATTGTTAAATTTCAAAATTATCTAACCTGTTTACATAAATCTGTTTTTAATAACATTATTGTAAATCAGTTAGTTCGTATAAATAGGCTATGTTCTAAAGACAATAGGATTAAGCATATTATAGACTTGAAAGCTGTGCTAACTCGTAATAATTACCCAGTAAGTCTATCCAAAAACATAATTGGTTGTTTTTGTTTTAATGAATAGTTTGTTCTGTTGCATTAATAAGTTAAACATAACAATAGGTTAAAATAAAAATAATAACTACTAAAAACAAAAATAAAAATCATAAGAAAAATAAAAAAATAATTAACTCATAGTAGTAACAATAATAAAAACTAAATAAATAAAGGAATAATAGTCTTAAAATATGGTAACCTAAGTAAGTCTGTAACTGAGTATCCACTACCTCAATGGTTGCAAGTTATATGACGTCAGTCATCTTGCGGTTACAAGTTCTTAACTTCCACTCTGACTAGCGTCAGGCTTGGTGTTCTTTGGTTAAGTACTTTTATTCAAACTTAATTCATTTATTATTCATTTCTTCTGTTAATAATGGATTGTACGGTGTCTGAGTGTGTTTATTTGATAGATCATACTCATCAGAAACAATCCATTGGTTTTTAGACAGTATTGACACCTCTGATGAAGAAATGCTGTCAAAAAGCTTATTCATACTTTTCTTTACATGTTGTATGTTCCTGGCTTCAAGTAGCTTTAGAGCTATTACTGGTTTTCTCTTTCATCTTATTCTTATTTATATATATATATATATATATATATATATATATACATATATATATATATATATATATATATATATATATATATATATATATATATATATATATATATATATATATATATATATATATATATATATAAACATTTATATTTATATATATATATATATATATATACATTTATATTTATATATATATATATATATATATATATATATATATATATATATATATATATATATATATATATATATATATATATATATATATATATATATATATATATATATATATATATATATATATATGTTTTTTTTCAACTTTTTTGTTCTTGCTTTGTGTACATTCTGCAGAAATATTGTGTCTTGTGTTATAATCGTTGTAAATTTTGGCTTGATTTTGTTAGTTTGAAACTTAAATTGAGCTTTTCTTTTAGCAGTATAAAACCAAGTATTAAATTTTGCATGTATGAAGTTTAGATATATGGATCTCTATTTTTACTCTAGTTCTAGTGTTAGCTAACTAATTTATTTATGACGTGTATGCAAACGTCAAATAATTCTGAATTGTTCCAAATTTTCAAGTCACGAAAGAATACATTGTACTGACATTGGTTCCCGTTAATCATTCAAAAAATTGAATATCCTATGCATATAAAGATTTTAAAGTACATTCCTTATAATTCCTTTATCTCCTCTGAATTCGGAGCATTTCTTAGTTCTGCAACACAGTTAACATATTTTAGAAAACTGTGGAAAAATAAATTTAGATTCGCGTTCACACACACACGTTTATATATATATATATATATATATATATACTTATATTCACAAAATTATTACCCCGCACGATAGTCTATCCAGAAACAATTTTTTCAAACTCATAGAGACTTATCCATTATAACCGAATATATTTTTGAATTTAAAAATTATTTTTTATAAATCACAATAAAATTATTTATGTTTATTTTTCCCGATAATATTTTATATTAGCACATTTGATATACTTACAAATACGAACAAACTATGTGTAGGATCTTTTCTAGCATAAAAGATTAATGCTAACCTATTCGTTTTCAATCAAGAAAGATTATGAAAGTAGTTAAACCGAGTGGAATTTGTTTTAAAATGATAGTAGAATTATATAAACTAGTTAAATCCTTTATATGACCAAGACTCTATATAGACGGATATAGATATTTATATGGTAAAAGACCTATTTCTTAATTTAAAACTCTAACGACTAAACATTTTACTTACCATAATGCAGAGTGATTTTTGGCTGTTTCTCATGCTTTAACATTAAATATAAAAGTGATTAAAACTAACCATTTACTGGGTGGGTTGAGTGTTTAGAGAAACATGTGTCTTTTTTTGTGCAGATAGATGTACCTCACGGTGAAAACAAAGTGATATAAATGAAAATAAAAGTATATCCAGATAGTTATTTGTGGAACAAAATCCTTAGGCATTTTAAGTTTCTCAGTTTCCCTTTAAAGGATTTTTAAATTCCAATTGAAGACTTTATTTAATTTTCGCTAATTTATTTCATTAAACCTACTCTTCACTTATGTCATATCTTCATGTTTTTTATGAATCTTTTAGATTTTTTAAATTTATATTTAAAAATATGCATAGTCTTAGCCCTTTTACTTAGGTATGGAAATTTTAGGGACAATCTTTCTATATTTTTCCGCAAATTAATCAATAAACGACCTCTATTAAAATAAATAAATTATTTCTTGTATATAGCAGAACTCTGGTATGCATCAGTTTTTTTTTGGGAGGAATTATGATAAAAGAGGTAATGAAAAAAAGAATCCTTGCATAAGAGCTCTTATGAATAATTAATAATGTTTATTATTTTGCAATCCATTATCTGATTATACAATGTTTTTTTTCTTATGTATATCCATTTGAAATTTATAATAAAGAATGTTAAGTTTAAAAACTGGTATTTCAGATTTACATTTATGTTAATTAAATTATGTTTTTATCACTCGTAGCTCTTAGAGATATGAAGTTACGTTTTGGATGTATATAAAAATACCATTTTCATAAAATTAAATTTCTCTAATGAAGTTTTATAGAATATAATTTTAATTTTAAAGTATAATTCCATAATCCGTTTAATGTTATCTTATAAATTGCTTGAAGAGAGGTACTAGACATATTTTTATTATAGTTTTTAAAAAAATAACTTTTTTTACTGGTCTGCTACCCAAGAAATGCATATTATAAAACTAATTCCCTTATTATAGATCATTTCCTAGTTCATATTTAATAAAAACTTCTATTGTCTGACCCGTGTTATCGCTGTGCATTTTAAATTTTACAATGATTAAAAGTATAATACATTGTCTGACGGTCCACAGTGAGCTTCTGTGGTCATAGATTTGAATATAGTGTACTTCCAACAAAGTGATACAAGAATCAGCCTTTAAATCACAAACACCAATGATGATACATTTATGTTTACCACTTGATCTCATAAGATTGGCCGCGTGAGATTAAATTTATATTTAATATAAGTTCGTTCATTTTATTTTTTTACTGTTAAACACTTAAAGAATATCATTCTCAGAATAAAAGTATTATTTGTGTTGTAATGAAAGTTTCAAATTTTACAACCGAAATAATACATCAAATAAAATTGTCTTAAAAATACAAATATTTCGTCCGTTCATTTAAAAAAAATGGTAATACATCAATTGAAATAATTTCAGCCATAAGCTAATGGAGTAATCAAAGTTTACTGTCAGTTTCTTTTACAACATCAATTCATAATAAATGTCGAACACAATGATGTCAGATATCCGTAATAAACATAAATTAAGACCAACCTCAGATTTTTTACCACACCACTTGTCTGACTTTATCTGCCACACGCAAACCAAGTAAATTGTACGTGTCTCGATATATTTGTGCTGCAAGTGGGAAAATATGTAAAATTAGTTTATGACATAAATCATTTACAAGTACAAAACCGTGGACAAAAAAAATATTGAACATCGATCACACTTCGTAAGGTAGGACTTTCAACCACACTATACATCATAAAAAAGCCTACGACTTTTCACTTTTGGACTCATGACAACGTGTTCGGTTGTTTAAAATGGGTATCACTGGCAGTGTTTCTTTTTCTAAGGCTAAACCGCACGAAAGCGGTTGATGACGGGCATTTCAAGGGACTTATGTCTTATTTTATTACTTTCGTAGCTTGTAATTTTTTTCAATACACTTGACAGTGTGAGTGATATTTTTCGGGGGAATCTGACAGAAAAACTTGGTTGTCGTTTCATACTCTGAATACATATTCTATGTACTGAGATTTGATAAACAGAAAATTCTTTCTATCACAAAATTTCCAGATTTTATTTCACGGGATGTTATAAAATGAAATTTTCTAAATATGCATTTTTAAAAGACACGTAATTGGGTTTAATGGTGAATACATTTAAGCAAAAATGCCTGTCTTCTTCATATTTATTTTCGTTGAAGATGTAAAAAAAAGTAATAAAATTCATAAAAACTGAGCTAACACAAGGAAAGAATTTTTTTTGAATTTTTCTTTTTCTTTTACGAATATAGAAACGGACTTTTTTGAAATCCCACATCAAAAAGTTATTCACATTTTGAATATAAACACAAACATTTAGAACTCAGTGAAAAAATTAGCACAGTTAGTTTGACTTTTTATCTGTACATTTATTTTCCTTTTATTAGAAAGAAAGGTGTAAAATATTTCGGGTTGAATCGTTTGCGGGGAAGCGTACGTGGATCACATGACCACAGGCCCACAGTAGGAACAGTCCCACACACGTTAAACTTCCTGCCCTGTATTTTCTCTTTCGTCTTGAATTGAGATATGTGAAGGTCTCGAGAAACAATCTCTAATAGATTTTGTTAGCACATCTCGGTGCAAATTTATTTACCACCGTATCATAGAAACGGCTGATTGAATAAACTGTATACAGGGTGGTTATATTTAAAGTTCCACTTTGAAATGGTCATAAAAGAAAAACTACTGTACCAAATGTTATCAATCTTGGTAATAGTTTAACCCTTTCAGGGGAGCTGTTTGCACAG
Source organism: Dolomedes plantarius (assembly GCA_907164885.2). Classification (NCBI taxonomy): domain Eukaryota; kingdom Metazoa; phylum Arthropoda; class Arachnida; order Araneae; family Dolomedidae; genus Dolomedes; species Dolomedes plantarius. Next base: position 34,588,600 of record OU015492.1, on the reverse strand, counting down.
TCCAAACGCTTAAATCTAGGCCTTCTTTCACTTGCATTCAATGTAGTCTAGTTAAAATGAGCAGAAAATATCTAGTGTTGCCATCTGTTATCAGTTTAAAGAAGTAAAATCCTTTTAAACCTTTAATTGGTAAATTTTTCAAGACTTTTTATCTTAAAAAAATCGAGAAAATAATCTGCACCGTGGAAACTTTGCAGGTTGTTGCCCCTGAAAAATGTTAAAGGTGGTCATGGGAATTTCTTTTCCTCCAAAAAAAGAAAAATGTTTTAAAATTCACCACCAGGGGGGAAATGACGCTGTATGCAATATTGTTAAACGAAATAAGACATAAAGACATCGGTTTAAAATGTGTTCAATCGTTTCCGAAACGTATTACAAAGCATGTTCAATGTGGCGTTCACCATTTTCCGAAAGCAAGTTAAATCGCATTACTGCATTCTCAACAGTAGCTCTTAACATATCAGGAGGAATGTTACGGACATGTCGGTGTATCGCATCTTTGAATTCCACCAAATTCTTTAGATTATCACCAGGCACAGTGCTTTTGAGATATCCCCATAGCCACAAGTCACAGGGGTCGAGGTCTGGTGACCTGGTAAAAAGCGACAAAATTAGCGATCTGTAAGAAAACGATTTCCGGAATGCACACACTTTAAATGGTAATTTTGCTTAGGTCAATGTTTCTTAAGGGTATACAAAATGTTAAACCCGTGTAACAAAAGGTTAAGTTAGTTTCCGACCTTATTTCGTTTAACAATATTGCATACAGCGCCATTTTCCCCCTTGGTGGTGAGTTTTTTTTAAGAAATTCCCATGACCTCCTTTAAACTATTACCAAGTTTGATAACTTTAGTTCCAGTAGTTTTCCTTTTATGACCATTTCAAAGTGGAACTGCAATTATAACCATCCTGTATATCTTGGAAATAATTAAGATTATTAAAAAACAAAAAAAAACTATTTTCAGTTCCCAAGAGTTTGTTTTCATGTGGAATAATTATTCTCTAGGAGGTACTGACATTAAAACACATTTCCAGAATGAAAGAAATATATTTTAGATTAGTGATTCCTAACCCTAAGGTTTGCCGTGATATTTTAGGGTCCCGTGAGATCGGCCAGGGTTGCCGTGGAATTTTTTGAGAGATAAATGAAAAAATATTGTTAGTGCCCATTTAAAATGAATGTTAAATTCAATTCATTACTTTCACTCAAGATAGATTTTGACACAGATCGATTAACTCGTTCCTGAGAATAAATTAGCTATTTTCTCTTTCACAACTATTATACCTGATATCAAATATTTCTGTCCTAAGTACCATTCGCAAGTCTCACATTAAAAAATCAAAACTCTTCTTAGTGGTTTCCATCGTAGTCCTTTAGTGTATTATTAAACCGAATACCATGGCTTCTGTTGGAATTGTATTACTACATGCTATCCTGATGTTCGTTACCTATATCAATAAATGAATAAAATCAACAATGTAGTAAGTATTTATTTTCAATTAAATTTGGCATGTTCCTGTTATACATTCCACTTCGATTCCATAATTAAAAAATTTTAAAATCTAGCATTTTAACAAGGGTGTACCGACTGTCAAATCTCCTCCCCAAGGGTGCCGCGAACGTAAAAAGGTAGGGAATTCCTGTTTTACACAAAGGATAATGTCACTAAAAATTAACTACATTTTCAAAAGATGAGATGAAAATTTAGATAAGTTTTGCTAATATTAGAAATGTTGCAGCTACTTAGTAAGGTTTACTGATATGTCTTTGGATTAAATATGAATATTTACATATATTCATTTTGAATACATCTTTGTTGACAAACTATGACATTGTGACAGAATGTTTGATGACATCTTATGTAACACAGTTGAAGTTTGAAGGTAATAACAGATGAAAGACACCATATAGTTATGCATCTCTAGATAACTGTTTCATATTTCAGTACATGCAAATGTTGTGAATAATGTAAAGAAAAAGTAAAGATAACCATAAAGTCATTTTATGCGGCCAACTTTAATACTGAATTTTAAATCATGAGAAACAAATTCTGAACTAAATTTAATAATGATAGAGTTATAAATAAATTTCGTAAGAAGCATGAAAAACGCTTAAAAATAAATATGATAATTTTGTCATCTTTAATAAATTTTGGGCATAGAAAAATGAAATTTGAATTTTGAAGCAGTTTTCTTTCAAATATTAATGTAACAGCTATTTAATATTTATATGATATCAAGATATCAATAATTTTTATTAATATTAAGATAAAAGGGAAATCGTAGCAGTTATGCATCTCCACAACGAGCATTCGTAATATTTCTTATATTCTGTAATGTTTTAATGTTATTAATATAATTTCAATTATTATAACGAAATATTTTAAATATTTCATAATATTTAAATGTTTCGCATATTTTAAACATTTTAGAACAGTTTTACCTATAATACAATTTTTATAAAACCTCTAAATGCAATTCTACGAAATGAACCAATTTTTCTTTATTTGTAACTTTTTATTTATACATTGTTTCTTGAAACCTTGTTTAGTTATGCCCTACGCTTCAATGAATTTGGTAAAATATTCTAACTATAATTTTATCTTTTACACCGATATCTTAATATTTAATCCTTTACATCTGTTTATTTTTTTATTTTTATAAAAATTGTGAACTGTCTGCACTTGTATTACACAGATTCATTCTGGCGCTGCAGTTATTTATTCCAGAGGGACATAAAAAGAATGTTCCACTCCATACTCCCTCCCCCCTCAGTGAAATTTTAAACGAATAGCGAAAAGTGTTACAAATGTTCTTTAAAAGTGTTGTTTCATTCCTTGTGAGAATCGATATAAGGCAAAAGAGGCATCAGCTATCTTTTTTTCTTGCATTTCAGGAACTTCTTTCTTTTTTTTTGGAGTGTGAGTTCTCTTTCAGACTCTTGAGTGATTATTTAAAAAATTTTGTGAGTAGAGTGAGCTTTTAATACGCATATCTGAGAAAATGTGCTTAGTGTTAAGTAAAGACAATTAATATATTCCTGTACATAAACATGATGAAAAGTTTTTATGAGTTGTAAAATATCTTAACTAATTACGTACTTTGGAATAGTTATGAATTTTAAGGGGTTAAGGGACCTTCAACCTCGTTTTTTTTTCATTTTTTTTCAATATTTAACCCTATATGCAGAATCATAATAATGACTATTCTTTTTGACTACTATGATAATCCTTAGAATTCAAAAAAAAATTTTATGGAACAGTAATAGCGGTTTTTGAAAAAAAATTCAAAAGTGATAATATTCTCCAAAATACTCCATGTGTATTCAATTTCATTTAAAAACCTTATATTTTTTATCATAAGTTTACCCTATACAGTAGAATCTCTATCAATCGTTTCCCTAATCATCGTTTTCCCGTATGTGTCGATCAATTTTTCCAGACCCCTATACACATACACACACACACACGCACACACACACACACATATATATATATATATATATATATATATATATATATATATATATACACATACACACACATATATATGTCTGTGTATGTGTATAGAAAAGGTAATGTCCAAGTAACCATCTGCCGCATTGGAGAAGAAGAAGGAGACGTCAGATCTACCGACTTTAGTCCCATTTGGATAACTCCTTCTGGGAGCACCGTATAGGTGGACCATCATTAACCCCTATGGGCCGGTGCCGTAATTTCGAACCGAGTCAAATGACGAGACCGAAACACTTGACCACGCACCTTCAGACGAAAATTTGAGAACTTGGAGGACATTGTAGCCACGCCCTATTTTATGTGCCCCGGCTTCCATTAGTGAACATGGTGGTGGATTTTGTCAGAAACCGGCTTTGAACCCGCGTCCAATAGATAACTGGCTCGACAACTATGCCAATCGGGCCACCGTGCCCTGTGGATGTGATGTATATGAAAAACAAAATATTGCAATATGAGAAAAATTGGATGATTTGTTCGTTTTTTTTGTCTAAGAGTGTATATATACATGTACATACAAAAAGAAAAAGTGATAAAGACAGATAGTCAAAAAAGTAGGCTAGGTATTAAAGGTTGTATGAAAAATGGTTTGTGAGTTCAGTAAAAATTATAGGAAGAAAAACATAAACGAAATAGAAAAAATAAAGCTGAATGTATATAGTTATCGTAAAAACTATTTATGCATATATTAACTTATATATAGCATAAAAATGCATATATATATATATATATATATATATATATATATATATATATATATATATATATATATATATATATCTACACTCATGGGCAAAAAAATTAGCGCACCAAGAAATAATTGCGGGATCGTAACGAAACTTGCAATGAAGGTACATGTCGGGGAGATATGCAAATGATTAGAAATGCAGCGTGATTGCGCATTACGTATAGCCGGTAGAGGGCATTGAACATCGTACTCTGTGGAGTATAAAACAGGTAACCAAAGCTTGTTTGAGTGTGCTGAATCATTTACAAAGGAAGAGCTGAGATAGACATGCCATTACGCCGCGTTCGAAGACAATATAAGCAGTTGTCGCAGTTTGAGAGGGGGAGAATCGTCGGGATGATGGAAGCTGGGTGGTCAGCTAGGCGAGTAGCTCGTCAGTTAGGCCCCTCTGATTGTGTTCTGAGGAGGTGTTGGGACTAGTGGACCCGAGAGATGTCATGTACACGAAGACCAGGCTCAGGATGCCCTCGACAGACCAGTCGTCGAGAAGACCGCCACATCGTAAGAAATGCACGCGTACAGCCAACTGCTTCATCGGCCGCCATCCAGGCACAGGTAGCACCTTCACTAGGGGCCTCTGTGTCTTCTCGAACCATACGAAGGCGCCTGGCTGAAGGACAGTTGGTATCGCGGCGCCCATTACGTGTGCTGCCCTTGACGCCCACCCACCGACGCCCCCGTTTGGAGTTTAGCCGCGCACGAGGAAACTGGACTGCAGCGGAATGGAACCAGGTCGTCTTTAGCGACGAATCCAGAATCAATTTCGGCAGTGATGACAATCGTGTTCGTGTGTGGAGAGCCCGTGGTGAACGCTTCAATCCTGCCTTTGCTGTACAGCGACACATCGCTCCCACAGCTGGTGTGATGGTATGGGGTGCCATTGCCTGCAATACACGGTCACCCCTAGTATTGTTAAGTGGAACCATGGCAGCCCAGCGGTATGCTCATGAAATCCTGCAACCACATGTGTTGCCACTCATGCAACGGCTCCCAGGAGCCATTTTTCAACAAGACAATGCTCGGCCTCATATGGCAAGGGTGTCACAAGACTGTCTCCGCACTGCTACTACCCTTCCTTGGCCTGCCCGATCTCCAGATTTGTCTCCAATCGAGCATATCTGGGATCATTTGGGACGACGAGTTGGGCATCCCACGAGTTTGAACGAACTAGAGGCATGGTTACAGCAAATATGGAACGAAATGTCTCAAGACATCATACAGAACTTGTATGACTCAATGTCCGATCGTATCGCATCGGGCATTCGCGCTAGAGGGGGTCCAACGGAGTATTAACTCCTCCGTTCTTTTGTCTTTTTCTCTGAAATAAATTATCCTTTTTCTTTGATTTTTTTAATTAGTTACTTATATGAAAGTAGTCATTACGTATGTAAAATTTCGTTTCATTTTGACGACTCCTTCTTGGTGCGCTATTTTTTTTGTCCATGAGTGTATATATATATATATATATATATATATATATATATATATATTAGAACTGATAAAACAGTTACGGTGCAGTATGAATGCTGATAAAGGTTTTATATTAACGTTTTTTACTCTCAAATTGAAAACCCTAATGAGAATGTTTCATATTCCTTTTAAGTCTCTACATGAGACATTTATTCAGTAGTTTAAAATAAATTATGTAAAAATAAATTATGTAAATAATTACGAAATAAATTATGTAAATGATATCTATAATCTTCAACGTTACTTATGCATATAATATTGACAATATATATCTCCGTTACTTTTAGTAATCATTCTAAGTGATTAACTTAATTTTGAAACATTTGCATTACTGAAAACGTGATATATTTCATTCACTATAACTATTAAATTCAACAGATACATTTCTTATTCATTTGCGAAGTCAAGGCTTGATGATTTGTGTCCTAATTCATAATGTAATATATCAGAGGGCGTGTTTTGCTAGTATAATTTCATAATTGCTGAAGCAAAACGTTAAGATTAATAACGGTTCAAATGAGTAACAATATTGATGCTTGGGAAGTATAAAATTGTCGAGGCGGGTTTGAAAATGTTTCAAATATTTAATTTTTATTACTCCAATACCATATATATATATATATATATATATATATATATATACCGCTTTCTTTAGTAAAATAAATTTCTCTTCATATCATTCCTTTAGAAGTGTTTAATTTTTTTTTTAATATTCGGCTTTATATTTTGGGCATTTTTAAACTCAGTATGAATGAAAGCTTTACCTGGAAACGTAATAAAATTGTGTATTTATGATTCTATCAATTATGAGAAAGTTATACTTTATATTGTATAAATGCATGAGTTTCTTACCTAGAATTAACTCTCTACGCGTTGAATGAAGGTTTACGCATTATAACAATAGAGTTTTTATGTAATATTCTGCATATTAAAGTAACGTGTTAAAATATTATAAGATTGCAATATGTATCGAGTGTGAAATACTTATAAGTAACCATTTTTCTCTTCGAAAATATTTCTTCACGAATATTTTACAGTTCGAAATTCAAATTTTTTAATGAAAAATTGACCGTAATTATTCTGTTTCATGATTTTCATACTGTTTTAATTGTTCCTCTTTCAAGCTGACTTACAGCTTTATAGATTGGTTCTGGTGACGGGTTACACCACGAGGAGAAAATCGAATGAATTCCGTTCCATTACCGGAACTGTTAATTACACTGCTGGGCTGCTGTTATTTCTTCTCTACGGCGTAGTAATCAGTAGACCACTTACAGATGAAAATTCCGGAAAACAGCTTCTCCAGTGCATTTGAGGACACCTGAGATGGAAAAAGATTCGGAATCAATTCGAAGTTATGATTTTCAGACATATTTGTTCAGTCTTTTAGACTGATCAGGGAGTTCATCAACAAAGGAAAATGTTCAATATTAAAAGCCTATTACTTTACAAGATATAGTTTGTAATAACTGTTCCTAATTTAATAACATCTTTGAGTTTCATTCAGAGTTGTTCGCTGCATGAGGTGATATATCCATAAAATGTGGAACGTTTGTCCGTAGATAAAAAACGAATTGTTGATTCGTTTTTACCCTAGTCGTACAGATGATACGAGTGTTCGTTCTTCACAAAACGTTTAAAGTCTCGACGATGTGTATCTTGCCAAGAAAAATGTGTGTTATTCTCCAAAAGTCTCAGAAAACCTATTCATAGGACCCTAAAGTGAGCGAATCAAACTGAAACATGCATCTATTCTCTGAAATAATCAATATGTCTTGATAATGCACACAAAGAGAAAAATGTTTTCAAGAACTAACAGAGTGATAATATACATGTAAAAAAAAGAACATATACATTGACAAAGCATGATATGATCGATTCGTACCACATGTTCGTAACTATTAAAATGTTTCCCGAGTTTAAAGAAAGGGATGGCATTAATTTGTTTATTCATGTATGCCATACATGTCTTTTTTACAATGTAAATAGAATCATCGAAACATCCTGATTATTTCCCGAATTACGTATACAACGAATGAATCTGCCACACCAAAAGCACAATGAGCATAAGTGTCAGAAATTTATTATACGTTTAACACTAGAAAGACAGGATTTTTTTTCTTACTAAATAGACTAAATGCCATCATTTTGACTGTTGAAAATAAAATCACTAAGGTTATTTGTTTTAAAAAGGTTTTAAAAGGTTTAAAAAGGTTTTTTTATTAAGGTTTTTTGTTTTAAATGGTTAAATACTTTAAATTTGAAGTATTTCATGTCAATATATAATAAATTAGAATATATTTAGATATATTTTTATGCAGGAATGCCGACATGACAACCTGGTATGGTTTATCCGTAAAAAATACACGCATGGTTTGTGGAGTCCTTATTTTTCAACACCAATATTTCCGAAGAGCCAATATTTCTGTTATTTGCAAAAGGGGGAAGAGACGAAAAGCAACTAAATTTTTTTCCGTATTATTTGAAAGATTTCTGCCTGTTTTCTATATTGCCGTCAAATCGACGGCTTCAGTCTTAGTAGGTATACAACACATTTTCTCCCCCTCTTTACTATCGAATATAATTTTGTAAATGCTTGTGCATATTTCTCTTAAAATTAGAAAAAAAGTCATAAAATTTCAGAAGCTTGAGAACATAAAGACAGACATAGCACCTAATAGTATGTCCAAAACAGTCAAATTGACGGCAACTGTCTTTCTAGTGTTAAAAGTCGGGGTAACAAAAATGATAATCACTCTCATGGATATTAAACGTCATTGACTCTTAACAGAAATCATTTTCTAGAGTAAAGCTGTACATAAAAAAAACTTGCATGTTTTTTTTTTAACAAGCGGATGCACATTCACATATATCTATAGTTTAACCACTTTTTAAGCATCATATAAGCATTGAAGACAACAAATGCACTTAAAATTAAATACACTGCTGGCCATTGTAAATGCAACACCCTGAAGGAAACATGAAAATAACATGATATTTACAACATGCATTAGCGGAGGTGAGATATGCAAATGATTAGAATTTCAGCGCAGACGCACATCACGCGCGCCTGTGGCGCCACTTCGAAGCTCTATTTAAGGCTTGGAGATTTCGACGATTTCAAGTTCGGCAATTGTGTTTTTCTTGTGGTTTTTTCAAAAAACGATCAATTATGCCTCATCGAAAACAGCGATCATCTTTTGATCAAGTATCCGAGTTCGACAGAGGAAGGATAGTGGCCTACCGAGATTGTGGATTATCTTTCAGGGAAATTGGTAGTCGTGTTTTACGAAACCAAACAACTGTAATGCGGATATGTGATCGTTGGATGCAGGAGGGTACGACGGACCGGCGTGTTCGATCGCCTCCACCCCAGCGCACCACTTCACGTGATGACAGGCAAATTGTGCGCATGGCAGTGACGGATCGCTCAGTCACATCACGAACCATAGCACAGCACATGCAGTCTGTAACGCATCATCCAGTGTCTGCGCGTACCATTCGACGCCGTTTACAGCAGAGTGGTCTGTCCGCAAGACGTCCATTGCTTCGTCTACCCTTGACGCAGAACCACAGACGTCTCCGCCGCCAATGGTGCGATGACAGAAGGATGTGGACGGCAGAATGGAAAGAAATTGTCTTTACTGACGAGTCACGCTTCTGTCTGCAACACCACGATGGTCGCATTCGAGTCTGGAGACACCGTGAAGAGAGGATGCTGAACAGCTGCGTTATGCACCGCCACACTTGTCCTGCACCGGGTATTATGGTATGGGGCGGTATTGGATATCACTCTCGTACACCTCTAGTACGCATTGCCGGTACTTTAAACAGCCAGCGCTTCATCTCCGAGGTGTTGGAGCCAGTTGTCCTTCCTTACCTTCAAGGCTTGCCCACAGCCATATTTCAACAAGAGAATGCGCGACCACACGTGGCACGCATTGTCCAACGGTTCTTCGTCAATCGCCAGATTGAATTGCTTCCCTGGCCGCCTCGCTCTCCGGATCTTTCGCCGTTAGAAAACATGTGGTCCATGGTTGCTCTACGATTGACCCAGATTCCATTCCCAGCTGCCACAGCAGATCAACTTTGGCAACGTGTGGAAGCTGCTTGGTCTGCTGTACCCCAAGAACTCATCCAAAGTCTCTTTGAATCAATGCCGAGGCGTGTGGCAGCGGTGATCTCTAACAATGGCGGCTACTCTGGCTACTGATTTTGGCAGGAACCACACTTCACAGAAGTCTATAAATTTAATCATTTGATACTTGGTCAACATGTTATCTACAAAATAAATTTTGTTGTGATATCTCTTGTCTTTCTTGGTGTTGCAATTTGGGTGGCCAGCAGTGTATATTAATATTATAAATATAAAACATACGATAAATATAAAATATACGATAAAATATAGCAATAAAATATACGATTGATAAAAACTAAATTCGAAAAAGTATTTCAAATCTTTTCAGGACAAATTGTGTTTTCGGTGTTTTGAAAATATTATTAGTACCATTACCAAGAAAAATATCATTTATGTTGTTGTTACTAATGCCTCCTCATCTAGCGGCGCCATATCAGGTCTATTAATCCATATGTCCTCAGTAAGTCCATCAAATAGCGAGGATCGGTAATAAAATCCTGCCTCGTTAAGCCTAGTTAGTTAAGACAAGTTAGGATGTGACCAGGAGTGGCCTGCTCATTATTGAACTTTTTTAAAGTAGGAAAGTCTTTGTTTTGGTGATCAAATTTTTGGCACCTCAACTGGCCACTTGCAAACCTAGAGATAGCCTGCTCATCTCTATCAACCTCGAAGGTAAGAGACCAAACACCAGCGTACCGATCATGGACCGCGGGAGATCTCCAAGTACTCTTGATGAATGATTTCCTTATGGAATATGCCTACAGATAAGTAAGAGTCGATGAAGTTGGTGAACATTCATCGGTAACCTCCTTTGCTAGGATGTCAGCCATCTCATTGCGAAATAGGCCCACATTAGAGGGGACCCACTGCAAACGGATATCAGGTTTCATAAAGCGACGATTCATCTGGTGCAGGATGGACAAGCCGGCACTGTCGCCCACTCTCGTCCAGTTGCTGAAATGCTGGATGGAACTGCGACTATCTGATAAAATCCAAAAATATTATATATGAAACAGGAAAATGAACAATTAGATTTAAAAATTTTGTGTCCGCTTAGTGTTCTCATACTTTTTTCTAAAAATGCGCAAAACTTTGTCATTGTTACTAAAATTATATTTTGGCATATAAATGGGTCAATTTTTCCAGAAATAGAATCCATAAATAAAATCTACTCTATAACTATCTATTTTATATCTAATCTATAACTGTTGAAACGCAAGGCGAAAATGCAAATTTCCGAAGCCAATGACGCCAGAGTGACTTAGATTGGCCACGCCTAGCCCTTCTCAATTTAAAGCAGCGGAAGAACAGTTTTGTCACCACTTCTTTGAAAGCGAATTCGCCAAATCTGCGCCGTTGTCAAAGTTCATAATGAAGTTTTGGTCATACGTTACTAAGACTACTGATGACCAAGCGTCTTCAGTGGGATTACGGGCTGCATTTAGTAGAACTTTGATTTGGACTTCAAGTTTTCTTTTGTAATCAGAGGTCTAGGATGTTAAGTTTCCATTTAATGACACCTTAAGAATGTGTATATAGATGTAAAATAAAAGCGTTTTAGTTATTGCAAGCCTCGTGCTGACACAGTCCGGGAACGCTACGTAAACGATAACTATATGTGATATAAAACTGGGATTAGTGTCGAATAGTTAATTTTTATGCGTAATCCTTTTTTATACATTAAACTATTTCTTTTCTTGCTCAATTAATGGACGTACCAGTGTTCTCCAATAAAGACATGCTTTGTTAAGTTATCTTTTTAGTGTGATCAATAAAGGTAAGGAGAATCCCTCATTAAAAGCTTCTAGATTAAAAGTAATTTTTTACATAACATCAGAAAGTTTCAAAACTATAACTCATAAATAATATTTTTTATAATATAAGGCATTAAATATAAGACGTGCTACGCTTTGACAAAGGCACAACATAACTTTATAAATTTAATGGGCGGTATTATTATAGAAAACTGAATTTCTACCATGTTAGTTTTATTTTGTGGGTCTAGGGAGTTGCGCTTTATGGCGGTTTAAAAATATCCCTCAAATAAAGCTTAATGTTTAGAGAGAAGAAACGCGCGTGCTGGACTCTATAAACAAATTCTATCTTCATCCCATTGACTTGCGGTCGTCGTAACTTTTTTTTCGTCCACGTAGTGTGCGTTTTCCCGTGTGGCATTCGAGAGAAAAAGAGACAGAAATAGATTGGTTTTGACCTCTGATGAAAGATTTGTTAAAACGTCTTCAGAACCTAGCAAAGTAGATTTCGGGTAGGTAGAATTTTTTCTTAAATGCTGCATCGCAATATACGCTACGAAGGAAAAATATTGTATTATTAAAGCTGTTCGGTAGCAGGCGTATTTGTAAAATTTTTAATTCGTGGCGAGATTGGTATGGAATACATTTATATAATTTTTACTAGTAGCCTTGATGCTAAATAATTTAATAGTAATTAGAATATTTCGCCAACTTTTCTGGCATTTCTCCATAAATGTATTTCTTGCTAATTGCCTACACGGTTAGTTCAGACATTTTGCATTCCATTAAAAAAAAATGAATATTATGGCTTGTCATTCAAAGATTTTTGATGAAACTTTTGAATATTAAAGATAATGTTTTAAGCATCTCGTAGTTTCTGGTGGATAGATATTAGCTCAAACACGTTTAAGGCTGCTGTGTAACATCCACACTGGATTCCTGAGCTCAATATTAACCTATGGCGGAAATTTTTTCATTGATTGGCGACTTGGATTTAATGATTATTTTTTTTAAATTGTAATTCGTAGTAAGGAAATAATTTTTTTCTCGTATTTCATCATTCGTATTTCATCATTCTCGTATTTTTTCATTCTTTAAAATAAAAATAAATTATAAAACTAACTGACTCATGGCACAACAGTCCGAATTTCTTTTCAGCACTGTGGACCAAGACCTGCGGTGACCATCTCCGCTTTCATGACCGTGGGCTTGGGGTGCCATACAGAATATGTCTCGGTCAAGTGGTGAACCTGACGCGGGACCCCCACATTTAGTTCCCAAGCATGATTGGTCCTCATTTTATCGACCTACTCAAGGGATGAAAGCCATGAGTCGACCTTGCCCAGTCGCAGGGTCGAACCCTAGACCTGTGGTGTGACCAAAATCAATTATATTCTGAAATAATTCAGGGGGAAAATGTGGTATACTCTATTTTAAGAGCAAATACATTCTTTTGGTGTAAAGATTCCTAAAAGGAATAAGAAAGCACGGTATATAAAATTCCTTTCTTTATTACGTATTACACTTACAAAAAATATTTTAATCCAAGTGGACTGTAAATAGAATAATTTTCCTCACAGGTTAACACTGAGCTGTGCGAATCCAGTTTGGATATTACACGGAAGTGTTAAACGTGTTTAAGTTAATATCTATCTATTTGAAATTACGACATGCATAACAAATTATCTTAAATATTCAATAATTTCATTCCTTAAAATTAAACGATCACTAATATTCAATTTATAAAAAAAACGATGAAACTAAAAATGTCTTAATTAACCGTGTAAGCAATAAGCAAGAAATAGATTTATGTAGGAACACAAGAAAAGCGTGTAAAATATTCTAATTACTATTACATTATTTAGCATGACGGTTACTAGTATGAATTATATAAATGCATTCCGTACCAATCTCGTTACGAATTTAGAATTTCGCAGTTTGGGAAACGGATTAATAGGAACCGTATCAGTCTCTCTGAGTTATTTCATCTTGACAAAGTGTTCCACAAGCATACAAGATAAACACTGGCGAATTATTAAATAGTCTGAAACGCTAGCTTTGTGTGCAAACTATCGTCCCTGACACGCTCGCTAATTGATCATTTTGCTTTGAAAGCGGAGGATTCACAGATTATTAAAAGCTGCATTAATGAAGTGGAGAAGTAAAATAGTGTAATAATCTTCCAGCTGAGGAAAATAAATGATGGAATTGAATATTTATCTGTGCTTGAATTTTACAATTATCTGAGAATGAAGGCTAATGGAGTGTAATTAGAAATTACAGTCGGTTAGCGCATAACCTTTAGTTATTTTTGAAAACGCTATATATATATATATATATATATATATATATATATATATATATATATATATATATATATATATATATATATATATATATATATATATATATAATTTTAGAGGGAAGGTTAAACAAGATAATTTATTGAAATAATTTAAAACATGTATTAGCAAAATGACTTACGTCTGATAAACATGAAATTTTCGGCTGAATGTTATCTTAGCTTGGTAAATAATGTGAAACATATTTTTTATGTATTAGTTTATTTACAGATTTTTTGCGTACATCCAATTCACAAAAATATCCTAAATATTAATTAGTTGAAATGAAGTGGCAATGAAAATATTAACTACTCAGAAACCCTAGAAATATTTCTTTCCAGACGAAATTGCCCTGGACATAATCTATAAAAGAAAAAACTTAAGCTATGACAAGCAACTACTGCGTATTCAAAATCTATGTTTCTACTTTTTCGGTCTCATCATATGATCTTAAATCGGTTATAACTACCTGATGGGAAGTCGAATGACATCTTTTGAAACCAGCTTGAAAAGGGTACCCTGAAAGGAAAAGATTGTTTATTCTCTAGGTACCAGATTAGACTAAAGCAACCCAAAACACCATTAGTCTTAGCAAACAAGAGTACTGTACCATAAATTCAACTTATCCGACTCCGTTTCTTTAAGAAACACTGTACATTTATTAACATTCACAATCACAGCACAATTACAGTATTCTTACAACAATTATTTACGGTTTTTCATTTAAGCCGCCCAGATTTTCCCACTCGACTACGTCGAGCCATCACATGGTTCTAAGAGCCGCGCAAATCGGATCTCCAACGCGACAACAAGTTACTTTCGTTTTGACACGTGACATACACATACAGTATTTTCCTCCCGTAAGGAGAGTAAAACCAAACTTCCCTGTTTATAGGGACAAACAGTTACAGACGGAGTTTTGAGTCGTAACATCCTCCGCCCCCAATGAAGACATTCATTATTTCTTACAACATAATAAGTACAACATAATAAATCAAACAATTTTACACTCAATTATTACAAAATTAATAAAGAACAATATTAATACTAACAAAAATAAAACACTTATTAAACAAACAATATAACTTGATAGCTGGCTGGTAAAATCACAACCACAGTATTAAAGTTGGATCACGGCTTACCTATCTCCATATGATTCAGAAGCTGAATCGATCGTTTGATTTGACCTGTGGCTGTTTTCAGCGTGACAGCTCTTACCTGTTTGTCTCTGCCAAACTACAATTCAGTTACTCTTCCCATTCTCCACATTTGCCTTGGCATCTTATCATCTGTTATCAAGACTACGTCACCTACATTAAATTGACAAGTTACATTAACTGGTTTTATAAAATTTACATTTCTTAACTGTAAACGGTACTCCCCCTTCCATCGTTTCCAAAACTGATTTAAAAGCTTTTCACGATATAAATATCTCTTAATTAATACTTTATGAGTACTGGATACACTTCCAGAAATTGATTTGCCAATATGGGGAGGTAAGGCTGTTATTCTTCTTCCAATGAGGAAATGAGCTGGAGTGAGAGGAGATGGTTCCGTGGGTTCATTATAAACATAAGTAAGAGGTCTAGAGTTCAAAATGGATTCAATCTCTGCAAGTATTGTTTGCAGATCTTCAAAGGTTACCAAAGCCCTCCCAAGAATTTTCCTCAAAACAACCTTTGTTATACGAACCATCCGCTCGCAATATCCGCCCCACCAAGCGGCCTTTTCTACTATGTACTGCCACGTAATCCCCTTTTTTCCAAAATAATTTTGTATGTCTGAGTCCTTTATGTTCGTATACAATTTCTTGAGTTCGGTGTCTGCACCTTTGAAAGTCAAGGCATTGTCCGAGTTAATAATTCGACAAACACCTCTCCTTGAAACAAATCGTCTAAACGCTAGTAGGAAATGTTCACTACTTATGCTGGACACAACTTCCAACTGAACAGCTCGAGTGACTGCGCAGGTAAATAATGCAATGTAAGCCTTGCAATTGTCCTTTGTATATAAGGGTCCTGCAAAGTCTATTGCAGTGACTTCAAAAGGTTGGAGTCACGTCTGAGTTCTGGTTGCAGGAAGTGGAGCTACTACCTGCCTTCCTTGTTTAGCCTTGAATCGTCTGCATCGTAAACACTTGTTTAAACAGGACTTTACAGCTTGCCTGCCACGAATTATCCAAAATCGTTCTCTGAGCTTGTGAGAGTGTCAGAAACACCAGAATGAAGCACGTTCTTATGCTCTCTCATTATCAAAAGCTCAGTAAATTTAGTCTTGCTCGGAATAATTATTGGATGTTTAGATTGAACATCTAAATCAGAACTCTGCAGTCTTCCCTTTAATACTATTAACCCATCAGTGGTCAAAATTGGATCTAAACCATATAGCTTAGAGTCAGAATCAAATGCGGTTTTCGTTTTTAATTGGTTATACTCTTTACCAAAGTCCCTTCGTTGCACGATTCGAAGCCAATAGTTCTCTGCTATAGAGAGTTCTTGCGCTGTTAAAGCATCCGTAGATTTTATACATTTTGGTTTAGAATTGTTCACAAACCTCATGATATATGCACTTATTCTTATGACCTTTCCTAGGTCACTATACTTGTGAAGGTCTAATAGTGGTTCAACAGTTTCGAAGTTTACATGAAACGCAAAAACCTTTCGCTTCTCTTCCTCAACACCTTCAGTATCTGAACTGACCCTCGTCGTTGTTACCTCACTTGGAATATTTAACTCAGCAAGCCAAGGTGGTCCTGAAATTCAAGCCTTATCATTGATTAGAGCTTGTGCTCTTATTCCTCTAATGAGCTTATCGGCTGGATTGAATTTTCCATTGCAGAATTGCCATCTCGATGGATCAGTCCCTTTCTTTATCTCTACCACGCGATTTCTCACAAATATCTTCCAGTTATCTGCAACGCCTTTTATCCAATGAATACAAATCTGGGAGCCAGTCCAGTAAAATATATTCCTTGGTTCTACCATAGGAAAGGTAGACTGTAAATATGACCCCAGTCTTGCTGATAGTAGGGTCCCCATTAACTCGAGTCTTGGTAGTGTCATCTTCTTCAGTGGGGCTAAACGAGACTTCGTTATTATGAAACACGTTAGTATCTATTTAACCTTCTCATTCTAAAGTATGCTACCGATCCATAGCATTTGGGACTGGCATCTCAGAATATGTGTATTTCAACAGAATCCCAGCAAATTTCACTGAAATATAATCTGGGTATCTCAAAGAATTTCAACTTCTCAACGTCGTTCAGCCACTCCAGAAATTCTGCTTCAATTTCACTAGGAACACCTTCATCCCATTGAAGGCCTCTTTCCCACAACAGTTGGACTATTATCTTGAGTTGTACTGAAAAGGGGTTCATTATATCCATAGGGTCAAAAAACATTCCACAAGCTGCTAAAATATTACGTTTCGTTATCGGTTTATCTCCTTTCAATTTCTTAAACTGACTAGTGTCAATTCTCAATTTGTCATTTACATTGTCCCAAATAATACCCAAAATCTTCAATGGTACGCCAGACTCTTCCGAAATTTCACGACAGTCGATGACATTCTTCCTCCATAGGTCATTGAGCTCTGGGGAATTTGATATCCATCTAAGAAGATTCATACTGGCTTGATCAAGAATAACTATCATTACTTTACTCAGTTTTAGAACATGATCGATATCCGAAGATCCTGATATTAAGTCGTCGACATATAACTCTTTCAACATGTCGCAAGATTCGCTGTGGGATTCTTCATATTTCTTTAAGTGAAGCCGCACTGTCGCAGTTAGTAAAAACGGTGAACACTTTACCCCAAACGGAACTCTTGCAATCTGCAACACTTGGAAATTTGGAGGATCGAAATGGAGATTTGGCCCCTGCCCATTAATCCACAGGAAATTTAAAAAATCTCTATCCCCCTCGGCAATTCCTACTTCAAGAAACGCGCGCTGAATGTCGGCGCAAAAAGCGATTGGATTTAATCTGAACTTCAAAATGATTTTCAATAAGTCGGGATTCAAATTGGGCCCGCTATCCAAACAATCGTTTAGGGATACTTTATCCTTACCCTTAGAAGATGCATCGAAAACTATCCTGACTTTTGTAGTGTCCCTTTCTTCTCGCACTACTGCGTGATGTGGCATGAAGTATCCTGTATTGACGGTTTTCCTTAAATCTACCGTTACTGGTTCCACAATACCTTCTTTTAAGTGTTCATTAATTATTTCACTATATCTCAACCCTAATTCTTGATTCCTTTCAAATACTCTGCTCAAACTGTTTAAACGACGCCTCGCGTTTTCATAGATACACCCTAAATTTTTATCCTTTTCTTTACATAATAACCGAGTTTCATGTCGTTTGTTTTTGTACGTGGTATTTTGCTCAAATGAATCTAAAATTTCCTTATCAGATTGAGAAATTTCCTTATCTGGACTTATCCCAATTGTTTCCAGTTCCCAAAAATGCTTCACTCTTTCATAGTCCAATTCTTCATTCGCAACGGTCAAATGGTTAGCATGCACCTCCTGAAAACTATATCCTTCATCCCTTCCCTGTATCACAAAGCCAAAAATGGTGTCTGTTGCCACTAGTCTTTTAGAAATTTTTATATTTGTTTCACCCAAAATTTCCCCAATATAATCTGACCCGATTAAGATTTGTATACTTCTGGATGTACCCTGATCTGCCAACTCGATACCCTTTTCCAAAGCCATATTCCGAATCCATTTAGAAGGTATTTCAATTTGTCCTAATGTAATCGAATCAATAACTACTGCGTTAATTTTGATTTTCCGCTTTGGATCACTCACATTACACAATTCCAGTTCAACGATATCATAAATTTTCTTCTCAGCTCGACTACCCCCAAAAGTGTAAATAACAAGTGCTTCTTTACTTATGGCCTTTAACCCCAATAATTCACAAACATCCCTAATCACGAATGTTTTGGTGCTTCCACCGTCTATCATGCAATGTACCATCTGCGTTTTATTTAAAGGACTTGTTTTGACAGCGGCGGTGAACGTTTGTAATAAGACTGATTCATGCGGTGCCGCCCGCTTCGATGGATTTTTATCACAAACTAAGCTGAGTGAACTTTCCGCCTGTGGTGGGATTTCTTTCACATTTGCTTTAAATTCATTCCTCTCAAAACTGCAAATCAGCTAGTTATGGTCTAAAGAATTGCAGTTTCTGCATTTCTGATCCCTTTCACAAAATTTCCTCAAGTGGTTCTGGAAACAAATAAAGCACAATCCCTTGGCCATTAACGCTTTTCTCCTATTATTAACATCCAATAAACAGTCATGCGTCATGTGCGAATTAGCAAAACAAAATATACATTGATTTCCAGTATTCTGTCTAAATGGAAAGTTGTTTCGGTATTGGTTAAAAGTTCTTGTATTACTACTAGAATATTTATTAAACGATGGTAAATTTTCTTCAACCTTAGTAGCTACTACTGAGGCTGTTGATCTAGATTTAGAATACTCATTTCTCTTAACAGTTAACTGATGTTTATTTTGATAATTTTGATTCACCTTATTTCGATAAGGATCATTTTCAGTTGTATTGTGTGGGTTTGGGTTTGCCAATATTATAGACGTTTCTCTTATTTCCAATTCCTTCCGTATGTATTCTATTAATTTTGAAATATCAAACAATTCGTTTGATTTACAGGTCCTATTATAGTTCAAATTCAACTCCTCGGGTAATTTCTGCAATATTACCGGGCACAGTAAATTACCGTAAGTACCTGTTGCTACATTTAAAGACTGCAACGAACGAATTTGTACTTCTATTGCGTCGTACATTTTTCGTAGCCCTGCTACATTCGAACAAGATTTTACAGGTTCAATTAATAGAAGTTTATGGATGTGTGACGAAATAATGACCTCTGGCCTTCCAAACCTCAGGGTCAACAACTGAACCGATGCGTCATAATTTTGCTCTGTAAGAGAAAATCCTGAAATGGCGTTCAAAGCAACACCCCCTAAATAAGTTTTCAAATACGTAAACTTTTCGATTTTGCTTAGCGCGCTATTATTATGTATACCTACTTCATACGAATTCCAGAAATGAAGCCAAAGGCTGCATTCACCAAAAACTTTGTTATATCTAGCTTAGGGAGTTTAACGACATTTTTCGTTTCGGTTCTAAAACCTTCACTGTTTTCCACATTACTCTCAGATTGATTCTCAGGTTGGTTTGCCTGCACTACACTTCCCGGTCTACCATATAAAGATCCCAAACACATCTCTAATTTTGATTTTGAGTCGGTTCCCTTATCTTTATATTCTTCGCTCACTGATAAGTCATTCTCTATCTCTTCGATTTTAATTATTAACTGTACCTCATCATCAATTTTATTCAACTCATTCATTTTTTCAATGAGCTGATCCCTTAAGCTTGATAGCTCCTCAATTTTCATCTCTTTTGTATATTCTGCCGTTATTTCCTTTTCTATCGAAGTTTTAATTTTTGTCAAATGCTTAGTAAATAACTTTCTTAAACCCTTCCGTTTTTCCTTAAGCCTTTGAATATCCATAATTGAATTAATTTAATTCAACCAGTCTCACTAGTTATAACAAGGATTTATTATTTAACCCTTAAGTTTCGCTATCTAATACTGTTTCGTTTCCGATCTGCACTTTTCAGTTTTAGCAATTTCTTTCCTATATAACAACTAACAACAAACCCTTCCCTAATAACTTAACTAGCAGGGAAAATAAGAAAGGACCTACCTCCATTTCCAAGAGGTCCCTCAATGATCCATAAATTATAATAATCCAAAATTATCCAAAATATTCCTGTTTAGTCCAGTTCCATATAGTCCGGTTCGCCTATCACATCAGCTCCGGTGTCACCGAAAAGTTGTACCATAAATTCAACTTATCCGACTCCGTTTCTTTACGAAACATTGTACATTTATTAACATTCACAATCACAGCACAATTATAGAATTCTTACAACAATTAATTACGGCCTTTCATTTAAGCCGCCCAGATTTTCCCACTCGACTACGTCGAGCCATCACATGGTTCTAAGAGCTGCGCAAATCGGATCTCCAACGCGACAACAAGTTACTTTCGTTTTGACACGTGACATACACAAACAGTATTTTCCTCCCGTAAGGAGAGTAAAACCAAACTTCCCTGTTTATAGGGACAAACAGTTACAGACGGAGTTTTGAGTCGTAACAAGTACAGTAGTTTTTGCTATAACACTATAAAAAATTCGTCTTAATCTATAGAGTTGGTTGCAAGATTTATTATTCTTAAGGCCCAAAACTACAATAGCTGTCGACAAAGTGAAGGAAATACCCTTGTCTCATCACCTGTTTAAGAGGCTAAGTAATACTTTACGTGATTTCGTGCCCTGCTATTGCAAAAATTCTGTGAGAAAATAATCAGAACCTGCACTTCATTCTACCGTAGTTTATTTGCTTCTGGTATACTAACATTTGAATTCCAAATGGTAGATCTAAATAGTTTTCTTATAATACTAATCTCTTTTAAGCTGTCATAAGTTATTTTTTTCTCAAGACAGCCACTGTGAAATAGAAAAAAAGATAAATACAGTTTGTGTGATTTTTTTCTCGTCAGCAATCTCTTACGAATTGGTGATCATCGGTTGTTTTAATGACTATGGTGAAATGTTTTTGAATTGTTCTTAGTTATCTAAAATTGTATTAGTTCAATTATCCCAAATTGCTTTTCCTATTATTACAACGTTAAATTTTATCAGTGCATTAGCAAACTACGCAAATGAACACAAAATAAATATGGCGTTAACTATTTAATTAATTGTTTAAAAAGAAAATATATTTTACCTTCTAGGATTTAGTTTTAATTCTAATGTGCTGTTGATTAAACAAATAAACCTCGAAGCCGTGTGAAAGGCAAACTTCTTTAAAATTCACCGTTTTTATTATTTAACACATTCGAGTATGTAATTATAAGTTTTAGTCACTTAATGAGTAAGCATTGCCATGTTTTCGTGTATTTATTGATTGCAAATTTAATTGTAAAATTAATGTATACGTGTCTCGCAAGTAATATTTCTCAATTTATATTATTTTCAGAATTTTCTTTCAAGAAAAGAAGTTGAGTATGCAGGAATATATTATTAAACAGCAAAAATGAAAGAAAATGGGAGCAAAGTTCGGTGAGTACGATTTCATATTTTCCAAATTGAACAGTATCAGTAGAAATATGGGAATTTATAATTAATTAAATAGCATGCTTTAAATAGTCATTAAAAGTATTAGGTTTGTTAAAACACGTAAGTGAAACATTTTTTATGGTATGCAATAATATCATATTTAATAAATTCAAGTTTAATTTAATACTTTATATTGCTTTTATGCAATTATCTAGAATTTTGTTCTTTGTATAAGTGTCAATAAATGGCATTTATTAAAAATGCAAAAATCACCCATGCATAAAAATTGAGTAAAAAAAAAATCAAGAAATTATTCTAGAATAAATTCATGATATTGTTCACGCAATGTAATATGCATAGAAATCTATCTGCCCTTCAGAATTAGGCGGATCAGAGACATTATCAAACAAATTATGAAATATTCATGAGAAGATATACATACGCATATTACAATTGATGTTAGCAAATTTCATTAGTTACACAATTAAAGACTAATGCTAATAAAACCCAAGATGCGGCATTTGTTGACGGCTTTATGCAATTAGCAACAAAGTCTCTTATGGCTAATTTGAAGCCAACAGAAAAAAATTAAAAATAAAGACCAAAAAGGGAAAAATTCCTTGATTTTAATTTCATGTATTTGTATGACTGGACTACACCGGATATAAACTAAAAGTTTTAAAAGATATTTGATAGATGAGTTAGAAATTTTATCATGCATGCCATTCTAATGAGTTAAAATTTTGAAAAGTAGCCTTTTTAAAAATTTTATTAGTTTATATTAGCCTTTTCCTTACAGGGTGGGATAGAATGTATCCCAAGAATGAATATATATATATATATATATATATATATATAACCCCCTTAATGGCCGTCCTTACAAAGGGGGTATGAAATTTCCCGTTCTAAGGAGAAAATCGGAAAAATGGACCCCGTAAGCTAAAGGTTAATTCACTGTTGTCTTCGATAGGACATTGTTACTTTAATAGCATTTGTAAGGGTTAGTAGACTTTAATGGGTGTACTGGAACTCATGAAAAATAGATGTTTTCTTCAAGTTAATAGTTTACATTAATTCCCTGTTGTCCTAGATAGGACAGAGTTAATGTATGATATTTGAACATGTTCAGAAAATTTCATATAGATCAACCAGTTCCAAATTAGGAAAAATTTACTACATATTGTGTTATATGTAGTAAAATGCCTAAAGTTAGGCATTTTACCACGCTTTAGCGTCCATTCCCATTTCTCGTACTAATTCATTGAATTGTAATAATTATGTTAAATATTGTTCACAAAGCTAACACCCTTAAATTAAGTGTTTGGATTGTTTGTTTTTTGAAAAAATATTATAGTACTCTATTTATAACAGTGGGAAAAAATTTATAAGTGACAAAATTCTCGTAATAAAAAAGTATTATCGCTCAACATTCTATGATTTCTTTAATCTATTCAGATCTTAGATATCTGATTAAAAAAGTTTAATTAATTACCGTGAACCAATATTTTGATCAGTAAAGTATTTCAACATTATTACAAACCTATAATGTTGATAAATGAACACTTCAGGTTGAAATATTTGCTGTATTACGTGTTTCCACTAGATTTAACTCAGTTAGTTTAGAAACTATCAGATTTCTTCTAAAATGCTGTTCAAGTATTATACATGAACAAAAGATGCAGAAATAAAGAATTTTAATAACATTATAAGCAGCTAAGGTGACGCTAAAAATATTTATATTTATTTATTTACTTTTTTACACGATTCCACTACATTCAATGCGCTTAGGTTGAAAGCTATCTGGTTTTATCTAAAACGCAATATTAGTGTTATACATAAGCAAAAGATAAGGAAATAAAAACTTTTAATAACTTAATGAATAATTTTAATAATTCTGCAAATATTTATCATTTTTTCTAGTATTAAATATTTACTTAATTACGTAACTCAACTACAGTTGATGGGGTTGGGTTGAAAATTACATTGTTCCTCCTAAAATGTAATCACGTAATATTTACTTTATTACGTGATTCCACTACATTTAATTCTACTGGGTTGGAGGCGATCGGGTTTCATCTAATCTGCAATCCTAGCATCATACGTAAACAAAAGGTGAAGAAATAAGTTCATTGATAACTTTATAAATAGCTTCAATGATATTGTAAAAATTTATATATATTTTATTCCAGTTTGTAATATTTACTTTGTTACGTGATTCCACTACATTTAATGATGTCCGCCTAAAATGCAATCAGATTTTATGTACTTTATTGTGTGATTTCAATACATTTAACGAGATCCATCTGAAATGCAATCACTCCTTATTTACTTTATTAGGTGATTCCACTACACTTATACGGCTGGGTTGAAAGCTTTCTGATTTCGTCTAAACTGTAATTGCAGTATCATATGTAAACAAAAGGTGAGGAAATAAAGCGTTTAATAGCTTAACAAACATTATTTACCTTTATTATTTACCTTTTCTATTTTGAAATATTTATTTTATTGCGTGATTCCACTACATTTAATGCAGTTAGGTTGGAAACTATATGGTTCCGTCTATAATAAAATTCTAATATTATACGAAAACAAAAGTGTAAAAAATAAAGATTTGCACTAAATTTATAAACAGCTTCACTGACGCTGTAAATAATATTTAAATATTTTTATTTGTTTCTATCTTTATGTATTTACTTTATTTCGTGATTCCATAACATTTATTGCGATTAGGTTGAAAGCTATGTAGTTTTCTCTAATTTGCAATCCTTGTATTATACATAAACAAAAGATGAGGAAATAAAACCTTTCAATAAGTTAATAAGCAGTTTCAGTAATGCTGTAAATATTTATATTTATTTATTTTTTTCTAGTTTTAAATGTTTACTTTATTGCGTGACTCTCCTACAGTTAATGAGGTTAGGTAGAAAATTATCTTGTTCCGCGTAAAATGCAATCACGTAATATTTACTTTATTACGTTATTCCACTGCATTTAACGTTGTTGGATTGTAAGCTATCTGGCTTCATCTAAACTGCAATCCTAGTATCATACGTAAACAAAAGGCGAGGAAATAAAGCCTTCAATAATTTTATAAATAACTTCAGTGGTACTATAAATATTTATATTTATTTATTTATTTATTTAAATATATACTTTTTTACGTAATGCCACTACACTTAAAACGGTTGTATTGATAACTGTCTGGTTTCATCTAAACCGTTATCCCAGTATCATACGTAAACAAAAGATGAGGAAATAAAGCCTTCAATAACTTTACAAAGAACTTCAGTGACACTGTAAATATTTACATTTGTTTAACATTTTAGCTTGAGATATTTAATTTATTACGTGATTCCACTACATTTAATACATTTAGTTATGTTAGAAACTATCTGGTTGCGTCTAAAATGCAATTTTAGTAATATACGTAAACAAAAGTGTAAGAAATAAGGCATTTCACTAACATTATAAACAGCTTCAATGACGCTGTAAATAATGCTATATGTTTATTTATTTATAGCTTTAACTATTTAATTTACTACGTGATTCCACTTCATTTAATGCAGTTGGTTTGAAAACTATCCAGTTACGGCAAAATTATTATGTTAGTATTATACTTAAACAAAATATCAAGAAATAGACATTCAATACAAGCACCTTCTGTGACGTCAAAAGGAATTACACCCAAAAGAATACTGGATAACTTGAGTCATTTTGTACATTGTTATTATATTAATCACGTACAATAATACTGTATGCAATGACACGTAAATAAGCTAAACTGCTTCTCTATTTCCCAAGTTGAACTGAGTACAGGAGATGTCTTTAATCTCGTAATAAAATAAAATATTGAGTTTCTAGGGAATTTTATTCGTTTGAGGCGTGTGAGACCGAGAAATCCAATCGAAGATTATATGTCTGATAGTCCATTAGAAAGAAGTAAGGTTTTTTTGGGGTTTTTTTTTTTCAGGAAGCGATTTAACCTAGTTAATTTAAAATGAGACGAAATGTCAAGTACAATTTTTGCGAATGCAGTACAATTAAATTTATTGGTTTATTAGAATGCGGTTACTAATAGACATGAAAAAAAACCCAGAGTAAATAAATAAATAAATGAATATATATATATATATATATATATATATATATATATATATATATATATATATATATATATATATATATATATATATATATATATATATATATACAGTGGACGCTCGTTAATTCGAACTCAAAGGTTCTCAGAAAAAAGTTCGAATTATCCGAAGTTCGAATTATCCGATGTTAAAAGAAAATATATAACTTTAAATGTGCATTACTGAAGAAGAAACTCTCCTAGTATGTATAACCCCAGAAGATATATTATACTATGTTATCTGAAGTTAAACATATTAAAAAGCAATACAGACTTACCTTAATCATAAAATGAAGCAGAATATATGCAGTAGAAAGTAAACTTTTATTAAAAATATGAATTACACTTTGGGGAAAAACTGTAAAATGGATGTTTGGTTCTGTTTATGATGCCTACATTATTCAGCCAGCTTCTCGATTTGAAGTAAACATTTCAATTCATTTTCAGAGGAAGGTTCCATCTGAATAAATGCTTTCAGGGTTTTAATAGAGTCCATTATGGCTTTGTCCATTATGGCCGCATTAAAAATATCTTGCGGCAGGTAAGTAGAGAAAATCCCTGGCAGTTTCCTACCGAAATTAGTGCATACGTCTTCGTTTACATCAGAGCTTTGGTCACATACAGTTTGATAAGAAATATTGTGCCTTGACTTAAATCGAGAAAGCCATCCATCACTGCATTTAAAATCTTCAATACCCATTCGACTTGCCAATTCATCAGCCTTCGTCAGCACTAGGGGTCCATTTATCGGAAAATTTCGAGATCTAACATCCTGGAACCATAGCAGTAGAGCTTTTTCTAGAACTTCTTGGGACGCATTTCCCATGCGTTTCCTTCCTCTAGCAAATTTTGATTTTTCCCAAGAATCTAAAATTGACTCCTTATTTTTCAAATTAGTGGACAAGGCATTTTTTTTAATTCCATAGTCAGCTGCTAACTTTGTTTTACATTCGCCATTCTCTACTTTCTTTAAAATTTCTACGTTTGTCTCCAAAGTTAGGGTTTTGTACTTTCCACGTGTAGACATCCTGAATTTTTACACGTTCACACCACAGAATGAGGAAAAAAACGAGACCACATTAACTTATCTGCACTGCAGTTATAAGTGACGCAGCTTCCTAGAATCTGTAGTAAAGACTAGTTTTTCTGAAATTCTAAGAAAATCGATCCAAATAAAGGAAAATTGCTTTTTCCTTTTAGCACTAATAAGAAGTACAATAACTACTAACGTTTAGCGGACATGCAATAGTCTAGGAATGCAGGCATGGGCCTCTTTACACAGAAAAGAAATTTTGACACACAAAATAATAAATACAGAGTGTATTTTCTCCGTTAAACGAGGAAAGAGAAATTATTTTTGCCAAATTTTTAGTTCGAATTAACCGAAGTGATAAAAATTTAGTT
The DNA here is from genome assembly GCA_907164885.2 of Dolomedes plantarius. Classification (NCBI taxonomy): domain Eukaryota; kingdom Metazoa; phylum Arthropoda; class Arachnida; order Araneae; family Dolomedidae; genus Dolomedes; species Dolomedes plantarius. Next base: position 34,560,926 of record OU015492.1, on the reverse strand, counting down.
CGAATTAATGAGATATTTTTAACATTAACTCCAATACAAGTTTTTTGGTGCCTTTGGATTAGTTCGAATTAACCGAAAGTTCGAATTAACAGAGTTCGAATTAACGAGCGTCCACTGTATATATATATATATATATAAATTTGCGGTCTCACAGACCCTGTCTATGAAGTTACTGGGAGGATTTATTTCTTCATCTTTTGTTTAAGTATGGTACTAGTTTTGCAGTTTAAATGAAACAAGACATTTTCCAAACCGAACGCACTAAGTGTAGTGGAATTATGTGATAAGGTAAATATTTAAAGCTAGAAATAAACATTTTAATATAAACATTTACAGTGTCAAAGACTGTATTTATAATTTTATTAAAATATTTATTTCTACACCTTTTGTATCATACTAGAATCCATAATCTATATATAAATATGTAAGCCAAATACCACTCATTCACTCATAACTTCATCTCAGGAACCATATGGCCTAGAAAGCTGAAATTTTGCATGGTGATTCCTCTTTAGCTCTAGGGACTGTCTAAGAAATCTGTTATAAAGATTGAACTTTAATGAGGTTAAAGGAGGCTTGAACCTACCCAAAAGCTCTGAAACACTTAGCATTGGATTTCAACCGGATAATCTTTTAAATGAAATTTCCAATCAAGAAACTTATAGACACAGAATTTCATTAAAATCAGCCCAAAACAGATAGAATTAAATAAATTTGAAAATAAATCTTTTTTTCAACCGTGTTCCAATCTATTACTTTTTTCCGGTTTAAATCTATCTATATAAAATCCAAATACCATTCACTAACACACTCACTGATCAGTGTATCTCTGAAACCATAAGGCCTAGGATGCTGAAATTTTCCGTTAGGCTTCTCTTTTGTCCTTTGTGTTTACTAAAATTTTTAAAAATAAAATCGAACCTTTAAAGGGATTGAAATAGGGGCTTAAATTCACAAGATAAAGAAAAAACCCTTAAATCCATATTTACTACCAGATCACGATCTTTAAAATACTCTAAGTAATTACAACACTTTACAACTGAAGTTAATTCAAATGAAATTAACCCAATTACATAATGGATGGTAGTAATGTATTTCGTCGGGTATTTATTTAGTTTTCATTTATAAGCATAGGAAGAAGAGTAGGCTCCCCTTTATAGTGCCCCATTATAAAGTAGCAAACGATTTCACGGTGTGGATGTGTTAGAACAAAGTACTTGTGATTTTGGTAAAACATCTTTTTTGAATGCAGGGGTAACTTTGTGACACAGAGTATATTTTCTCATTTCGAATCTTGCGCCGTTCTCATGATACCGGGAAGGAAAAGAACAGCGCCAACAAGTTGTCCGACATAAAGAAACAACTAGTGGCCAGTGGCCGAAGCTTCTGAGTGCCATTTGTCTTCGCTGGCCAGTGTGTTCTTCAAACCAGTTTTGAAGCTATTGACCCAAACTTCGGAAACTTTGTGTGCTGAAGGCTAACACCTTTTACAACCAACTACCACAGGTAATTCCTTTTGAATGTCAATATGTTGGTTAGATTTTGGAGCAACATAACTTTTTTGCAGTGATATTTCCGCCAAATATGAGAACATAACCTAGATATCGAAAAGTTACGGGGTTACATTGTGACACATTGACATTGCCACAATATAACCCACAATGTCGACCCATCTCCTCCACCGTTTGATTTTGCTTTTTCCCGTCCTCTAAAATACCACTCGAGAGAAAGAAATATTGACTATCTGGAAAAAAAAATGTCCGAAGGAGGAAATTGTGCTGAAAGACGAATTTCCTCATCTTCTCAAAGAACAGATGGCTGCCCTGGACACACGAGGTGTCTTTGATGTCAAAGATATAGATAAAAATATTCAATATTTGTAATAGGTATATGTAATTGTGTATCAAGCGTTTGGTAAGTGTTTTACCGTCTAACTTTGTGTCAAGTAATTTTTTCCTCTTTGTTTTCAGGGCGAAAACACAGATGTCACTAAGTAGCCCTCTCTCGGCAGAGCAACTTTGTGACACATTTTAACTTTAAATTCTCAACGGTAATGAAAGATCTGGATTAACACAATACATTACTACGTAAGGAAATGATGCACCAATGTTTTTCAATTGTTCGTTTTTGGCTGCTTTAAAAACTGATCGGCTGCCACAGGAAAAAACTTAAAATCCATCACAAAGTATCTGACGGTATATATTTATCGAAACATAATATATATGATCAAATTTCAGTGTAAAAATCAGATGAAAGTATATTTTTCAACTTATACGTAAACTACAGTCAACTGTCATTTTGCTGAATATTTTGCAACAAGCATGACTTAGTTATAGTGGAATCTCAATTATTTCCCTTTTAGCAATTATATTGTAGTCCTAGTTAGTTGAAAAAATTTAAAATTCCTTCCATTTGTTAACAAAATCTAAAAATTGAAGATATTTAAATATAATTGAGTTTATTGTCTATATTTATCGGAAAATTTTCACAATTTTAATTTTATATTTATCTGATTCTTGTTTTCATCGTTCCATGCTATAAACATGGCTTAGTTATCTTCGTGTTCAGTTTAGCAATCCTGATATAGTAGCATCCTCTTGTTAACTGAACAATTTTAAAACTTTCCTTTCATTTGTTAATCAGATCTATAAATCAATAATATCATTCCCTTTTTATTTTCTTATCAATTTTTTTTATTTATTTTATACAGACATATGCAATTTCACACTTGAGATAATATTATTTGAATTTAAAATTCAACATTTTTTAGCACTGCACGAACGGAAGCAATTTTTTTCTGAGCAATACTAAACAGAGAATATGTAAGTAATAATATATTTCTCATTGATGCCAGACTGGTATTTTACTCCCTAAATTATTAAAATCGGCTTATGCAATAGGTATATACTTCCTTCATATCCTGACATATTATGATGGATACTGCAATTATGTTCACATATAAAATGCTCCGCTCACAGTAGAATGTCATATAGATTACAAGCAGTCACGTCTGTCGGTTCCAAGTCATGCAAGCCGTTTGGTTAACTAAGATCAGTTTGCGAAAACATGACGTAATCTGTACATCATGCAGAATGTGATATCGGACTGAAACTTGGTCATATGTGAGGATGGATCATGTCTTTAAATACAAGAAAAATAAAAGATTTTGAGGGTAAATATTTATACTCCTAAATTACATTACTACAACCTAATATTTTGTAAAACGTGATTTAATAATTTAAATTATTTTAAAATATTTACAATATTGTATTTTTTCACATTAATAAAAAGTTTATGTATAACTATTTGTGTATAAAGTTTTTTGAATATATATAAAAAAGGATTTTGAAGGGGAAATACTCATAGTCTACAGACATTAAAATAAGTTCATTTTATGCAAAACATGATTTGATAATTTTAATAATTAAAAAATATTTCACATATATTTTTTTTGAAAATATCAATAAAAATTATTGTATTCATATTTGTGCATTTTTTGAGTAAATCCCTAAATAAAAGATATTTTGAAGGGAAAATTCTCATGCTCTAGAAACATTAAAATAAGTTCATTTTGTACAAAAGGCCATTTAGAAATTTCGATAATTAAAAATATTTAGGATATTGTATTTCGTAAATATTTTTAATTTATCTTTAAGTAATGTATATTTTAATAAATAAAGAATTTCTATGAGAAAAGTTATATAATCTAAAAGACAGTTATATATGCCAATTTTCAATATAACACATTTTAATGATTTAAAAATATTTAGGATATTGCATATCTGTTTATTAAATAAATGTTTTTCTTCTAAAATAATCAAAACGTTTGTCATTTTCACCTTTAATAGTAATGATATTCAGATTTAATCCTTGTGAAATATTTTGTTTAACAAAATTAATAAATTTTATTAGTTGGGAAAAATTTTATTAAACTATTTTAATATTTAAAAAAATGAAACTCCATTCATCAAAATTATTACTATTTTCACATTTTAATAATTATGATATTCATTAGAAATAATTTGGTATTCTTTATATCCCTATAAATTTTGAAAAAAAATATTTCGAAAAAATTATCAATAATTTTAGTTTTCAAATATTTAATTTAAACTTTTTAATATTTCATGAAATGAAACTTCAGCCAATTGTCGAAATCCCTACGACATAATTTCATTTTACTGGTGGCCAATGCTGAATGAATAAAGATTTGAAATGTATGCAGAAATGCTAAATGAGTAAAATTTGTAAATATTCCTAACGGAACATTTACCACATTAAACCCATTAATGCCGACTTCGTTTCTTTAACCATTTTTGTTACTTCTCTCATATTTGTATGTTTTAAGTCTATTAATGTGTATTATACTAAAATTATATTTTTAGTTGCACTTTAACTAGGTTTTTTTTACTGGTACGTTTTCGTACCAATCGGCGTATGTGTGCAGTACACATCGATAATAAAAGCTAGTATTAAATTTATTTATGAAAGTAATAACAAAATAGGGAATACCACAATTAAATGAAAAGGACGTTAGAGGATTTTCTGACAGAATAAATCAATAAAATGTCTATTGAGTGCAAACATGATAGTTTTTATGGCACTGAGAATGCAGTGGCACATTACACTTTTCGCACTTCTAGCTGCTTCTACCGGAACAGTTCTTACAACCGACATGTTCTTGATCTGATCTGATTCACCAGTGACTATTCTTGTCAAATATTATTTGTGAGGCCGCTTTATGCCTAAAGGAAATTGGCTTATCTGGCCCTATAGGCAATGTTCCATAATTGCCTAACAGTTCCTGTGCGCATTGTCGTACGAACTAAAGAAGTTAGATTTCATCAATATCATTTTTCATTTTATGCAATTTCCATCCATTTATAACACTGGCACTAAGTACAAACTTAAACAATGGCCACTAGTACTTTTTAGAACGAATTCTTGCGATAATTTGTCACAACTTGATCAACAAGGTCGACACCACCAATATGCTTATTATAAATTTTTAGCTGTTGTGGCATGGAAACATTAATTTTCTTTTTATCTGCGGCACTCCATCGAGTAGCATATGCAATAGATTATGTAGAAACTTTGTTACTTGCAACAGTAACAACTTTATTGTCATTCCATTTGACGATACTGATATCTTCATGACATATATATTCATATGTCCCCCTTGCTGACTTTTTCACGATTTCTTTGGATGATAAAATAGCATTTTTCAGCCTGTTTTCTCTCAATGTCCCGGTTCCTGATATGCCTGTTTTCGATAGTTCTTTCAGCAAGGGAATGCTAGTAAATAAGTTGTCCATGATAACATGTGTCCCAGGTGGGATCTCGCATTTGTCTAGTAACCCAAGAAATACATCGACACCTTGGCCTAAATCAGATTTTGATAATTATGTAGATGCTTCACAATAAGGTTCAGCATGCAATAAAAGACCATTAGAAGAACACAGAGTCCAAATATTGAAGCCAAAACGTATTGGCTTATCTCTTATGAATTATTTTAGTCCATACTGCCCGAAATGTGGAATTATAGACTCCTCTACACTCAAAATTTTATACCAACATAATAAAAGCATGACTTTCAAGGGGCAAAAATTTATAAAATACACTTTTATAACAATGGTTTAAACTCAAAATATTATTTAAAAAAATTCTAATTCAAACGTGAAAGATTTCCGATTTTAATTCGAACGTGAAAGATTTCCGATTTTAATTCAAACTTGACTATACATTAGCCGGTTGGTACGGTTTCGTACCAACGATATACTATAAGTTTTTATATTTTATAATACAAAGCAAAACATGACTTTTGAGTGGCATGAATTTATAAAATATACTTTTATAACAGTGATTAATAGTCAATATATAATTTTGAGATAAATCCAAAACTCTAAACTTACTATTTTCTATGTGATGTCAGAGGCATCTTGTTTCACGGCGCTTTCACCTGAGCATAACATCAAATAACAACAAGAACTTGAGAGCAAATTGAGAAAAATCTATTTTTCCCCCTATCAGTGAACTATTCTTGAAGCACATGAACAATATTGGACAACTAGGCACATTTAGTGCAGAGAAAAATAACTAATGTTAAGCTGGTATGTTTTCGTACCAATAGGCATTAATAGGTTAACGTGTTAAATCTTGAACGAGCGTATAGTGGTGAGTAAATACCATTAATATTGTGGAGTATAAGTCAGTCACTCGAAACTCATTTAACAACAAAATTTTAACAATTTATTAACAAAATAAAATATTAGCAATGGCTGATTACGCCGACATGTACATGTAAAAATATGGCGCGAACCTGCTTCGGTAACATAGAATTGGAATGTCGCGAGAGGCCTAAATTTATTTCACGTAAGTCGTAAAAGCGTGAAAAACAACCTACAGCCTCCAAATTAAAACACGTCAGTTAAACTGACTAAAGGCGAAACAAGTCACGACTCGGCGAAAAACTAAAAACTTAAGAATTTCTGCTTTCTGGTCTGGCTGTGGCTTATATCTTATTCAGCAGCGTTTGATGTGACGCTTGCTGACGAGAAGTGATTCAATGAATAAATTAAAGTGATTTACTGAATATTTAATTAGAAATAAACCTTTTAGAATACAATCGGAAAATGCAGTCCATGGAGCACCACACACTCCTCCCGTAGAGAAGATTGAAATTTACTTTATAAATTTAAATCTAACAACTGGTTTTGAAATTCTCCCAGATTAATTTACTGTATTTTCTTGTCGGGGAATGTGGTGATTCTCAGTGCCTCCATGTGCTTTAGTTAAAACATAAGCGGACTTTACACGATCAATGCTTACAATTTGAGGTTTACTCTTGATACAATTGTCAGTGCCTTTTGTTTTCTTGACAAGACAGCATATGGTCCTTCATATGGTGGGGCCAACGGGGCCTTCACATGGTCTGTTTGGAGGAGCACATGTGTACAGTCCTTGGGATCCTTGAAGAAAAATACTGGTGGCTTGGCATGTCTTCCTGTCCTACTTGGTGTCAAGTTGGTCATATGGGAACTCTCTGCACATCTCATACAGCAACATCTCAGCTGGCTCTCCCTTCAACGGGTTACTCTGAAAAAACTCACCTGCAAGTCTTAACAGACCACCGAACACTAATTGTGCTGCAGCATCCTGTAGATCCTCCTTTACAGTTGATCTGATAGCCAGAAGCACCAGAGGTAGAGCATCAACACACTGTACTGGATATACCGCCATCAAAGATGATTTAAGCACTCGATGGATTCATTCCACTATTCAATTTATCTGTGGGTGGTATGCCGTAGTCCTGCTGCGCGGTATACCCAAGTACGTTGACAGCCTATTAAAAAGTTGGGACTCAAAATTTGGTACGCGGTCTGTTGTTATCACCTCGGGAATACCATAAGGAGTTATCCAAGTAGATAAGAAAGCATCCGCCATGGTTTCTGCACGTTGGTCAGGAAGTGTCACAGCTTCAGGCCATCGCGTCTGGCGATCCAAACAAGTCAGCAGATACCGGTTACCTTTGGATGGAGGTAGGGGTTAAACTATATCAATATGGACATGAGAAAACCTATTTGTTGCTACGAAGGTTCCCAGAGGCGCATTGTTGTGTCTGGTCAACTTGACTCACTGGCACTGGTTACATTGTCTACACCATTCTCCACAATCTTTTCTCATGCTCATCCACACGAATCGTTGTTGGATGAGTCGCCAAGTTCCTTTTGCGCCAGGATGTGAAAGTTGGTTGTTGGCTTCAAAAATCCTCCGTCTCCATACTCTAGGTACGAATGGTCTAAATAGATCGTGAGACACATCACAATACAATTTTCTTTCACAGGCAGGCAAAGCAATTAAATTTAACTCAAGACCTCTTACCTCCTTTGAACTCAAAGTTTGTTGTAAATCGGGATCCGTTAATTGATTCTCGGCAAATAAATTTTAATCAATTGAACTATTTAATTAAAAAAAGTGTACATTCTGGATAGTACATCAGCTACTATATTTTATTTTCCTGGCAAATATTGGATATATGCAGTGTAACGAGGAATTCGTTCCAGAAATAATTAATTTGGTTGGGCTGGTAACGCACGTTAATTTAATATAAAATCTCTAATTCTGAATAGTTGTTCCTTAAATAAAATAGTGCAATTTCTATAACGTTCCCTCGACGTGTGTGTTCTTGAGAATTTGGCCGTTGCCCATTTCTCTTAAACCGTAAGTCTAAGATTAGAATCGGCCCGCCGTGTAGGCATCCAGCCAGTTTATGATAACTTGATCGTCACGAGGAGCACATCCCTTGCTCCGACACTTGGCTACTAACTATTTGGTAACTACATTACTCTCCCATACTTCAATTTGGCTACCAACCCAGGTCTCGGTCCATGACCTGGTAGTCATCCGCAACTATATCGAGTCGCCCCATAGAGCCAATCCTAACAACCCTAACAGTAACACATTACAACAATAAATGAGCCAAAATCGCTATTAACACAATACTTTATTCAAAGGATATACAGATCACATAAATACAGTGGGTTACATCGAGATAATTATACACATTAAAAGCATGAGAGCTTGGGTGTTATACATAGGTAAATATAAATATAGTTTGACAAGCACTAATCTTGATGGACGTGATAGTCCATCAGATCTTTAACGATTTTATTCACTACTCGGCTGCAGTAGTGATCGTTAAAGAATTTATGTTTCGTCCAGTTATGGGCATTCCTTGGCAGGTTACTTCGATGAAGTTCAAAATTACTGCAATCAAACAGACAGTGCTCAACTGTCTGTTCCTCCCCACAATGACAGTTGTCCGTCTTCCCAAAGAACCTGGCTTAATACTGTCCGAAGCAGCCGTGTCCAGTAATCGCCTGGTTCTTCAGGAAGTCCCCTTGGACTCTGTCCAGACTTACTGTCTGGAAGATCTCAAATGTACGTCTGCCTTTTGTGGAATTGTTCCACCTTTCTTGCCATTCCTTCATGGCTTCTTTCAATAATATGCCCTTTAGTTGCCTTCTAGTTCTCTTGTACATGTTATTGATAGTGGGTAATTGTGTCGCTTTCTTCGCGACTTCATCCACCGCTTCGTTTTTGCTATTTCCAGCATGGACTTTCACCCAATGCCAGGAAATGTCTAGTTCTTGATTAGTCATAGTCTTTTTTAGATTGTCTACCAACTGGCATTTAAAGTTTTTCGATTTGAGTGCCTGGAGGGCACTCATGGAGTCGGTATATATGTCGAACTCAGTTGTTCGAGTTCTTATCGCATCCTCTATTACCATCTCTATTGCTCTTAACTCCGCTTGATATGAGGAACTGTAGTTTGAGTTCCTTTCCATAACTTCGTATAATTTAGTTTCCCCTTTATACTTAATCATACCAGAGCCGACTCTGTCTTCCATTTTCGATCCATCTGTATAGTACTGGGTACTATACTCCGGCTCGAGCCTGGTTGACCAGTCGATGCTGCTGATATTCTCAACTAAGTTGATATTGTAATTTCGCACCTCGCAGCTATTGCTGTCGAGGGTTAACCCATTGATTACATGTGAGCCATTTTCTTTCGTAATTAAATGGAGAGTTTTTTCCATTTTGGCTTTAATGTCGAGTGGCAGACACCCCGCCAGGACGGCTAGTGTGTCTGTTGCAACTGTTCTATAACATTTCGTACGTAGCAATAGAAATGGTCTTTGAGTCTGCAATAGTCTTTCGTTCATGCTACGTGTAGCATTATACCATGTAGGGACTCCGTAGAGTAGTATCTTTTCAACTACCAGTTGGTAGATTTCTTTAGCGACAAGTGGTTTAATACCCCAGGTTTTCCTGGAGTACCTTAGTAGCTTGTTCATGACTGCTAAGGATTTTTCCTTTACGCTATCGAGGTGGGTGTGGAAGTTGAGTTTGTTGTCAATTATGACACCCAGATATTTTATCTCTTTATTATATTTAATATTCTGTCCACATAACTTTATGGTCGGTTTCCTTAGGTTCTTTATCTTAGGTCCCACTATAGTGTAGTTGCACTTCTCAATATTGAATTTTAGTTCATTGTAGTTTGTCCAGTTCTCGCACTTGGCTAGTGCGGTATCGGCTAGCTGGGAAAACTTATATATTACCTTGCTCTTAATCAGGATGACTAAGTCATCCGCGAAGGCTTGTATGTGGAAGTCCACATTATCTTCTTCTGCTTTCAATAGGCTGTTTATCACCAATAACCACAGTATAGGTCCCAATGAGGAACCTTGAGGTACTCCCACATTATACTTCCATTCTCCCTGAAGGAGTTGGATAGACCTATTTTGGAGATAATCGATGATTAGGTACTTGAGAGTATTGTCGATTTCTAGTTCTTCAATCGCCTCCATTACCCTTTTTGGGTTGATCGAATTGAAGGCGTTTTGTATGTCCAATGTGATCATACAAGTTTGATATTTATCTTCCTTGTTACTCTTAATAATCCCCAGTACCTTTTGCAGGGCATCGTTCGTGATCCTGTTTCTCCTAAAGCCAAATTGGGCTTTTGAGAGTACCCCATTAGACTCTAGATGTTCAACGAGTCTGTTGGTGATCAGCTTATCCAGCACTTCTCTTAAACCGTAAAAGCTCTCACCGTAAATTTGCTTTGCCATGTGTTAGTCTCCGGATTCCCTTGTTAAGTTTGTCTAAAATGCACATTTTATTGCTGGTAATTGCAGGGTGTGTCTTGTGAACATCCGTCTAGCCTTTTGTCCACGCATGCCGTGTTACGTTTGCTCCATAAATCGGTTTAAGGTAGAGATAAAAGTGTGTCCTCTCGTATCCCTTTGTTCGAAAGATTTTTTTCCCACGAATGAACTTGGCGTTAGCTTGGCGGGAAAGCGCTCTCCGAGTAGGTCTTTCTCCCCTGGTTCGACCAATCGAGCAGAGGTGCAAAGTTAGCAATATCGGGGCTAAATCATTCACGGGCCTCAATTTCGCGGCGCACTAGACTTTTTCTCCTCTTGGCGAGGTTTCGGCAAGGCCGTGTTTCTTTTGTTGGCCATTAAGCGCTCGCGATGTTGTTAGGTCTATTTTTCCTCCGTGCTGAGGTAATATTGCGTACACCTTGCCCGTGTGTCCGTTTCTTGTTTAATTGGCGCATTTCTCGCTATTGCAACCCTCGCTTTCCGCGTTTTTGCACGCCTGTCCAGTGATGAAAAAAGAAATAGTAGAGAGCCATTTTTTTAGAGAGAGAGTTGTCTGTTATATTTTTACGTTTAAGCACCCCTTCAGTTTTGGCTCTGCGAATTCTGCATCGGGGGCTATTTTTTTATATTTTAATGATGCCATGTTAGATATAATTTTCAGTCTTTAGACCAATGCGGTCATTTTTGTATTACGCTGCATTTCATGTAGTATCGAGCTCCATCGCATATGTAAATAGCCTTTTATATTACTCAAGATTCTATATCGAAGATAAACCTTTTTTTTAAATTTCAAATGCTTTGGAATACTTCTGGACTACCAGCTATTTCAAGCTTTTATGCCGATGATGAGAGTACATACCTGTGTTTTTTTTTTGCGGACAACCAATGTATTTACGATCTAGTTGCCGAAAGCTATTCTATTTTATTTTGCGAGTATAAAAAACGCTCACATCTCATTTCAACCGAAGAGCTGAGGAACCTTCGATGTCTTCATATTCTTCCGAAACCTTCTTTTGGTCACCAACTCCTCCAATTTATCTTCGGGACACTTCAAGAATTATACAATTTAGATTTGATGTCTCAACTATCTATAAGACTGATTGGGATCCTCTTCGTCAACTTTCAACATTATAGACTAGTTCCGTCAATAGACTTGTTCGATATTCAATTGAGACTCTTCCATTCCTCACCACCATTATATTTTCCACGTAACAGACTGACTCCGTCGTTTTTTCAACATTATAGAGAAATGCCGGTTCTACATCCATAGAGACTCTTCTGGTTCAACACATCAGAGATACAACACACAAGCAATAGACTTTACAAATTTTAATTTACAGAAAGCAACCCCCAACAATTTATGACTACAGAATTTATGGCTACATGCAGTGTATTGGCTAACAAGTTCTAAGTGTCGAACCTATCGAGGCCTAGCACTTGTTAATTTTTGTTGAAGTGCGAAAGTTAAGGGTTTGTGATCAGTGAAGATCGTGATTGTCCTTCCTTCAAGCATGTGCCTATAATGTATTACTGCAGAATACACCGCCAATAGTTCTCAGTCAAATGCACTGTATTTAGTTTGAATAGGGGTTAATTTTCTCGAAAAGAACCCTAATGGCTCCTCGCCTTCGTTGGTAAGTTGAGAAAGAACATCACCGACTGCTCGGTCCGACGCATCGACAATTAACAATAGGCGTGTGCTGGGAGCTGGGAATTTCAGTGCATTTACTTCCGAAATAGCTTTCCTACAAGTTTGGAATGCATTTATTAATGGTTCTGTCCACAGCATTGGATTCATATCCTTTTTCTTTCTGTTAATTATGAGATAAAAAAGCAATGCCTGTTTCTCCGCAATATTAGGCAAAAAACGATGATAAAAATTTAATATTGCTAGAAAAGTCCGAAGTGGACTAACATTGTTTGGGCGAGGGTATTGCTGTAATGTTTGGACCTTTTCAGGTAACGGTTCAATTCCCTGCTTAGAAATTTGAAAACCAAAAATGGTATTTTGACAACTCCGAATATGCATTTCTGGAGGTTTAAAGTCAGGCCATGTTGACTTAGAGTTGAAAAAAATATTTCTAAGCGTTTTTTGTGCAGTAACTCGTTATCAGAAAAGACAAAGATATCGTCAAGATATGACAAACAAAATTTCAGGTCTCTAAGTATACTGTCTAGATAACGCTGAAATGTGTTTCCACTGTTTCTCAAACCGAATGGCATTTTCCAGAAGTCAAACAATCATATAGGGGTCGTCACAGCGGTCTTAGGGATGTCTAACCTCAACCAGAACCTGATAGCATGCCCAAAACAAGTCGACTTTAGAAAAAAAAAACTGTTTTCCCCGTAATCCCATAACTACATCATGGATGTGTGGGAGGGGGTAGCGGTCGGGATTTGTGACCTTGGTGAGTGCCCTATAATCTCCGCATATCCTCCAAGTTCAGTCATTTTTCTTAACAAAATGAATAGGACTGGTCCATGGTCTTTTGTACGGCTGAATAACACCCTGTTCCATTAGAGCTTTAAATTCCAACTTCAATGTTTGAAGCTTTTCGGGATTCAGCCTACGAAGTCTCGAAAAAATGGGTGGACGTGTAGTTTCAATGCAGTGCGTTACCGGAAAATTTTGCAAGCTATTATTGCAATGCGCATTTGGATTGAAAAGTTGTGGAAATCGCGCTAGAATTCTTTCGTATTCAGTTTTCCCTTCCAGTGGAGTGAGTTTTAAACTAGAGTCTGCCCCTTGATATACTGATACTGCTAATTCTATAATATTATCTATGACTTTCTTATTTTTCACATCTACCAGGATACCATAATGATTAAGGAAGTCGGCTCATAGAATTGGCATGGTAATGTCTGCCACTACCAATTTCCAACTGAATGCTCGACGAAGTCCAAACTCTAAGTTCAAATTGACCGTACCAAATGTGTCGATAACAGAGTTTTTTGCAGCATAAAATTTTAAATCCTGCACTATTCTCTTTTTTTTAACTTTTGGGGAAAACAGCTTAATGCTGCCTCCCTGTATACCAAAAACTTAGTGCCTGTATTTTTCTCGTAAATAAACAACAGGCTTCCGAAACTACGCTTATCTGGAGCCGGTACTTCATATGCGCCTAGAGGTTTCCCGAAAAATTACATGGCGATACACATTTTTTAGCTAAACTTCCGAAATTCTGGTGGTACAAACACCTTTCTGTTGAAGTAGAAAAATTAGGTTGAGATTTGGTTTCATTCCGCGTATTAATACGGTCACGTTTCTTAAAATATCTAGAATTGAGGTTGTATTGTGTACTTTTACTTTGCGCCTCCAATTTAGCTATTCGTGATTCAAACTTTTGCAACTGTGTCGGAGGGGTTTGGGAATCAACGGGAGCTAAAAAGTTTCCCGAGGTTTTATAAACTTTATCATCCAACCGAGCGAGCTTTGAGTTATCCTGCATATCGTCCTTACAAACACCTAAATTTTGTTGGACGTTAATGAGTAACCTCTGTAACCAGAGTTCCCGTAATGCAGTATGATTAAGTTTTCCCCGTTTAAACTATCTATTTCGAAAAGTAGCTGTGAAGGCCTTTGATCCCTAAGCATAATTCACTAAACAACTGTTTAAGTTTCGAACCCTCAGATTCCTCATAATAGGATAAAATGTTACTTTTTAAAGTGTTGTATGCATTTTCTGAAGGGGTTTTAAGTACTATATCACGTACACATTTAAGTATTTTTGTATCCAAATCGGCTACGACTGAATGACATTTTGTGGAATCTTCTGTTATACCCACTAATTTAAATTGAGCTTCCACTTGTCGAAACCATGAAGTAGGATCAACCTCCCAAAATTCCGGGGCCTTAAATGAAACTCTACATATATCGGCATCCTCAGTCAAATTAGTAATAGGCATTTTTCTTTCTTTTTAAATAATGTGTATGCAACACGAGAAAAAATAGAGTTTATACTTTTAGGAAATTTGTGTATATATTAAAAGCGTACTATTAGCTATAAAAATACCAAAAACGTTATAACACAAATGAGCATTTTTGTGTATGAACATTATATGAAAATTTTCTTTAAAATAAATCAAGTATAAACACAGATTGCAACTTCAAGATTACAAGAGGCAAGAGTTAAGATCAAGAATTATAGCCTACCTGCACCTGTGCTGACGAAACCACTGCAAACTGGTAGTTATCAACTTGGGAACTCACAAAACCTCAAAACGTCTTTACGCTCAACCGCTTCGCAACTTGGCTTCGTAATCGATGACTTTCCGTAAAATAGATGTGCGTAAAATAGACGTGTTCAAAAAAGCGTTCAGTTCATTCTAATAGAAATATCCGAAAGGTCACCAATATAGTGGTGGTGTAAATACCCCCAATATTGTGGAGTGTAAGTCAGTCACTCGAAACTCATTTTAAAACAAAACTTAACAATTTATTAACAAAATATTAGCAATGGCTGATTAAGTCGACATGCACATGTAAAAATCTGACGCGAACCTGCTTCGGTAACATTGACTTGAAATGTCGCGAGAGGCCTAAATTTATTTGAAATCGTAAAAGAGGGAGCAACCGCTCACAGCCTCCAAATTAAAACACGTCAGTTAAACTGACAAAAGGCGAAACAAGTCACAAGTCGGCGAAAGACTAAAAACTTAAGAACCTCTGCTTTCTACCGGTCTAGCTGTGGCTTATATCTAATTCAGCAGTCAATCAGAGCTTGACGTGTCGCTTTCTGACGAGAAGTGATTCAATGAATAAATTAAAGTGATATACTGAATATGATTTACTGAATATTTAATTAGAAATAAACCTTTAAAATTCAATCGGAAAATGCAGCCCATAGAGCACCACAAGCGTCACTGAGGTAACACTGGACACAAAATGATAACACCAAAATTAAATTCCTCTTGAATCTAGTCGTAGGGGAACTTGATAGAGTGAAGCTCAGAAATTCTCTGGATTAGGAACTTCTGCGAAAAAAGAAAGATGCGAGCAGATTGATTTTTATCTTCAAACACGTGAAGAACACGCGCGCACACAAGCAAGCACACACACACACACATATATATATATATATATATATATACCGATTACGTGCGAATATCTTATTTGACAGTAAGCTCTCCGCATTAGCTAACAACAAGAAGGAAAATTTTCAATATGGCTCAAAAAGAGCGAGAGAAAAGCAATATAAATCTTGCGAATTCATGAAATGGATGAAAAAAGAAAAACAAAAACAATGAAATCCTTGCAAATTCTTAAAAATTGCAGAAAAAAAGACAATACAAACAATACAAATATGGATAAAAAATAATTTTTTAATTTTCAAATACAAAATTTCTAACTAATCACAATAATGGAGGAAAGACATAGTTCAGGAACAAAAACTACTCCAATATATATATATATATATATAGTATATATATATATCGTTCCAGCTTTGAAAATGATTGCGTGCGGTAATACTTAAAAATATTAATCCGGCTATAAATATATTCTTTGGGTCATTGCCTGCATGCCGAAGCCTATAACGTCATTTTATCGACCTCTAGTGTGGCACAGCGAAGAAAGCGTTTGAAAGTGTTCTTAATGGAACATTTACCTCGTTAAGGTGTGGGGTCCTGAGGGAGTATAACTGAAGTGACATTGAATACTGAAAGACGTCGCTAAAATTAAATTTTCTTGGCACTAATGGCCGTTGAGAATAAAGTCTGATAAAGCAAAGTTCTATGTATTTAACGAACTGTGTTTTCTATGCCTAGAGAATGGGCTGCGTTGGTTTTGTATTTTTATCGCTGCGGAAAGTAACCGAGAAGACATTATTCTCTGTTCAAAAATGAGTATTCTGCAGTTATAAACTAAGAGAGATGTACTACTTCATTTAGCCTGTTTTTTTATAATCTTTAAAATAATAATAAGTAAACTGAAAATAAAAAATAATTAATTAATTTAATTTAATTAACTCTAATGTAGTCGCGTCTCTTTTTAGAACGTTAGTAGTCACGTGTTGGTCATTTCCCCGCCGTTAGGAATGCAGGAAAAATATAGATACAGAAACAGTTTTCAATGAATATTAAAACAATTTTCGTTACCTAACAGATGATATTAACGATAGAGTTTAGTATAATTATAAATTAAATGTTGATAAATAATAAATTACTGAAAAGTTAAGAGTGAATAGTTTTTTATTTGTTTTTTTATTATTATTTAAGGAAATAGAAAGAAGAAAAAGTGATGTACATACCAAAAACATCAAATGTATAAGCAAAACACACATTACCAAAAAAAGTATTTTCTTTCATTATTATTTTGCTAATCCTCATCAGAAACAATCTTGAACACTTTGCACATATGTTGAATGAATGCTCTTTGCACAAATATAAGCAACATTTCAGACATGTTTGTTTCTATTTCCTGTTTTGTTTTGTTGTGCAATAGATACATCGTTCTTCTTTAGGGGGTCATACAGCTACTTTGTGGGGTTCCCCACAAAACTGATGAACTTTTCTTTATAAAGTAATAGATAAAGTTTATATTTTCTGTCTTTGATTTATTTGCTCCTTCAGTAATTTAAGTGGAAAGTTCTTCAAAAGATGACGACGTGCTATCTTATCTTCCGTATTTCGTTGAACTATAAATTTGTAGTTTATGCCAGAAATGCTCATAGAAGAAAAAAATATAGTAAGTGGCCATCTATCACTTTTTCTTGATACTGATTATGAGGCTATCATTTCATTTACAATTCCACACCTCCTTTTGTCTCATAATAGAAATTAATTATTTCTGATTTCTTTTCTTCTGGGTTATCATTATAATTATTATTGTAGAAATCAATAAAACAACAGCATTTTTTGGGGGGGGACATAAGAAACAAGAGATATATCTCTTTAAAATCCAAACTCACAGGAAAATATTTATATCTGCTATGAAGGTAAGAAAGCTTGTGGGATCTGCTTTTTATTCTTCCTTAGTGTCCCTACCATTGTAAAATTATGCTCCTCTAAAAATATCTTAGCTAAAGGAACGGATGCAAACTAGTTGTCCATTGTAATGTTTCGTCCTGTGCCAGATATGGGAATCACAATTCCCTTGACAACAGTATGCCGCCAGGTGCAAAAAAACCTGCTGACTCAGTAGTCGCGCCACTGTCGAAGCGAAAGATTTTGATTTTCAAAAGCAATAACTTCCAAGAAAACTGAGAAAGAATCTTGGTATCTCACACGTGGGTAGGAACAATGCATAAGGTTATTTACCAGGAATCTTATCAATATAATCTTAAGGGAAAGGAGGTTAGATGGGAACAATTGTAAAATGGCGAGGAATCAACTTACGCTCGACTACTGACAGGTTACGAAAATGAAGAAAGTTAATTTCGAAAATTTTAAAATTAAAACAGTAATAATAATAAATCTTTTCAAAAGATTGCAACGGGTTAACCTCTAATTTCTAGTTCAAGAACAGTAAGCTTAAAAATTTGCTTTTGTATTCAGAATAAAAAAAATATTTTAAGTTGAACCCTACAAATAATGAATAAAAATTACCAACAGAATATATGAATGTACAGAAATGAGTAGTGCTTTTTAACACCTGCATACAAATACATAAATGCCTTGATATGCCTGCCTATATACATGATAGGCGTTGGCTTTTGCCTGCTATTTTGTCGTTTGCAGTCTTCTTGTTTTACAGTCCATGGCATCGAGGGAAGGCATACACTCAAAAAGTACTCAGCATCGTCTAAATTAAGTAGAGTTTATTCAGTTCAATGTCATAATACCACCTCTCCAGATCTACGCATTTCATTATTCGCCATTTCTTTTTTAGAGCCGCGGCGAAATACCTCTGATAGCATCGACTTCTATTCCGCGCTCTAACCAAATTCGCAGGCATCGCCGCTCGCCAACTCTCCCTGCACATGCGCAGAGCCCGAACCAGACATCTTTCAAGGCTAAAATGTAAATGCTCCTCCTCGACCGCAGAACTCAGAGGCGCCAAGATTATATAATAAAAAGGGAATTTCCCTTTCCCAATTCGCGTCTTGAAATACGAACAATTAGAGGCGAATTACTCCACGAATATAATTTAATTCCCAAGCCCCCTTTAAATTTAGAATAATCATTCTTTTCCCACTAAATCCTTTACATACATATATATATATATATATATATATATATATATACATAATCTTCTGCAATAAATGCAGAACGTGTGTTAATGATATTGTTGTCATTCATAAACAATAGACGTCATAGATTGTTTGAAAATGCATTTGGTAAATGCTTTCATGGCATTTGAATTTTAATGTTGTGTTTTCATTGCTGATTCGATAGAGTAGAGATTATAATAAAGGTACAGGTAGGTCACAATTTACATCTAAATATATAAATAACTAGATAAAATTGCTGAAGTAATTAATTTCTGTCAATCAGCAGCTTTCGGCAGAAAGCAACGTCATAAGATTTTAAGTATGAGAGCATTTCCCAAAACATCAAACCTCCTCTGTTAAATTATTAGGCTCTGTCGCGTGGAATATAGTAAAATCGATAACTGAGTGATGGCAACATTTTATCTTTTTATCCTAGCCATGAAGGCTCTAAAATTGGATTAGTAGTCAAAGTTATCGCTGATTATACAAATGCTTTGTAAAATGCATATCTGAGTTTTAAATATGTTTGACATATTAAATAGTCATCAATAAAACATAAAAAATCCTGAAAAATAAGTTTCAGAATTTTTTAAAGGATGCAGTAAATACATATTACATTTTTTAGGTATTTTTTCCAAGCGCATGTACAATTTATAGTTAATTATTTTTATGAAATGCCATAATATTTAAAGTACAAAAAACAAATGAATTATGCATAAACTTTTACATTTCTATGTGTTATATTAATTTACTTTTCGTGTTATATTTTATTGAAAGTAAAGTTTGTTAAACAATCAAAAATATCATGTATTTTTTCATAAGAAGATATATAGTATTAAAGAACTCAAAGGCATGTAAGTTTCCTTTTTATGAACTTCAATTTCCAAATTAAGTGTTTTTTGGTACTAATTAATATTTTTATATTTTTAATAGAGGATTCAAGACAGAATATAGACAATTTTATCATTTATAAACAACCGTTGCCCAGGAGCACCACGTGGAGATAGGTGTATCATGCTTTCTGTTTTATCAACAATTAATAGATAGAAGTTCTAGTAATTTACGGACTGTTAATAGTGCATTCATTACAGATTTTCGAATGATGGAATCGGTAGCCATGATACAACATTTAACTGGTAATGACTGCTTAGCTAAACATCTGAGCCTCTTGAAAATTCTACAGAATTCCGTTCTGCACTATTTGTGATAAACTACAAGTTATGGACATTTTCCGCCTCCATCCCTGTTAGGCACTATCGGCTCGTGATCTCTGTAGCCTATAGTAGGAGGCAAGAGCTTTGAGCAATTAATGCGTCCTGTTTCCTTCTGAGTTTTACTTTGTATCTAGTTGTTGTTTGTTTTCTTGTTGTACTTTTTATCTTGTTGTTTTTATTTATTACTTGCCATTTGAAACAAATAGCTGTATTATTTGTGTCATCTGAAATATGACAATAGCATTTGTTATCATATGTTTGAAATTTTTTCCTGTAACTTAAAATTTTATCTTTTAACGTCGAACTATGTTCCTCCATAACGGTCCAACGGAATGGAAAAATTCAGACCATAAGACCGTCCGTCTATCCGTCCTCGCGAGTGATAATTTATGCAGTGCACTAAACCCAGTCTATCGCTTGGACACGTGAAACAGAAAAGTACCAAGATGTTTCAAAATTTTGACATACATATATACACACATATATATATATATATATATATATATATATATATATATATATATATATATATATATATATATATATATATATATATATAATATATATATATATATATATATATATATATATATACATTTATATATATATATATATATATATATATATATATATATATATATATATATGTAATAAATTAAATATTAGGCCCTCCATTCTATCAGTTAAATTCCCTTTCCTAAATCCAATCCCCAGTAACATTACTTTAGCGCTTTAAAAACCCATAGCAACAGAACTTCCCATAAAACAGCAAACGTTGCATTTCTACACTTGTATACGTCTCGATAAAAGCGTGGGTTCGCATCGCCAGCCCCAAATTCCGCTGACATTTCAAAACAACAGCCACATGTACCTCGTTTCTAGCGCGTAAGGTTGAAAGGTGATATTGCACTTCGCTCCGAGCATCTGAAATGAAAGGACGTATGTTACTATCGCTCCTAATAAAACGATTCGACCCGACTGCTTCAAACTTTTAATTCCTTTCAGGCTGAGTCTAGCTCCAGCCATGTAAATTTCAGCTAGTTTTCCTTTTCAGGTTGCATTTTAAGAACGAGATGTAATGATTATATTACATAGAGCCGAAAGTGATTCTTCATGTGCGTATCAACCTCAACGGACTTCGTATCCATTGCCTAGGACTATGTGTGTGCGCGTGAAATACCGACCTTGAGAGAAGCGCAATAGGAGTTCGCCACTTGAAAATGAAATGACCTAGTTTTGATTTCCCTTTTCGAAAATGACATCGAAAGATTTAAATAAAAAATTGGCTGATCATCGTGACTCTGACCAACCTGAAGAAAAACAAGGGGATAATTCTGGAGTTTACGACAAACAATTATTGGAAAACAGTGCTATATCTTCACCAAATCAATTAAGTAATCTTCCGAAATTTAATCCTGGTGGAATGGTCAAAATTAATAACTGTTGAAAATTCTTCGAGAAAAAGACTATTGAATTGACGGAAGAAGAAAAACTACAAATATTTCCGGATTTTCTATCGGACGAGGCTTTGGAATTTTACATCGAAAACCTAATAGAATCACAAAAGTGGGATGAAGTTAAAATAAAAATCAGTGACTATTTCTCAGAAGAAAAACAGTTTTCATTCGAAGATTTCAGCAGGTTGAGCCTTTCTGGAAGTCAAAATATAAATGATTATTTTAAAAAGAAAATTAATATCGGTAAAGCATTAAAACTTGAAGAAGAAATTATAATTCAAGGTCTCACAGACGGATTGCCGACAAGATACAGGGATTTATTTTTAATAAGTAACGTTGGTACAACTACTGAGGGGATTTCCCTTGCGAGGAAAATGATCAACAGCTACGAAGATAGGAGGAAAGATCACCATAATATAGACATGCACAATCAACAGTCCGGTTTTCGCAGACCGTTCGATCGGCGAGATGACTATGACAGATTCCCACAACACGAGTCACCTAGATTCCGGCACCAACAACCGCGACCATGGCATAGATGGCGCCAGAATTTTCGAGAAGAGGAACGTCCTAGGACTCGGTTCCAGTCTCCACAACATGCAAACAACTATAACAGCAACATGGCAGAACAGCGACAATGACGTATGTTCACCATACACCTAAAAATCGGTACTGAACTGATTATCGGCCTGATAGATACAGGTAGCATCATTAACAATATTTCTCGAACTGTATATGATAAAATTAAATATTATGTGAACATTCTCCCACAAGACAATTCTCAAATCACTACCCTTGCAGGTAAAATCAAAACTGATAAAATAATTTCTACAAAGTGCCGAATCGGTAAGTTGAACAGATTTGTTAATTTTTATGTTACTGAAACAAATTTAAAGTATACAATTTTATCGCCGGAAATTATTAATCTATTTAAAATTAATTTGGATTTTAAAAATTTTTGTGTTTACCAAGGAAAAAATAATATTTCATCTACTTTGTCTTTGGAAAATGTTACTAATAATTGCTATATATTTTTAACATATGATAATCCTAATGTGCCACATACTTGTTCTCATAATACTATAAATCTTGATACTAAATATAATAGAAATTGTGATACTCGTTTTTATAAAATTGGAAATGAAAATAATGTTGCTGATGATGAAAGTGTTCAATTGAACAAAATATTGAATGAGTTTAATAATATTTTCGCGAAAAATAAATATGATGTTGGATGTATACGTCTTGAACCAAAAAGAGTAATTTTGAATTCTGAACTACCAATTTCCCTTCGTCCATACAGGGCGTCGCCAAAAGATAATGCCGAAATTAAGAAACAAATAGACGAGCTTTTAGCTGCAGGTTTAATAAAAACATCTCATTCACCCTATGCTTCCCCAATTACTTTGGCTTACAAGAAAGATGAAAATTCAAAATCCAGAATGTGTATCGATTACCGAAAACTAAATAGTATTACAAAAACGGACTCGGAACCAATTCCCCGAATCGACGCAGTTTAGATCAACTAACCAATGCTAAGATTTTCTCCACCCTTGATCTCGCGAGTGGCTACTGGCATATTAAACTAAATGAAAAAGATACAGAAAAATTAGCTTTCACCTCAAACTTTGGCTTATATGAATGGAAAAGATTACCTTTTGGCTGGAAAAACGCTCCTGCCATATTCCAATGAACACTCAGACAAATTTTAAATAAATACCAAATTAAATTTGCGCTCAACTATTTTGACGATATAATTGTATTTTCAGACTCTTTCGAAGAACACTTAGAGCATTTAAAAACTATTTTCTCGATTTGTGAAAAAGAAAACATAAAATTGAAATTTTCAATATGCCAATTTGCGCAAACAAAAATAAAATTTTTGGGATATGAAGTGGAAAAGGGATGTTATCACCCGAGTAACGCTAATATAGAAATTATTAAGAAACTTCAGCCTCCCAGGAATGTTAAAGACTTACAAAGATTTTTAGATAGCGTAAATGTTTATAATAAATTCATTCCCGACTATGCTAAATTACGAGTACCATTGAATAAATTATTGAAGAAAGATACTAAATTTGAATGGACAGATGATTGCCAAAACGCTTTTCAGGATTTACAAGACGCTCTCATTTCTAAACCAGTTTTGACTATTTTAATCCCAATTTCCCATGCCATATTTTCGTGGATGCGTCTGGACAAGCGGAATGTGCAATCTTAAAACAACAACATCCCGATGGAAATTTGCATCCCATAGCCTATCATTTTCGAAAACTTAGAACCTATGAACAAAATTATGCCATTACCGAGTTAGAATGCCTAGCAATTATTGATGCTGTCGATAAATAATATTGTTATTTACATTTGACTCATTTTACCGTTCATACGGATCATGCTGCACTTGTTTGGTTAAAAAGTATTAAACACCCAACTAGACGATTATTCCGATGGTCACTTAAACTGTCCATGTACGATTTTGACATTAAATATAAAAAAGGTTCTACAAATTATGAAGCCGATATGTTAACTAGAAACCCAATTTCTCACCATGTAACTTTACGTGAACGTGACTAATTGTTGACATTGCAAGAAATCGAGCATCATCAAAATTTAGATAATGTAAACGGTAAGAAGTTTAAAAAAGTTAATAATGTATGGACAATTAAAAAACAAGGTTTAATGAAAATTGTTGTGCCCTTCTCTTTACGTTTAAAATAACGGTAAAATGAGTTATTAGAAAAAGCCCATGTTAATTATGGACATTTAGGAGTTTCGGCAATGTTAAATCTGATATCCCCTCAATATTATTGGATTGGAATAACTAAAGATGTGAGTAATTATGTGAAACATTGTGAAGTATGTCAATTAAATAAGAAGTCTAGACAAAAAAAATTGGTCTCTTACAAATGTTTCTCCCTACCAGTGAACCCTTTGAAATTCTTGCCATAGACACTGTTGGTGGCTTAAATTATTATGAGTCTACAAAGAAATATTTACACATAGTTATAGATCATGCCACGAGGTATATATGGACCTTTGCTTCTAAAAATGAAAATACAGATACTTATATTAATTGTTTAACACAAATTTTTCAACACCAAGTACCTAAGAAAATTTTAAGTGATAGAAATAGTGCTTTTGCTTCCTCCAAATTTAAACATTTTTTGAGAAACAATAATATTACACAATTGCTAACTACTTCGCATAGACCACAAACAAACGGAAAAAATGAAAGAGTAAATCAGACCCTGATTACTAGGCTTCAATGTAAATTAAATTCACACCCTGGTAAAGTCTCCTGGACAAAATTATTACGTGAAATAACGAATGAATATAACGACACACCCCATACAGTAACAAAATTTCCCCCTTCTTATTTAATGCATGGGAAACCACCCTACAAAAGTTTACTTGATGATCAAGACATGTACCCACTAATTGAAGAAGCTAGGAAGATTGCTAAACAGAGAACTATAAGAAATCATGAAGTAAATAAAGAGAGATATGACACTCGTTTTGAGGAATCTAAATTTAAGGTAGGTGATATAGTAATGTACGAAGTGTTTCGTTACCCAAATACTCCTAAACTTACTCCCCCTTATTCTGGTCCATATAAAATTTTGAAACAAATTTCTAGAGTAAATTTTGAAATTAACAGACCCAATTCCCGCACTACGAAAACCTCGGAAATTGTACACTGTACTAGACTAAGACCTTTCAACCCTGCAGATAATTTTCGATTAGCAACTAGAAAAAGTAAAATTCCTATTTTAATAACAGTAAACCCCAAAACGCCCAAGATCCCAAGTAAAAATTAATACTAGTGTTACGAAACAAAAAACCTATCTATGATGATTAAGACTACCCAACTGTGACTCAAATAGCTACCTGACTATGAATCCGATAATCCTACGATATTTTGATGACCTAGTGAAGATTGCTGTTGACGCATGATGAAGATAACCTAACTTTGATGGATTTAGATGCCTACCTAAATTTCGTAGTTATTCATATTTAGAGAAATTTTTATGCTAGTTTGCCTTCCACAAATTACCATCTGAATTATATTAAAATAATATTTATTAAAAAGAAAATGTTGATGTGCTAAGTAAAAGAAAAATTTTGTCAATGTTGGGGCTAACATGACATGTCACAGGTTACCCCTAATTTTGCCAAGTATGTTGATGATCTGAGTTGTTATTTTTGTTGACACCGGAGAACCCTTTTGCCAGCACAAGGGGTAGTTCCTCCCGCAGAGGGATGAGCCTCTTGCTGTCTTTGCATCACAGCACCCTCGTGATCACTAACAATCTTTCACGTTAGACATCACAGAGGATAGCCCATTTCTCCTCCAGGTTTGTCACTTATGTCATGATTGGTACCAATGATTTTAGAATTTGAATATTTTGAATTGAAACTAGTGACGATGTTAAAGCACATAATGTTTTTGAAAATTACCTAATGTGAAAATGATGCCCATTTACTTAATTAAGGATTTATAACAAGTTGTTTTGAATTGTTTAATTTATGATCTTATGTATTGTTAAAAAACTTGACAGGTATCTAAATCTATGCTGTAATTGAAGTGAAACTTTCAGAATAATATAAGAAATCAATTTTGTAATAATATTGTCTAAAGTAATGTTGTTTTGAACTTGAACTTATTGAAATATCTTCTGAATTATATATTGTGAATTATTTTAAAATTTATGTAAGTATTCGAGATTAGGAATACGAAAAATGGAGATCGATGTATAATTGGTGAAAACGATGAAGTTTTGAAATCATGTGTAAAATGTAAACACTGGATATAAACCACATACAATAAGGACTTATTTGATAAACAATGTATAACGACTTGAATTTAAACTGAGCTTAAGGACTCCAAGAATTATACGTTATTTTAGGACTCATTATTGAATGAAGAACTTTGATTTAATTAAAAAGTTATTTAGATTATATTATCCAATAATATTTCAGTTATTTGAATTTCATTGAACATTGTATAATAATTATAAACTTATTGCATACTATGTTAATTCCATATATTTTGAATGTTCATTATAAATTTCATTGTATATTCCTTTAATTTCATATATTTTGTGTATTGGTGCAACGAAGTCATAAGAGTGAGTTTAGTATTATAGTAAAGATTCAGGAGATTTAACTTTGGATTTGTTTCGGTGAAGTTAATTTATGACGGGTTATGGACAAAGCTCTTGACTCTGTAACTTTGATGTGTTCTAATTCTCACCCACCTTGCTGTTTATCGTGACTTCTTTCCACCAATGTTGCATTCAGAGACATGTAATTGTGTAATGTAGTTAATTTTGATTATATTTGATTGTAATTGTACTCACTTTATTATATAAGAGTTCATCTGTATTATGTTGTGAAAATGTCACCTTTCAACGTGCCGATTTTCCTTTTTTCGGGGGGGATTTGTAATAAATTAAATATTAGGCCCTCCATTCTATCAATTAAATTCCATTTCCTAAATCCAATCCCCAGTAACATTACTTTAGCGCTTTAAAAACCCATAGCAACAGAACTTCCCATAAAACAGCAAACGTTGCATTTCTACACGTGTATACGTCTCGATAAAAGCGTGGGTTCGCATCGCCAGCCCCAAAATTCCGCTGACATTTCAAAACAACAGCCACATGTACCTCGTTTCTAGCGAGTAAGGTTGAAAGGTGATATTGCACTTCGCTCCGAGCATCTGAAATCAAAGGACGTATGTTACTATCGTTCCTAATAAAACCTTTCGACCCGACTGCTTTAAAATTTTAATTCCTTTCAGGCTGAGTCTAGCTCCAGCCATGTAAATTTGAGCTAGTTTTCCTTTTCAGGTTGCATTTTAAGAACGAGATGTAATGATTATATTACATATATATATATATATATATATATATATATATATACCGGGTGTTGCCATTTGGAAATTTCGAGTTTCTATACCTATAACCGTAACCATGAGCTTCATTGTGTGGCCGTTCTCAGAATACCGAGCTCATACATCGGAATAACTATATCTGAAATCTCATCTTGATAGGTTCAAAGGAACGGCCGCTAGAGGGCCATATATCGTTTTTGTAGACCGTTCACAGA